>JAOTON010002200.1:0-127537 GCA_034440635.1 Lepas anatifera
ACACTGGTACAAATAGCAATGCATACAAATACATCATCTATTTCGATAACCAGTTTCCACTTCTAACAGCATGGAAATAAATTCCAGTTTAAAATTTCATGCCGATCGTTCATGCGGCAAATTCACGCCAGTGTCACGATACCGGTTTCACCAGAAAACTACATACCTGTTTTTCAAAACACTTTCTTATTTACGGCAATCTCGTCACTTCATTACCTCGCTTTACGCACACTTATCTACTCCAGAAGGCCATCGAATAATGATAAGGTGGATATTTGATTCATCTGCCGATTGATGGTCGGGAAGCCGAGACGCGATGAATATGGGCCTCAGAATCGCAGCTTGGGACGGGCAGCGGCGAGGATGTCTGTATTATCGACGAGGATGTGTTTCTGTCGTCTGTCGTCTGTGATGCTTTCTCGGGAGCGCCTTCTGCAGTCTGAGAAGCTCGTCGTTGTGTAACCAACATAGCTACCGCTCTAGACGGTGCGCGCTTGTCACCAAATGGGCATTTGCCATTGGTAGACTGAGGTTGAGGGCTTTTAATTCTCGAGTTCTTCTTGGACAGGTTGTTCTTCATGATCTGAACTTGCTGAGATTTTTGGGCTTTTATAAAATATTACCAGGCTGATCTTGTGCTCTTGCGTTTTTGGGTTTGCAGTTTTTTGATGGCGATATCCTGCAGGGTCTTTTCTTCTTTTATATTGGGTTGTCATAATAGTTTGGTAGAAAATCTTGATGTCGTTTCCTTTGTTGGTTTCATTATCTGGCTTTTGCTGATGGTACTTGTTAAGTTGTCTGGAAATTGTTTCTTCTATATTGGCTTTCTCTTAGTTGTTTGAAGCTAGAACACTTCTGATCCGGTTTCAGGCTCTTGGTGTATAAGCGCCCATGACGAGCAATGGGTGAGCGCACGATGGACGTACGCTCTTACCACGCTGTCTTGGTATACCGCTGTAGGCACTCACTTTTAGCCGTTGAAGCATTGACCCGTATTTGTCTTTTTACGGTGCATCTCTGCGTTGTGTATTCAGCATTGGTGGCATCCACCTGCTCATCGAGGAGCAGCATCTTGTGCTCTCAACACTTGTTTCCGTCGTGAAATGGAGTTCAGAGTATCTCCTTCAACCTTGTTCTTCAGAAGTTCAAGCTGTTCAGTGTCCTTCACATCTGAGTAGATGTCATCAATATAGCGACAGTAAAGATAGGGCTTGGTTTCCATCTTCTCCGGAGCCTTCTCCTCCACGTGGGACATGTAGCTTTCGCGCAAATAATACTCCCAGGGGAGCCATCATAACGCCATTTACTTGATAGAGAAGAGTTTGCCCTCTGGGCAACGGAAGCGAGCACAATGTGCAAACAGATAGCATCTCTTCCAGTATATGACGTGGTACCCGAGGTGGTGGTAGATCCAGGATGATTGAAGGCATTGTCAAGGATTGATCTGAATGGTTTTTATCAATGGGCACATTCGTAAAGGCTTTGGGCATCAAGAGAAGCAATTATGCCTTTTCTTTCTCCGGAGCTTGAGTATTTCTGGGAATTCCGTAAGATGATTTCAACGAGTATCTCCCTTCATACCAGGAACATACTCGTTGAAATCATCTACGAATTCTTAGAAATACTCAAGCTCCGAGAAAGAAAAGGGCATAACTGCTTCTCTTGATGCCCAAAGCCTTTACGAATGTGCCCATTGACAAAACCATTCAGATCATCCGTGACAATGGCCTTCAATCATCCTGGATCTACCACTCACCTCGGGTACTACGTCATATACTGGAAGAGATGCTATCTGTTTGCACAAAGTGCCCTTCCGTTGCCCAGAGGGCAAACTCTTCTATCAAGCAAATGGCGTTGCGATGGGCCCCCTGGGAGGCTATTATTTGCGCGAAGCTACATGTCCTACGTGGAGGAGAAGGCTTCTGGAAGAAGATGGAAACTCAAGCCCTATCTCTTTTACTGTCGCTATATTGATGACATATATCAATTACGTGAAGGACACTGAACAGCTTGAAACTCTGAAGAACAAGTTAGAGGAGGTGCTCTGAACTCCATTTCACGACGGAAACAAGTGCTGAGCCTACAAGATGCCTTTCCTCGTGATGCTGGTGGATACCAATGCTGATTACACTGTACACAAGTGTACCGTAAAGAGACAAATACGCGGTCATTGCCTCAACGGGCAAAAGTGAGTGCTTACAGCCGGCTTTAAAGACAGCGTGATAAGACCGTACGTCCCATCGTGCCTTCCACCCATTGCTCGCCCCGGGCGCTTATCACACCAAGAGCTGAACCGATCAGAAGTGTTCTAGCGCTTCAAACAACTGTGAGAAAGCCAACATAGAAGAAAATACTTCTGACAACTTAATGTCAAGTACTATCAGCAAAAACCAGATAATGCAACCAACAAAGGAAACGACATCAGGGATTTTCTACCAAAACATTATGACAACCCAATATAAAAAAGAAGAGAAGACCCTGCAGGATATTGTCAATCAAAAACTGCAAACCCAAAAACCCAGAGCAGCTGCAAGATCAGCTCTGGCAATATTTTATAAAGCCCAAAATCTCAAGTCTCCAGTCACGAAGAACAACCTGCTCCAAGAAGAACTTTCGAAATTAAAAGCCATCAACATAGTCTACCAATTTAAATGCCCATTTGGTGACTGCGCGCACCTTGTCCAGAGCCGCCGTAGCTATCGTTGGTTACACAACGACGAGCTTTCTCAAGGAGGGATGACTATGCACTTGCAAGAAGGCGCTCCCACAGAAACATCTTAAGACAAGACCTACGACAAGACCCTGACAAGAACCATCCTCGTCGATAATACAGACATCCTCACTCGCTGCCAAGACAAAAAGAAGCTGCAGGTTCTGGAGCCGTGTTCATCCGCGATCTCAGCCCGACCATCAATCGGCAGATGAATCAAATATCCACATTATCATTATTCGATGGCGCCCCCCTCGGGGCCTAGGTTAAGATAAGTGTGCGTAAAGTTAGAGTAGCATAAGTGACAAAGGATTGCCATAAATAAAAGTGTTTAGAAATATGTTAGAATATGTATGTAAGTTTAATTTTTTAAAAACCAGTATCGTGTCTTTTTCTTGATGGTGCCCTCATGAGCTATCAGCATGAAATTTTAAACTAAGATTTGTCCATGCTGTTTAAGAATTAAGAGCTAGTTATATCGAGACGATCCGAAAGTAGATGAGTGTATTTTGTATGCATTTATGTATTTGTACCAATTGATATGCCCGAAGATGTTAATGTGATTGACGAAACGTCGCGAAATGTATCATTTGGTAAACTATTATCTGAGTTTCCATCCAACGAGCAGAGAAAACTAATAAGGAAAATCAGAAACACTGAATAGAAAACTGACAAATGCCAAACACGCTGTCATCTTTAATCAAGAATGTGTGAACCAAAACCTGCTCCCATACTATACTAATATATATATATATATATATATATATATATATATATATATATATATATATATATATATATATATATATATATGTATGTATGTATGTATGTATGTATGCATGTATGTATGTATTCAAGTGAGATACACGACGATATCACACTTGCACGCACGCACTCACTCACTCACCTCACTCACTCACTCACTCACTCACTCACTCACTCACTCACTCACTCACTCACTCGCTCACTCACTCACTCACTCACTCACGCACTCACTCACGCACTCTCTCTCTCTCTCTCGCTCTCTCTCTCTCTCTCTCTCTCTCTCTCTCTCCGGGCCAGCTCCGGACCGGCTGTATGCTTCCAACACTGCACTGCGACAAATATTGAAAACAAAACTAATAATCTTTAACCAGCTTATTTCTCTTATTAGCTCGCCTGTGAGGCAAATTAAACAATCAGTTCTTAAGGTGCATGTGTGTGTGTGTGCTTATATGTCCAGCTCGCGTTTATATCGGTGTTTTTTGTGTCGAGGTGCATGGCTGCGCCATTAATATCCGTATCTGAAGTTTGCATAGGTCTGTGTATTATTTGTGATTCCTGATTGCGTTATTTTGTGATCCTCAATTGCCAAGTGACCGATAAACATAGGGCCCTCGGGTCGTCAATGTCGGAAAAAACACTGCACTGCGATTTCACAACTGCAGGGCCGTAGGAGCCGTTTGAAAAGTCGGGGAGGAGTCAACCTTGGAGGGCCTTTCACCTCGAGGGGCCCCCAGCTCAAGGGGCCCATAATTATGAGTGGTTGTAAAATCGCGCATTTCGTGTCAGTAAGGCACGCGCAGAGTTTTTTTTTTACTGAATAGCTCTCTGGTGTTTTGTCTTCGTAGTGGAAGACAGCGGGTTTCGTCACGCCTGTGGATGTCCGGGGGACGGCGGGGACAGCGACTGCTGTGGATGTCCGGGGACGGCGGGGACGGCTACTGCTGTGGATGTCCGGGGACGGCGGGGACGGCTACTGCTGTGGATGTCCGGGGGACGGCGGGGACGGCTACTGCTGTGGATGTCCGGGGACGGCGGGGACGGCGACTGCTGTGGATGTCCGGGGGACGGCGGGGACGGCTACTGCTGTGGATTTCCGGGGGACGGCGGGGACGGCTACTGCTGTGGATGTCCGGGGGACGGCGGGGACGGCTACTGCTGTGGATGTCCGGGGACGGCGGGGACGGCTACTGCTGTGGATGTCCGGGGGACGGCGGGGACGGCGACTGCTGTGGATGTCCGGGGACGGCGGGGACGGCGACTGCTGTGGATTTCCGGGGGACGGCGGGGACGGCTACTGCTGTGGATGTCCGGGGGACGGCGGGGACGGCGACTGCTGTGGATGTCCGGGGACGGCGGGGACGGCGACTGCTGTGGATTTCCGGGGGGACGGCGGGGACGGCTACTGCTCGGTGTTTGGTGCGGAATGCGGGCCAAAATTTGTGCTCTGTGTTGAAGTGGTCTGGAGTAGAGTTTGATAACTTCCAGCTTTCGGGGCCTACCTGAAAGCACTGGGGAGTATAAACACATAGCTCTAACTCTAATTAAGACAGAACAATGCAGTTGGTACCAGCATATGGAGAATTGATAACATTACCAGATACGTGTCACTTTTTGTCCGTGTCTACAAATGAAGTTTGACCTCTCAAGGTCAAATTTTGAAAATGTATTTCCGACCAATTTTTCCTGAAGTAATATTGTTCCAAATGACAATGAAAACATGGCGATACTTTTATTTGAATTTGGATATTTAAGGAAAATTCCAGTAGGTACCTCATAAATTCACGGTCAAATATGACATATTTTGTGTCCAATTGCAGTTGACAGAACATACCCTGAGGGTATAAACGGGCATTTGCCCGCTGTGGGACCTGTATTTGTTGGATTTGAATCAAATTGGTGTGTGGTATGGTTGACAGGTGGTCTTTTAGTTTAGCCTGACCTTACATGTAAGGTCAAAGGACTAAGGCCATCGATATATTTTCACTCATATGAACAGCCATATTGATAAATTCCGTATGCTGGTTGCCGCCGGGTCATAAAGTGCAGTCAATTTGTTTTTAATCTTCAGAATAAAACTTCTGTATATGGTTCTCGGTGAAGTTGCGCCCATTTATCGTAATTCTGTTTGTGGCTGATGTACATTCACGCACGGGTATTGTATTCGGAACGGGTGGCTTTGTGGGTAGTATCAAAATTGGCAGTTGGTGTGTCGTTAAACCCGAACAATCATGATTGGGTATTGTATTCCAAAATCAAAAGTACACTCTGCTGTCCTTGCAGCAAGGCACAGAGCCGCCTTCCCTCGGCGAAGAGTGGAGTTTGGACTACGCGGACGGAGAGGACGCGGCGCTGCCCGTCTGGGCTGCCTGGCGCAGCATGTCCCGCACACCTTCCCTGGAGAAACTGCTGGACGAAGACTTCCCGCCGCTGCTCTCCTTCGGCTCCAACTGGAGTAGGTCGAGTGACAGCAGCGGCTCCGTCAGCGACCTCCCAGCCGACACCACTGGCGGCCAGGTGGCGCTGCAGCAGGTCCTGCACATGGCGCCTCAGTCGAGAAGGGCTGACAACGCCACCGATGGCAGTGCTCCGGCGCTGAACGGTCAGTCACAGCAGCTGCTGAGGCAGACGGCTAACGGCGACCGGCCGGTGGCGCCGCCGTCAGCTGACCAGCATGCTGTGATGGTGGTCAGCTCGCCCGTGCTCTATCACCCCAGCGCCAGCAGGTGAGTCGCCCACCGTCGTTGGCGTCTCACCTGTTGGCTGGCTCGACAGAGCCGTGCGAGCAGGCGGCAGCCGGCAGGTGGCAGGGGCTGGCCGGGCTGGCAAGCAGACTCAGCGGTCTGCAGGCTCGCGTGCACAGCGTGCAGACTCAGCTGGCCCGACTGGAGACACAGATGCCGCAGAAGCGGCAGTCTGGCAGCGAGAGTTGCTCCGAGGAGGAGTCGCAGAGCGGACATCAGTCCGAACAATCCGGATGTGCCAGCGACAGTCGCAACCATCAAGCAAGTGACGACGTCCACCTCCCACCGTTGTTGCCGTCTCGGAAAACCTCATCAGACACCAGACTTGAAGCTGGCACACGTGGTGGGCCGTCACCGGTGTATGAGAACATCTGGAGATCAGAGGACGCCCCCTCCATTACTTTCAAGACGTGACCTCCGAACTGGCCTCCGACAGCGCGGACTCGGCGCTGTCTTTGACTCCGCCCAACATCCTTGATGTGCCACTCTATCCGCCAGCTGCAATGGCTGCACTTGACTACGCCGACGCAGCCCACCAGAGCACGCCAGCTGCTGCCGTTGACAATCTTTCGGTGCCGATTGATGTCCAGGGAGCCGCGGCGCCGCTAGCGGCATCTATAAGTTCTCTGTCAGTGACATCTACATCATCGTCGCAGCAGTCTTCTCTGCGGGATATAAGCTGTGAGAGTTGGCACCGGCTGGACGTGAGCGGCACTGGAGACCAGGGCATGGAGATGCAGTACGCCCAGCCGGCCACCGTAGTGGAAGAAGCGGTCAGAAGGAAAGATCAGGTGAGCCGCTGTCTACCGCTGTCTATGGAGGAACAGCAGTCGCTGGTTTGAACTATTGTGTAATGTTTACTAATGTGTGGATGACACATAATATCTATTTCGTTGAAGGGAACAAACGATGTTGATATTGCTTATGTTTTTTCTGATGCTATTAAGACTAAAAACGATGTTCATGATGGATCGAGATAATTCACACTATATTGTACGTCTGGGTCACTTTGCTTATGAAAATTGACCCCCTCAAAAGGTCCTAGTTGCTTTTATATGAACAAGTTGGAGAATACAGGCAATTAACTCAATTAGCTATTAACCTTAAATCTGCTTTTCCTTCCAAATTAACTATTTGTTTTATGAAAATCCAGCTTGAAATTGTCATGCTAGATTTTTATGCTGGATTGTAATATCCTAAGCGGTGCAGTGATGCTAGTGTTAACGGTGGTTGTTTGCTCCCTTAAAGGGAATGTGGCACCTTGGACGAATCCTGGAATTTAGTGTAATTAGGCGTACTTTTGTCAAAAATAATGAAACCACTCATGATTTCTCTGAAAAATGTACAATAAGCTCAATATTTGGTTTTTAAAAATACTCCTTTAGAAAAAATAAATATCAGACTGTGGATGATGTCACGATCTGGCAACCACTACCATATTTGAAACGGTTCAAGGGCTTCAATTGGCTGATGCTCATCGTGACGTCAACATATGTCGTCACACCAGTAGCTCACAACGATGGCCGCCGGCGACGGGGGGGCTGAGGGGGGCTGGTGTCAGGTAAGTTTTAGCTTTTTTTTCTACGGAAATATCGAGTTCCAAGACAAATGAAATATGGGGTACCGGGTTTTCCGACTTGCTTTACAACTTGGCTATATCAGTTAAAATCACGTTGTGAAGGTGCCACATTCCCTTTAACACGCGCACTGGAGGGGGACCTCGGAGGCCCCCACCTATTTTTCCGAGGTGGCCGGAGAACCGCCCGTAGCCGAAAAACGATACGTGGCCACATTTAGCAGAATTTAATAGCGCGTCGATTGGTGAAGACTTTTGAAAATCGGTCGAAAACTTTTTGACTTATAGGCTTTCAAAGTCAGACCTGCATTTTGAGATCGCCGTAATCGCGCGGTCGGACTAGTTAGCTTGCATTGGAGACCGAGTGGTGACGTCATAACGCCATATAACCTGGATTATATGTCAAGGTCACCTCACATGAAAGTCAAGGCCACAGGTCAAGGTCATATCTGCACTTTCAAGGTCACTGACCACTGTGCTTCCGGCCAAATGACGTTACCCGGTCTGACATATATTATGCAATGACGTCATCGATAGGTACACCAATACAAAGGTCAAGGTCAAAGGCCAAGGTCAAAGGTCATTGGGAAAGGTCAATCCTCATTTCCCGCCAAACAGTGGCTACAGTGTTAGTCAAAGTGTACATTATAAGTAATATACCATATGGTGACATTAAAGGTCAATGACCTTGAATTACCTTGACCCAAAAATTGTAAGGAAGCCTCTTTGACACCTCTCCTCTATGAACTTGGTCCACCCTTAGCTTATTCCCGCCATTTTCTTGCATAATCACAGTATTTACCAATCGGTCCCCAGCATGGCCAAGATTTGACCTTTACGACTTCGTTTGACCTTGAAGATATTGACCTAGGCCAATGAAAATTAGTCATCATGTAGATCACCATAGCCTCCACCCACCTCTTAAGTGGCGTTTTTCTAAACCTCTTAGTTTCCGAGATCTTAGGGGGCCTACCAGGCCCCCCTCCAGTGCGGGTGTTAAAGCGTACATCACAGAGGAAATATGAATTTACATACGGAATATATGACTTAGTTCGTAATGAGTTATCCAAAAAATGTTCTCAATTGTGTGTAGTATATTGGGCACGCAGTTTCCTTAACCAGCCGATTTCATTCGGTGGTGCGTGAAGACTGGGCCGATATTTGGCAGGGTGCCTCAGCAGGCCCGGGCTTCCACCCGGACGGGTCTGCCACACCACTGGAGGTCGAAGAGAGTGGCATCGAATGGCAACTCCACCAAGTAAGTCCACTGGAGCGTCGCAGCACCGCCGTCCTCTGGACACAAACCGTGCAGGGGATTTTTGTCGGCTTTCGGTTTTTCATATCAAATGAATCGCTGGGTCGAGACGCACCTTATGACCCTAAGATTAAGTTCATGCCTGTATATATATATATATATATATATATATATATATATATATATATATATATATATTCGAGTATTTCAGCAATATATTCTTCTTGATGCATTGACGATTAAATATCACGGGAAGTTTCACATTTAGATGCTTTTCTTTGTAGTTTTTCTGTGAGCTGAAACTGTGATGTAGTTTTTTTTTAAAGTTGAACTGTGAGCTGAAAAATATGTATTATTCTTGATAATGATTGCGAGACGCAATAGAAACTAGTCGAAATTAATGAACTTTGGTACCATTTTACATGACCTTTCACCCGATAACGGAATAAATATACGAAAACTCGAAAAACTACAAAGAAAAGCATCTAAATGTGAAACTTCCGTGATATTTAATCATCAATGTATCAAGGAATATATATATATATATATATATATATATATATATATATATATATATATATTGTATTGTATTGTATTGTATTAGCTGCGAACACTTCCACACAGGTAGTGGCTTTTCAAGTGCCGTCGCAATGAACATGAAACAATGGAAACTGTGGCAGGAGACGGCAAGGATAAGGATCATGAGGGTAAAGGAAGGTGGAATATTATATATTTTTTTTTTTTAGGCACACTGAATTGAATAAGATGGCATTTTCACTTTTTGATAGCTTCTTCTTATGTTTGATAATGCTATTAATTATATTTTTACTTTCAACTGGTAGTCCAAATATCAACTCTCCGATACTCATATGAAGTCACTTGATTACGACGCGTTTCGAGTTTATTTTAACTAACTCATCATCGGGTTAAGACCAGCGCTCCTAGGTTTTTCACTTTTCTATAAGTTTTGAAAAACATTCAAGTCAAATTATTTGAACAAGCGACAATATTGACGGTTCCTCCTGTAAGAAATTCCTCCTAAGATTATTGCTTTCAATTCTGTAACATTTCCAAGATACAGTATTAGAATACAATAATAAAGACACTTATACACCCATTACACTAACGTCATAAAGCAGATACATACATAGCTTAATCAACACAACACATTGCACGATTGCTACCTTTTATCACATTATGACACGCCTTCTCCCCACAGTGCCAAAGATATGTGTGTGTTTGTTTGGAGGTTGATGTGTGGTGATTGTTCGTGAATGTAGAGTGATTCGAGTACAGCTAGTCTTCTGGTGTCTGGTGTGGCAGCGATGATGTGAGTGTTATGGACTAGCATTTGTCGTGTGAGTGTTGCGTTGTGTTGTTGTGTCATGTGTTGTTTGGGTCCACCCTCCCTGAGATGCATAGTTAAACGCCTTGACAGAGTTGTTGAAGTAACACCAATGTAGCTGTGTCCACGAAGCCTGCAATCTTCGTCGGGGCATTTAAACTCATACACTACGTTGGTGCGCTTCAACATCTCTGTCTTGACAGGATTGTTGCGCATGATTAGGTGTCGTGTCTTAGCGTTCTGGTAGTAGATAGTGATGCGGAGTTTGTTGTTGTTGTTACACTTGATGTTTTTCTTAAGAATGTGTTGTAGGATTCTCTCATCGGTTGCATATTTAGTGTTCATGTAGTTGCGATAGTACAGTTTTATGACGTTGGGGTCAGTTGTGTTTGTCTCTGTCTCTGTCTTACTAAGTTGGCGTTTGATCTCAGTATCGATGTCTCTGTTACGAAAGCCATTGTTGACCAATAGCTGTTTAAGCCTAGCGAACTCATTGTGCATACTTTGATAAGTAGAGCTGGTTTTCACGGCTCTTTTTACAAATGCTCTGATGACACTAGCTTTATACCTCTCAGGACACTCACTATCGGCATTAAGAGTGCTCCCGTTGTTTGTCGGTTTTCGGTACACGCTGGTTTTGAACGCACTATCACCAGTTTCTGCAAGCACGTATATGAAGGGTATGACATTATCCCTGCTTAGATCATATGTAAAATTAAGCACAGAGTTATTGTCAAATTCCTCAACTAGTTTCTGGAGGTGCTGAACATACTTTACATCTAAAATGCAGTCATTGGTGTTACTTCAACATCTCTGTCAAGGCGTTTAACTATGCATCTCAGGGAGGGTGGACCCAAACAACACATGACACAACAACACAACACAACACTCACACGGCAAATGCTAGTCCATAACACTCACATCATCGCTGCCACACCAGACACCAGAAGACTAGCTGTACTCGAATCACTCTACATTCACGAACAATCACCACACATCAACCTCCAAACAAACACACACATATCTTTGGCACTGTGGGGGAGAAGGCGTGTCATAATGTGATAAAAGGTAGCAATCGTGCAATGTGTTGTGTTGATTGAGCTATGTATGTATCTGCGTTATGACGTTAGTGTAATGGGTGTATAAGTGTCTTTATTATTGTATTCTAATACTGTATCTTGGAAATGTTACAGAATTGAAAGCAATAAGCTTAGGAGGAATTTCTTACAGGAGGAACCGTCAATATTGTCGCTTGTTCAAATAATTTGACTTGAATGTTTTTCAAAACTTATAGAAAAGTGAAAAACCTAGGAGCGCTGGTCTTAACCCGATGATGAGTTAGTCAAAATAAACTCGAAACGCGTCGTAATCAAGTGACTTCATATGAGTATCGGAGAGTTGATATTTGGACTACCAGTTGAAAGTAAAAATATAATTAATAGCATTATCAAACATAAGAAGAAGCTATCAAAAAGTGAAAATGCCATCTTATTCAATTCAGTGAGCCTAAAAGAAGATTTACTGCCGAGGTATACAAATATATATATATATATATATATATATATATATATATATATATATATATATATATATATATATATATATATATATATATATATATATATATACAATATCACAATTTATTTTGGAAGAAAGCCTTCCAGTATCAGTTTCAGTTTCAGTTTATTCATTGTATCACCAACGGGCCAGAGGCCCACTTAGGATGAAGTTATCAGATATAAAACAAAAGCATACAGGTCCAATATACACACACATTGATAGGTACAATTCCCAAGATATGACTAGCAGATAATAAAGTCCAACACTAAGAGGCTAAAAGAAAAAAACATTGTCACGATATAAAATCACATAAAGTAAAAAAAAACATTCTAAAATGTAAGGCTATAGAATATAGCTAAAACATAAAAATCCAAGAATCACCGCGCTGAAACCATCAAATTATGTTCTTGGAGGCGTAAGAAAACATCACTTTCTGTTTATACTGCCCAATTGAGGAGTTCCAAATATCAACTTCGCGAAAGTTATCTAAAAAAGTATTGCACAGTTTCGGAACTCTGACAAAAGACTCGACTTGATCGTATTCACCCGAGCATATGGCAGGCACAGTAAGGCTCTGCAGCGAAATATCCGAGGTCGAACAGCCAGGGGAAAGCTTTGGAGAAGAAACGAAGAATCGATGTAATTTGTAAGAATGTTTCTAATGAACATGAGGTCGTGCTGCTTTAGTCAAGTTTCGATTGTTCCTATGCCAAAATGTTGAGACATACTGGGGCAGGCCATTTTTTAACATGTTAACTGGGGGGCCAATTGGCCCCCAGTCGGCCGAAATGCCCCCCCAGTGCCGGGACATTGGCCCCCAGTGAAATAGATAAGTATTACTTAAAACTGAATAAACGCGAACTCACCTAACGAAATTAAGACAGAACACCACCCGATAATAATTGTGTTCTATTGCTCGTCCAAAATTGGCAATCCACAAAAGTTGTGTTCAAAACTACAAACGAAACAACGCAAGTAGTTGCGGGAAATCCCGGCTGTAACATCAGCATAGATTTAACTAACCACATTGCTGGAGATAGCCTAAAACCAATCAAACATCGTTTTCTGCCCGACCAGAAGCCCCCATCCCAGTCAGTACCGTGGCATTGCATGGTGCTCTCATTTCAGACGTGGTCGGTTGTCAGCGCTCAGAGCTCGTTCGTGGATTAGGCGGGACACAGCTTGGTCACAGCGTGTCAGACTGGTTGCTGGTGTGCCGGTGTGAAGTGCTTTGCCCATTTATTTATTATGTGTTGGTAGCATGCGTGCAATTCATAGCGAGATCGTTACATCACTTTGTTCTGTAAAGTTGACAGGGGAGACCGAGGTCAACTGCAACAATTTTTACTGTTCTACTTCAGGAAGAGCAGTGCTTTGTGCTAGCCAACCTTTCTTCATATTTTCAGTAGCCTTGATATTTTGGCCATCTGGCAGATGTAGTACTATACCAAGATAAAAACATTTATTGGTTGAAACTTGGCTTTGAAAAACTTACATCAAATATTACATTTGGCCTCATCAAGGGTCAGTTGTGACGCCCCAGGGGTCAACTATAATATTTTAAAGCCATGATCTTGTGCCGGGTATTCGAGTATAGTTCTTTCCGATCGCGATGCATGTCTCGTGGGCCCACAAAGAATATAACTGACACTGGACCAATGTTTCCTTTGCCCTGCTGGTTTGGAATTTCTTAAAGCATACAATACAGAAAACATCCTCTTCTTTCTCATCACTGGCTCTACTGTTCCCGGGTATTCTCTGAGCCTTTTTGTTTCTGGCTTTCTGTGCCTTTTTCGTCCTCTTCCTTGCGTAGGCTGAGCTTTCTCTAACTATTTTTCTGTTTATGTTTGTGCTTTGTTTCTGTACGCCCGTTTTCCAGCTCCAGCGCTCTCTTTTCGGGTGTTTCGGTAAGCATTTCTGTTTTTTTTTGTCTTCCGGCCAACATTGGTCTGCTTCCATGGTCCGGTCTCTAGCAAAGGTCGAACGATCTCAGGGAAGACCGGCCCCTGACCCGTCCCCGATGGGCCGGGCTGCTCAGCATCCCAATGGTCAGAACGACCCACGGACCTAACTTCTGCATTGGTGCAGTAAAAACCAGTTTAATAGTAGGTGAGGTCATGGGATAACTTGTAACACTGTTACATTTGATCCCAAGGAAAGTATTACAATTGCCTGCTTCGCACCAAGCCAACTTCAAAACAAACTTCCGCTGAACGATTTGATGCAAATGGCAGCTACTATGCTCATTTTGTAGCTAATTTAGTCTTCACAGCGCACTCAAACTGTTCAGGCTGTATCTTATAACATCCGACAATAGGCTAAACACCTTTCAAAATTAAGAAATTAAAAACACCGTAAAGAACGCTTGATTGCAAACTTTGCCCGACTTACCAACCGCACCGAGTCGAAACTTTTGAAAAAGAGGCATCAGTTGACCGCGCATTTCCGGTATTGCGGCTGATCCATCGGTTAATTTGAAATTATGGCCACTGTTACAATTGCTCCGTGTTACATCTGACCCCAGTCTAAGTTGTTACTTGGCCTTTCTCATCGATTCCTTGAAGCTGAAAATTGGGAGAGACTATATATTCGGCAGAATCATCAAACTGGCTCCCAAGAAACCCTTCTAACAGGGAAAGAGTTGGCGACGCCACATGACCCTGACAGTTGGTGCGTCGATAAGCCCCAAAAATAATTAAGTGGTTTTTGCACCACATTCCCTAGATGATTTTGACAGGCACAGCCCCACACCCTAGTATGTACATAAATATGTCTCGATTTAGGTTAAAAACCATATGTGTTTGATACTTTGGGAATTTACTTGCCTTGCCACACTCATAAAGAAAAATAAGAAATATTTTATTCATTTGACGTACATTGCGGTAGCTTCAGGGCTGCCAGGTTCGCCATCTTCTGGCCAAATTTCTCGAATTTTGCCTTATTTGTCGTGTTTGGCCTGGTGATTTTTTGTCGGTTGGCCCTTTCTTGGAATCTGGCCTTTTGGCCCTTTTTCTGGGAGCTGGGACCCAAGCTATTTTTGGTTCGATCCTTGCATACATATAGATCCTTTTGGCCTTCCCCGCTCTTAAATAAGATGTTTTGACACCAAAAAGCAACAGAGAAGCAGAAAACTGTTATGGCGGTGGGAGTGACGATCCACAAAAGTGACAGCCACCGAAAATTGGACGCGAAGGATGCGATACTATAGGCACCCTTCGGGAGAAAAGTTGATGACAAAGTGTGTCTCTGATGCTACACCCTCCCCCCACCTACCAAAATCATAGATTTCCCGCTGTTCAAGAGCAAGGAATTCACCGTTGGAAAAAGGAAAATTATTAAATGTTAGCGGGGAGTGGTGCGGTCAAGATAATTGATGATGCTGAATTAGTTCTAAACAGCGATATAAGACGTTTTTCAGTAGGTTTATGACCACTGTTAGGGGTCGTTTTAGCCTTAAATATTGCGTTTGTGGGCATATTTGATTTACTTATTGGCCATTCCAGTTAAAATAAATTTTGACCCCTTTTTGGCGCTTTTCTAACTCGGATTTGACATTTTGCCGCCGAAGAAACTTAGCAGCCCTGAGCAGAATCTATGATTTATTGACTTTGGAATAATACAAAATTGGGAACATAGTTTTCATTACTAAGGCGTCTAAGTTTCATTAACACCCCCTACCCCTCCAAATGGGGTCTTGATTCCCTGAAAAGACTATAATGGCCGGCACATGAAATGCCCCATACTGATATTTCCTTAAAAAATGTCCTGCACTGGGGTAATCTAGAGGCAAATCGGGTATGTGACAGCTAAAACAGAGCCACATGACAAATTTGTGCTGTACTCTTTCCAGACGCTTGAGATGACAGGTGGCTGCTCCACCCCAGACAACGCTGCAGTATTCCATAACTGATCTGACATTTGCATAGTATGCCGAGATCACAGCTTTACTGTCACGATAGTCCAATGCTCTGTCATTTCTACCTGTTTTTAAAGATCGGGTTAACATTCCTAATGTCCTATTTGCTCTTGAAACAATATTATCTACGTGATTTTCAAAAGTAAGCTTCTCATCCAGAAGAACGCCGAGATCCCTCATTACAGTCATTCTTTCGATTGCTACGCCGTCAACAAAATAAGTTTTAACACGCGCATTGACGGGGATCTGAGCCACCTTCGCATTGACGGGGGGGGGCGGGTACCCGCCCCCAAGATCTCGAGAACCACGGTAGGTAGCGAAAAATGATAAACGGCGTTGGGCTGCCCATACACTTCTCCATCGAAAACATTTGTACCATTTTTTTGTCAGGTCACATTTAAGGTCACGAGAGGTCAAAACATGCCGTCATAGGGATAACATGTAAATTCAGTTTTTCGGCCATTACATCTGAAGAAGTAAAAATAGAGCAAAACGACTTGAACTACATGAATCCTCTCAGCAAGCCGAATCGAATGACATATAATTTGACCTTGCTAGATCAAATCAAGGATTTGACCTGACCTGAGGTCAGGTCAGGGTTAAATTATATAAAAAGCATATCATTAGAACCGCAAAGCCCAGGCGAGTCTAATGCAGCTAAAATAAATGCTCTATCACCATCCGTTACTGAGTTATTCCGTAAAAAAAAAACATTTTTCCCCATGTATTTCCAATGGAGAGGTCATGCCTCGTACCTGACCTTAGGTCATCGATATAAAAAATACCGGAATATACTTTAGAGAACTCGGTGGGGCCATTATGTGATATGAGTTTCAATCGGATAAGTTCACCCTGCTCCGACTTATGCTATCTTAAACTTTTTTTTGAGGTCGGGTCACTTGACCTGTACTGGTGACCTGACCTAACATGACCTAACCTTAAAATTTTCACAGAAGTTGTAAAAAGGATGAGGAAAAAGGTATACCAAGTACGGCGGCGCTACGCGCCGCCGTTTTTCTACTATCTCCAAAAACCCGAGGGGGCGGGTATCCGCCCCCCGTCAATGCGCGTGTTAAGAACCGGAGTGCGGCGCAGCGTCAAAGTCAAGACCTTGGATTTGGACGGATTGAGAGACAGTTTCCATGTCCGTGACCACTGAGACAAGGAATCCTGGCTCTCCTGGATGTTTCAAGCATCATTATCAGTGTCAACCCGATGATAAATCTTGACGTCATCGGCAAACATCACGCTACGCACTTGTATGGAGCTTGGTAAGTCGTTAATAGTAAACACCGTTGTTTCCGTGTGTGGACACCGTTGTTTCCGTGTGTGTACCCCGTTGTTTCCGTGTGTGGACACTGTTGATTCCGTGTGTGGACACAGCTGTTTCCGTGTGTGGACACCGTTGTTTCCGTGTGTGTACCCCGTTGTTTCCGTGTGTGGACACCGTTGTTTCCGTGTGTGGACACCGGTGTTTCCGTGTGTACCCCGTTGTTTCCGTGTGTGGACACTGTTGATTCCGTGTGTGGACACCGCTGTTTCCGTGTGTGGACACCGTTGTTTCCGTGTGTGTACCCCGTTGTTTCCGTGTGTGGACACCGTTGTTTCCGTGTGTGGACACCGTTGTTTCCGTGTGTGGACACGGCTGTTTCCGTGTGTGTACCCCGTTGTTTCCGTGTGTGGACACCGTTGTTTCCGTGTGTGGACACTGGACACTGCTGTTTCCGTGTGTACCCCGTTGTTTCCGTGTACACTGTTGATTCCGTGTGTGGACACCGCTGTTTCCGTGTGTGTACCCCGTTGTTTCCGTGTGTGGACACCGTTGTTTCCGTGTGTGGACACTGCTGTTTCCGTGTGTGTACCCCGTTGTTTCCGTGTGTGGACACTGCTGTTTCCGTGTGTGGACACCGTTGTTTCCGTGTGTGGACACCGTTGTTTCCGTGTGTGGACACCGTTGTTTCCGTGCTTTATGCCCTCAGGAAGTGGTTCAGACCTGACTGGTTCTGTTAGCATTCGCCTGAATCCCAGCCGACTCAGACGAGTGCCTGTCGGCTGTTAGGGCCGACAAAATCAGTGAATGGTAACATATGTTTGATATCGAGCACTGGAACTCGGTCGACGGCTTTCTGCCCAGCGGAGAAGCATTGTAACTCTAGTTCCATTGAGTGCCGCACGACGGCGCGGCTCAGTGAGGTCGGACGTGCGCTGGTGGAGGGCAGAGCGGCGCCGTGGAAGGCACGGGGCGCGCCGCACTGCGGCTCTTCCGGCGCGGCGCGGCGCGGCGCGGCTGCCAGCGTAGCTGCCAGCTCCGAGGGCTAATCATAGCCAACGGCGGCCAGCGCTGCTGCCAGCCTCAGGGCGGGGCTCAGACGGCCGGCCGAGGAGCGCCGTCCCACCAGCCTGGCAGTGGCCGGTGACTGTGTGAGGTGTGAGGTGTTGGGCAGCGGGCATGGCCGGTGGACCGGAGCTGGAGCCGCTGGGACGGCGGCAGGCGGCACCGGAGACCCGCCCGCCCACCACCCTGTCCACCATCGCCGTCCAGAGCGGCTCTACCCGCATCATCATAGCTCTGCTGCAGGTGCGGCCCAAACGCCACTCAAGCTCACTCTCAGCTCAGGCCAAAAGGCAGTGGCAAACCGAGTGGTAAACCGTGGATATGGGACAAAGTGGAGCCGGTAGCATAGGGCGGGGGCTATGACTTCGGCGGCACGCCAATAAAACGAGAGGTTGGCCGCAGCACAGAAACTTCATTTCGTAAACAGCAGTTAGGAATCGGAAGGCGCTCGCATTCCAGAGTATGTAGACGGCTGTCCCGCAGTGTGATGTAATTACGTGTGTAACTACGCGGGTGTGCGCAGTCCGAGTATAAGGCGTACGCTCCGCTCAATCACTTCGAACTATAGGGCGTCAACTTGTATGCTGTATTACGCCAACTGCGACGAGCAGTCACTGCCCCAGCGGCGAGTCACTGCCCCAGCGGCGAGTCACTACCTCAGCGGCGAGTCACTGCCCCAGCGGCGAGTTCATCAGCACCAGCCGTTGTCAAAGTCCCGGGAACAAGTCCGGCCCTGCTGAAAGTAGAATATTCTCATCGACAAAGCCCTAGTAAAACATAAAAACAAACTGTTAAATATCACTAACTGAAACTGACCGAAAACAGAAATCTACGGAGGTAAAGAATGCAGTAGCTCAATAAATTCATACGGCCATCACAAGAGAAAATTCGCTATCTAGAAGATAAAGGGCTTACAAAATTAACAAAGTTACAGCACCCTTATTTTACACTTGTAAAAATTTCCGCTCCACGATTTTAAAGCTCCACTCACGTTCCGGCAGCCACGTCAACAGCGGAGGTCCTTCTAGTGCAGTGTCAGAAGAGGATATGAGCACCGTTCGCATATGAAACCAAAACTGGAAAACGGATAATTAACAGAGGCCTAAAACAAAACTAACATTATGCATTTCCGATAAAATCCGATAATGCTAACTATAATGTTCAACGCTGAACAATTCTCAATCACTGGACCACTGCCTTCAAGTAAAAAATAAGAAAATTTACTTCCCGACCGGGAAGATCCCACGCGGGTCTGACGTCACAGGTCACTGCCATTACAGGCTCAGGCATCTGTGACCGGGTCAGTATACTGGGCGTGACCTTCACGGGTCACGGTGCACTACCTTTGACCGTGAAGTAACTGCGGAGCCGTAATGTGCTGTCAACTAACGGCAGCATCATTTAAAGTAGATGACTGATCTACAACTATATGTATGAAGAGGTTTCAACTGAATGAAGACGAGTAAACTTTAAGCTAGTTCCATGCTGGTAGATTTAGACTCGCTCCCCACTCGATGATGGAATGTTTCATTAAGGTATGTACAGTAAGCTAGGAGTATGCTGGTGTTGGTGCAGCTGAGCATTGACAGACGCAGAGGGGGCCATTCCGGCCATGCCCCCCCCAAAGCGCTGGAAGGAAGGAGGGCCAAACTATATTTTGCCCCCAGGCCGGATACATTTTTCGAAAAAAGGTGTTTACACTAGGTCTGTTGTCGAGCACTCAAATCGCACGTTCCAACCCTCCCCCAGGAGGAGAGGCAAACATGGGTTTGCCCCCCTAAAACTCGGGTCTGCGTCCGCCCTGGAGCTGAGTAATAATTGTTGGGTTTTAACGACGTATCAACTGCCAAGGCTGTACGGCGTCGCAACTCTCACCCTGTCGGAAGGGTTTTGGGGGATCGGATCGACTTATTCAGAGGCTCCGCCGGGACTTGAACCCGGGACCGGTGGCTTAGAAGACAGACGCACTATCCACGCTGAAAAAAGTACGCCAGAAATTTGATTTTTTCTACGGTGCAAAATCCACTCTTCTTTCGTCAATGTTTCACACCCGATATTTTTAGATTGAGAGCGTAAATTGACATGAAGCAGGAATAATAAAACTCCAACCCATGGGTTGTGAAAATATCAACTAAGAAAAAGTACGCCATTTTTAGGATTCTTTCTACGGAGCCAAAATCAAATCCTCTTTCCGGCATTATTCCACAGCCCATTTTGCACCGGTGTAATGCTTAAATGCATGTGTTTTGAGGGAATATTATTATATCACTGGAGTCAAAGGATTGTCAGCTAAACCGGAACGGTGTAAACTGGAAGTGAGGGAGTAAAAATAGATTAAAATGTGAAATTTCTGGCGTAGAAAAATATTCGCAAGGTGCAAAATAAACCTGCGTTTAATATTACATTTCTATATATTACTCTTCTCGACCCAGGGGTCATGGGGGGCGGGGCGATGAATGGTGGTCCTGGATGACTTAACGCTGGCGCAGTAATACAAGCTCTAAACAAAGCCCATGCCCATTCGTCCATTGCGTACCAAAAAGACAAATTGAAACATGTTGCTCTGGCACCAGTACGAGAGAAAGGCAAACATGTATCTAGTTTTATCGTCCATAAGAGCAAATCGACAGGGAATTTGGCACTTCATCTTATTTGTAATCTATAAGCTTAACCCCAATAACTACCTTCCTAAATCTTCTGAAATGAACAATTTTCAAATATCTTCATAGGAAACCAGACAAACAAGGGAAATTGCAGAAATTAATGAACATGATTCCAAGAAGAAAAAATTATGCAAGGTTGAACATAACAATAGCAGGGTGAGCCAAGCCGATAGATATCTCGGGCGCCTATAACCTTGGTAATTTTCTTATTTACGACATAGTAAGGGTAAGCAAGTAACTAGGGTGAATTCAAAAGGATTTGTCCGCGGAATAGACGTTATATGACGTCCGAGACATACTCCCATGTCCCTTGTATTTTGATTCATTTTTCTTTTCATTTCTTTGGAAATTTCCTGATTAAAGAGTTCATGAATTCGACACCCGTAAAGAATTGGTAATCATTGCCCGTAGAGGATCATTTCTTCGTGCTCAAAACGACTGACCTTCAGTAACTTCAAAATCAAAGCTTGTAAGGCTACTCAGTCTGATTACCAGAGTGAATTGAGCTAGAATCAGGTTTAACATCATGCACGCAGCAACTTTTTTATTGGCTGATGACCCATTGGTTACATAAGGTACACAAAACACCAACAATCAAGTGACGATAGTGACGTCACCTATGGCACCGCATACCTCCGATGACCTGTAGCGAGGTCGGCAGCCGTAAGTGGCCGCCACCTGGCGGAGCCACTTCGCTGCTCAAAGCTATCATCATGCACGCAGCAACATTTAATTTCTGAAAATATACCATAAAGCTGTTATTATAGTCACGCTGCCATATAGGTACGGGCCAGCTTAAATATTTTGTAACCGAAATTTACCAACACTTGGTCGGATCGATACAAATTCAGCTACAAATAAGATAGGAACAACACTTAAAAAGGCATAAACAAAATTTTCTTTGTGTAAATGTTATAATGTTAAAATACTATACAAAAAGTATGGGAGATGAGCCCCGGTTACTATGGGGGCCCCTCGGGGTCCGTCCGTTCGTACGCACCCGCTCCACCTGGTGGCACCGGCGACTCGGCTGGAGCCGCTCCTGGGCCGTAATATCCGTCCGTTCCTGGTGGCACCGGCGAGTGGGCTGAGCCGCTCCTGGGCCGTACTGTCCGTCCGTTCCTGGTGGCACCGGCGAGTGGGCTGGAGCCGCTCCTGGGCCGTACTGTCCGTCCGTTCCTGGTGGCACCGGCGAGTGGGCTGGAGCCGCTCCTGGGCGGTACTGTCCGTCCGTTCCTGGTGGCACCGGCGAGTGGGCTGGAGCCGCTCCTGGGCTGTACTGTCCGTCCGTTCCTGGTGGCACCGGCGAGTGGGCTGGAGCCGCTCCTGGGCCGTACTGTCCGTCCGTTCCTGGTGGCACCGGCGAGTGGGCTGGGCCGTACTGTCCGTCCGTTCCTGGTGGCACCGGCGAGTGGGCTGGAGCCGCTCCTGGGCGGTACTGTCCGTCCGTTCCTGGTGGCACCGGCGAGTGGGCTGGAGCCGCTCCTGGGCGGTACTGTCCGTCCGTTCCTGGTGGCACCGGCGAGTGGGCTGGGCCGTACTGTCCGTCCGTTCCTGGTGGCACCGGCGAGTGGGCTGGGCCGTACTGTCCGTCCGTTCCTGGTGGCACCGGCGAGTGGGCTGGAGCCGCTTCTGGGCGGTACTGTCCGTCCGTTCCTGGTGGCACCGGCGAGTGGGCTGGACCGTACTGTCCGTCCGTTCCTGGTGGCACCGGCGAGTGGGCTGGGCCGTACTGTCCGTCCGTTCCTGGTGGCACCGGCGAGTGGGCGGTGACCTCCCGATCGGATTCAGTTCCGTATGAGGGCAGGACTGGGCCGCCTTTCAATACAACACAGTGCCGGAGCCTGGATAAATCTTCTGAATCCTAATCTCGACTTAAGCCTTGCAACAGTCCTCTGTTGTTACCGTTATTAGCATACCCTTAGCTTGTTTTACGTTTTTGTGCTCTATATGCTCTGTGAACCTGTTGTATTTGCAGCAAGTCTAAACGGTGTACGAACCGGATCCTCATCTCACCTCAGGATACATCGTCGCTGGATCCTCGTTTCCTGATACTCCGATTACTAGCTCAGTTTTTTCTCTCCTAACACAGAAAGAACTGTGCTTATATGTGTGCCTTACCTTACGTGTGCCCATCCATACCGGCCAGCATGCCTTGAAATAAAAAGGGTCCTCACCTTGCCTCAAACCTTACCTCAGACACATCGTCGCTGCGTCGGGTGAGCCGGGTACCTAGCTCGCTCTGTCCCACTACGACCCCCGTCGCTGTTCGTCGCACGCCGCACTCGGCATCGGTCGGTCCCGTCTGCGCTCGAATTCGCCCGTCACGCGCGCGTATGATCCCTAATAGTAGCGGTACCGCCCGTATTTAATACCTTCCGTCACTACACCGACGCCGATCCACTTCGTCGACACGAACTCGTACTCGTATCGAACTCGAACTCGTAGTCCCGCGTGCGTGCGCGTCCGTGCTAGTCCGTTCGCGTCCCCCCTCCGCACTCATCGCTCCTTAACCCCGGTGCCATCCTCTACATATCAGTTCTCTCCTTTTGTTGTAGCGTGCCTATCTTTGTGTATGAATGTATGTATGAATACATGTTATGGATCTACTCGACCGGGCATATCTACGCGCCAATAGCTGTCTCGGCTGGGAATCTAGGCCTATGTAGGGCTTAATGATTGTTGGGGTTTAACGACGCACCAAATTCCAGGGTTATATGGCGTCACGAACTCTCATCCGATTGGGAGGGATTTGGGGTATCCGATCATCTTAATCAGAGATTCTGCGGGGACATGAACCCGGGATCTGCGACTGTAATTTACCACTGAGCCAGGACTCCCTGCTGATGTAGGGCTTGCAATGGTCCCATGCCAAGTACATATATGAACCCGCTCCTCAGCGGGAGTCCGGCGCCACCTTCGCCCCACCGGGGAGCATCGATGGCCCCCCTCTAACTCCGAAAATATGGGGGTTAGCGCAAATCTGCAAAGTGCATTCAGAACCTCGCGTAAATTCAGTACGAAATTACTTGCATGTTTAAGCGCTCAGGTCAATGGTTTGACCTCCAGAGGTCAAGTTAGGTCACGATAGGCTATTTTCACTCAAATATGCAATGCTTAAGAAAACTGGGCATAACTATTATGCTATTGGAGCTATTGAGGTCTGGTAAAGTACATTTGATAGGAAAATGCCAGGCTTTTTCCACTATGTGGACCGTAATGACCTCCCGCCAGTGTTTTGACCTCCTGAGGTCACCTCGTGACCTAATATGACCTGAGGTCACGTAAGGTCAGAAAGTGACCTGTCGTATATAAAATGAAAGCCAGTGACAAGAAATACACGATGATGTTTAATTCAGCGCCAAAGCTTAATTAGGTCAAAAGTCATTGCCAAAATACTGTATTTAACCCCCTGGTAACCTTGGATGACCTTGGAGAAGTCAAATGGTAAATATGGCTCCTGGGATCCGTGAAAGGGTGTCCAAGAACGCTTTTCTGAGCAAGCTGAGCATTTGCAATAGTTTTTGTAACTTTTAGATCATAAGACAGCTTTTCCCATGCTTTTTCAAAGGGAGAGGTCACCTCGTGACCTGACCTCAGGTCACGAAATCTAAAAATCCCAGATATACAACTAGTAGACCTTGGAGGGATCATGAAGTGAATGAAATTTCAAATCGATCAACTAAGAAATGTAACTCTTATAGAGCTCAAAAGTTGATGTGAGGTGACCTTGGTTGACCTCGCCTGGTGACCTGACCTTGGGTGACTCGAGGGAAAAATTTCAGAGATGGTGGGAAAATGATGAGGTGAGTAATAGAGTCTTCAACGGCTGTGCTGCGTCTCGTCGTTTTTCTGCTATCCCGAAAAACCTTAGGGGGCCATCGATGCCCCCCCGGTGGGGCGAGGGTTGAGCAGTCCAGGTGTAATGTAATCCTTATTCGGACAACATCGGACCATACAGAGAAGGCGGTTGATCGCCGAAAAGGAGGGGAGAGCTGCACCAGCCATTAGAGCAGAGAACAGGTGTCGGCTGGGCCGGGCCTGCGCGGCGGCAGTGGGCTGCCCCTCCGGTCCGGACGTTTGTTTATGTTGGCCGGTTGCCGGCGGCTGCAGATGCCTGCAGGCTGGCGGCCTGAGACGGTAATGGTATAGCAGAAGCGCTGACCGGACCGCGGGCTGGACAGACCGGCCACCTTTTCTAACGCGATCCCTCTCTCCCTGAGGTCCCTACAATATGCCTCTTTGTAAAATATATCTTAGTACTTTCCAAACTAAGCAGTTCCGTTCCGTATGAGGGCAGGACTGGCCGCCTTTCAATACAACACAGTGCCGGAGCCTGGATAAATCGACCGGGCATATCTACGCTCCAATAGCTGTCTCGGCTGGGAATCTAGGCCTATGTAGGGCTGAATGATTGCTTTATCACTTAGCAATAGGGGGGTTCCAGCATCGATCCACCAGGCTCCTACACAGTACAGTCTCCTGGCTCCTGTATAGCATAGTCTCGGATTTTATTCCAATCTCGTCGACTGGGTTTTTAGGAGCGTGGAATCCGGATCTGAGATTATTTCTTCCCTCAGACGTACAGTTTTGGAGTTATAACTTGATGAAAATCGTGAAAATCGCCGATTTCGTCAAAACATGGAGACATACAACGACTATTTTAAGCCTTAACTCTCATTTCTTAGCTTCAAATGACACAGGATTAGATGGGGCATGTAACAGCTAAGGTTGAAGCATCTCGTTTTTTATTGAAGAACTCCAATTTTTTTTAGAAATGTTTTGACTACTTTTTCCATCGATGTTTTCAAAGTGTGGCCAGTAATTCGCGTTAAAGATAAACATAGCAAAAATGCGCACGTAAATTTTTTCTGCTTAGTGAAATCAATATACTTTATCAATGTGTAATTAGCCATAGAATGCGCGCAAAAATCGGCCGCCCGGCGCGCCCGGCCGTCGTCGGCGCAGCTGCCGGTGCGTGGGCACGGGCAGTAGATTGACTCGGGAGCGTATGAACTCTTGCAATCGTGATTAAAGGTGGAAAATAAAAGCAGAAAAACGCGTGTTCAACAAAAGGGTGAAATCAATGCAATTTTAATTCCGTTAAGGGTGTGCGACTCGCCATATCTTAATGTTGTCCACAAAATCGATTACGGATTTGAGTCATACATCTGGATTTTGATAATGGAGAAAATTGTGAATTTGTGCAAGCTTGGTCTGTTTTTGCGTGTTGAAACGACATCGTATCCAACACGGATGAACCCTGGCCGCAGTTGTGCGGTCTCCACCCCGGATTGTGCGTCAGTGCCTTTATGACACGCGCGAGGTGTCAGATATCCAGTGCGCAGCTCATGAAGCTGGGAGCACATCCTCCACAGTTAGTATGACATTGTTACTGGGGCAGTTGGGTGTCAAATGGAGACAAAGCTTGACTTCAAGGTGGCTACTTCGTTTGGGACGCCAGTTTTCTGCTGTCGGTGTTGGTGTTCAAATTTTTGTGCGACGTAGGAGTGATAGAATGCCACAGGATAAGAGAACTTACTGTGCTGACTAGAGGATTTGCTTTTTTCTAAATTCCTGGTCCCCGGCGCCAGTCCCGGCGCCGGCAAGCCTCGACTGGTCCCGGCAAGACCCAACCTGGTCCTGGCATTGCTCCCGGCAAGAAATTCGGGTTAATAGGAACAAATTTGCAGCCTTGCCTTATACGTTTCATCCAGTGACTTCGATTTTCTATTTCAGACATGAATTATGTGTAATTGTGTTATTTCATTTAATTTTGGTGAGATTTGTAAATGCACGGTAGGAACTACACTATTAGCTCCTATCTCTTTTTTTGTTTCTGTGTTTTGTATATTTATATATCTTAACTTTTACTGTTTTTAGGAAGTACACTGACTAGATTCTTGTGATTTAGATAGTCTTTTTTAATGATTTTACTTCGCCTGTGAGTGGATTTTACCTGTTGGCGATTATTTTGAATAAATAAATAAATACATTTTCCAATGGAGTTTTTTTACAAATAAATTAGGGCTTGTATTTCCTGTGCCGTTAACCCACCGAAGACCTCCTGGATCGAGAAGAGATTTCCAGCTCTGGTCATGGTATGTCACTTTTCGGCCAGCACCCCCCCTCCGTGACGTCATTTATGAACAGCCCCATATAAGGTTAAGTAAGACAATTTGTGTGTGCGTAGTTAGCCATGTTAGGTTATTTATTCGTCAAATACTAAGGGAAAACTAACTTAATTTGTTAAAAATTGACTAATCTCAATCTGATATAGGCCCCAAGGACCACAGGTCCCAGTTAAGACTATTACGCTCTCCAATTCTCAGAGGTCCCGGCACGGAAAGTCCAGGCCGACCCCAGCATCCGGTCCCGGCTCTGGGACGCCGGGACCAAAAATAGAACCTCTGGTGCTGACCCCGTCGAGTGTTCTCAGCAAAAGACGCCCACTTACAAGACAAGAGTAAATTTAAATTCGGAAAACGTCACAATTGCTTAAGAAGAGCCAGATATCAGCCGGAGGCAGTTACTGAAGAGCTGCTCGCGGCGGAGACACAATTATATTCGACTGACTCACTGGGCGCTCCAACAGTTGCAGCCGAAGTCGATGTTTCCCATTTATGGTCGCGTCTGGACGAGGCTGCCGTCACAACAGATAGGCTTTTGGTTGAACTGATCCTTTGAAGTTGGCTTATTCTTCCCTGTGTGCTTTCGATTCCTTATTACCGTTGTGAACCAAAGTAGGTCACTTCCATTCCTCAATAGAAATTAAACTGTTTTTATTACATTGATTCAGCCTTTTCTGCCTCCTCTGCTGGTGAACCGAATGAAATGCCACTAAATATACTTACTTCTATACTTCTTCACTACTTCATAACATAGCCCTTAAATTATGAATTCGCTTCCACCCAAGACCTGAATAATATTGATTCCAACTTGCTTCAAAACACATGCTTTATAACGTATGTTGTTTACGTTCTTTACTTTTAATGAAGCTTTACTGAAGCCGAAAACAAAAGATGAAGGAAAGAGAAAGTCTAGAAAATATTTTTTGTCAACGGCACACCCACACCTTATGAAAATTTCCACAATACCATGTGCTTATGTAGATGCATGTTTCCCTAGCGGCAAACTTCCAACCCATAGTCTCCGCTGAGCACCATACGCGTGCGTGTTGTCGGTTGGCTGAAGTGCCAGTCGGCTATCGGTGAGGCGCGTCGGGCGGCCGATTTTCGCGCGCATGGCGTCCCTCTTTGGCTGATTAGACATCAATAAGTTCAAGAAAGCAAATTTAATAGATGTTATTAGAAAGCGCAGGCACAGGAACCATTTTTGATGTAGGTCCTTTGAATTGAATCACTTGCCATATCTAGAAAATATTGTTTCATAAATTGAATACAAATTTCCAAAAACTTTAAAATATTTTTTAAAACTGAATTCTCAAAGTTGGATAATAGAATGCTAAATACAATCACGTTTTAAATGAGCATCCATAATGAAGGACTACACAAAATAATGATTGTATGTCACCATGTTTTGCTAAAAACACGGATTTTCACGACTTTTAGAAAGCTGTAACTCCGAAACCCTTATTTTGAGGAAAGAAATATTCTCAAATCTGAATTCTGCGCCACTGATAACTCTGTGTACGAAGTTGGAACGAAATCTGAGACTACGCAATGTACATTCCAGGCGGTGCCTGGTCCATTTGTCCTGCAACCCTCCAACAGCAAGCGGTGCAAAAACACTACGGGCCCTTCCCTAAGGCTTATGCCAATTTAGGCCTGCAACAAGCAAGGCAAAGCAAAAAAACAACTGAGAGTACTCTCAGTTTGATTCATGGCTTTGGTGAAATAAATTATTGAAAGGTTGATGCTACGCAGAGTTGTATTTACCATACGACCGGTTTCGGAGCCATCTCGGTCCCATTATCAAGTAACAAATACAAGATATAATAACACACACCGCATAGCTACACAGTACATATTTCGGTAAACTCAAGGCCTTATAACTTTGGTAAACTCTGTCGAATTGTCTTTGTGATGCTGCTAGTTGCTCAAATATAAAACATAACGCGTGAGTGTTTTCCTCCTTGATCCTCATTTTTGCTTGAAAAGGTCGAGCCAGCCTTGATACAACACATATTTGCCTATATTTTTTTGCATTTTCGGACATGTTTTTATTGCTTTTCCATAAGACACAAGTACATATACATACTTGCACATTCACATGCATACATTCAATCTATGGCACATCGATCCACATGTTACATGAAGAGAATTCGTAGAAAACATGGATGAAGTTAAGAGATGGACAGGGGACATTTAAGGTAAGGACTCTGTCTTTGTTCCCTGTCACCAATTAACAGATAGGACATATTTGCAAAAGACCGAGTATATTATCACGCGCCCCGCTGGGGTCCCTTGCGTTTTTCGCCCCCCTCCGTATCTCGTTCCCCACGAAAGCTAAAGGAAAATTACGGGTGGTGTTCGAACGCTCTTGACAAGGCAAAGAGAATTTATAAGAATAATTTTTATGTCAGGTCAATATTGAGGTCAGCATAGGTCAAAGAATGTTCCTTAGGCTTACAACAGAGCAGTGTACGTTTCCCTCTCTAGATCCGCCCTCAGGGAAGCTAGAGCAAATCTTAATGCATCATTGGATTCCTCTCATCGCGGCAAATTGAATGATGTATAATATGACCTTGCTAGGTCAAATAGTCAAAATGACCTGACCTCGACCTAGGTCAGGGTCACAGAGTGACCTGGTATGGTCATGTGGCATATCAATCTACTCCCCGTGACAATATAAGCACAATGCAAGCAAAATGGGAGCTTTATCTCAATTCAGTGAGAGGTTATTGGCAAAACAATCACTCTCTGCTCCCGTGACCTGATTGACCTTTGAGAGGTCAGATGCTCAAAAACTCAACTTTATAGTCAAGATCGTGGTAAGAATAGACAGTTTGAGGATTTTCAGCCTTATCTATCCAGTATTTCCTGAAAACGAGTCCATTCTATTCTTCACCATAGACATGGGGTGACTAAAAAAAATTGACCCCACCTTAGGTCACCAATATCAAAATTCCGAGATAGCAGATTTGTAGACCCTAATGACCTTATCATATTGTGGAAGTTTCAAACTGATCGGTTTGCTAATGTTCCCTGGGCGCTGCTTCAAACTCGTAATTTTAGGTTTTGAGGTTGGGTCACTTGACCCTGAATAGCTCCTTGACCTGACATGACCTTAACTAAAAAATTTGGTCAGATGTGTAAAATTAATCAGGGATCAGGTACCGTAAGTTTCGTTGTTCTGCGTCTCTTCGTTTTTGAGCTATCTGCGAAAAACCAGGAGGGGGCGAAATTCGCCCCCAGCGGGGCGCGTGTTATAGTACACATACTCACCACCATCATTTCACCTTAAAGCACACCCATAACACACAGACTCACACAACACTCACAGCACCAGGACTCTTATACGAGTCACGCCACCAGGATTGTCATCGCAATCAGGTATCAATATTCTCAGCATACTCCGACAGACAGTGAGGCACGCAACTCCACGGACATGGTTCACCAAGCTTGTCTTGGATTGAATTCCACAAAAGACAGTCATCGTGCACGCTAGCACACTGTGCAGACCCAATTTGAAGGGTAGAAAGGGGACAAGTACATTGTCTAGCAGGCAAGGGGACAGGGATCGTTAGGATATAAAAATTATGCCATAGCTTGATTCTTGTTGTGAGTTAGTATTGAATGATAAATCTATTCTTGGCAACAGTCTTAGCCCGCGCCCCATCGGGGGTCCGGTGCCACCTTCGCCCCACCGGGGCCATCGATGGCCCCTCTAACTCCGAAAATATGGGGGTTAGCGCAAATCTCCAAAGTGCATCAGAAATTTCACGTGAATTCAGTAAGAAATTACTTCGCATGTTTAAGCGCTCAGGTCAATGGTTTGACCTCCAGAGGTCAAGAAAGGTCACGATAGACTATTTTCACTCAAATATGCAATGCTTAAGAAAACTAGGCATAACTCCTATGTCATTAGAGCTATTGAGATCTGGTTAAATACATTTGGTAGGAAATTTCCAGACCTTTTTCCGCTATTTGGAAGGTCAAGACCTCCCGCCAGTGGTTTGACCTCCAGAGGTCACCTCGTGACCTAAGATGACCTGAGGTCACGAAAGGTCAGAAAGTGACCTGTCGTATATAAAATGAAAGCCAGTGACGCGAAAAACACGATGGTGTTTGTTTCAGCGCTCTAGCTTAATTAGGTCAAAAGTTATTGTCAAAATACTGTTTTTGACCCGGTGACCTTGGATGACCTTGGAAAGTCGAATTGCAAAGATGACCCCTGGGATCCGTGAAAGGGTGTCGAAAAACGTTTTTCTGAGCATTCTGCGTATTTGCAATCATTTTTGTGGCTTTTAGGTCATGAGACAGCTTTTTCCCCATGCTTTTCCAACGGGAGAGGTCGCCTCGTGACCTGACCTCAGGTCACGGAATCGAAAAATCCCGGATATACACGTTGTAGAGCCTGGAAGGGTCATGAAGTGTAGCAAGTTTCAAATCGATCGACTAAGAAATGTAGCTCTTCTAGAGCTTCAAAGTTGAAGTGAGATGACCATGGTTGACCTCGCCTGGTGACCTGACCTTGGGTGACCCGGGGTAAAATCTTTTAGGGATGGTGCGAAAATGATGAGGTGAGAGCTGAGGTGAGGTCAACTTTGGCAGCTAGGTGATACCCATACGCTATCATTGATTTTCAACATGTTTTAGATTTGAATCTTTTTGTACCTTATCCAACAAGCAGGGCTAGCTTTAAAAAAGTAATAATAATGGGGAATTTGATGCATCTGCTAAGCAGTTTGATGCACCACCTGAGTAGCAGCCATCGTTTAGAATACAGAGAAGGGGAGCTCTCATCCAGTGCTGAACTGCCATCCGTTTCTGTGTGCAGCGCTGTGATGCGTCATGACACCGGAATAATTTTTGGGGCTTATCGACGCACCAACTGCCAGGGTCATATGGCGTCGCCAACTCTTTCCCTGTTGGAAGGGTTTCTCGGGAGCCAGCTTGCTCCTTGTTCAGGGAAGCCGCCGGGCCTTGAACCCGGGTCGGCTGCGTGGCAGACAGCTATGCTGACCACTCCACTACCGCGCCCCCCATGACACCGGAAGCGGCTGGTGCAAGCCCGGGCTTACTCACAGTGCTATCAGCGGGCAGGGGTAAGGCTGTGGTCACAGAGACTGGGCAGATATGTGGGACCACTGCTGACCCTTTTCTCGCCATATGAACACTCCTCGTAATTGGATGAAGAGGAGTTTTGACAGTTTGCGCCTCAGAAATGCCCGACTGGGTCTGACTGTGTGATGTCAGTATTCCTCGGTTGCATTCTCCTTGTCCCTTCTGCCGGAGTAAAGCTCCCTCCTAGTACCGTTGCCTCCCACTCTCCTACTCCCTCCCTCCCCCTCTCACACACACACACACACACACACACACACACACACACACACACACACACACACACACACACACACACACACACACACACACACACACACACACACACACACACACACACACACACACACACACACACACACACACACACACACACACACACACACACACACACACACACACACACACACACACACACACACACACACACACACACACGCACACACACACACACACACACACACACACACACACACACACACACACACACACACACACACACACACACACATCACATATAGCCAAAGAAGCTGACGTGCCCTAAAACACCAAACCTCTCTCACACACACCCACTCCTTGGTGAAATCGGAGCGCGCGGCGTCGCATGACATCACTGGTCGGTAAAAATAGCCGACGCCGACGCGCCGATCTCGACGCCGACAGAGACGGGTGGAAGCGGTCCATGGCTCCTGGCCGTCGCCCCAGAACTGCGAAATAGCGAGCTCTGCACCTGCAAGCTCTGATGAACGCCTTTCAATGACTATGGATAAGCCTGAGCGCAAATTAGAAACCCTTGCCCTCAGCTGGAAAGTGCTGGTTCGTACTGCCCTCAGCTGGGAAGTGCTGGTTCGTACTGCCCTTAGCTGGGAAGTGCTGATTCGTACTGCCTTAGCCGGGAAGTGCTGGTTTCGTACTGCCCTCAGCTGGGGAAGTGCTGGTTCGTACTGCCCTTAGCTGGGAAGTGCTGATTCGTACTGCCTTAGCTGGGAAGTGCTGGTTTCGTACTGCCCTCAGCTGGGAAGTGCTGGTTCGTACTGCCCTCAGCAGGGGAAGTGCTGGTTCGTACTGCCCTCAGCTGGGAACTGCTGGTTCGCACTGCCCTCAGCAGGGAAGTGCTGGTTCGTACTGCCCTCAGCTGGGAAGTGCTGGTTCGCACTGCCCTCAGCAGTGAAGTGCTGGTTCGTACTGCCCTCAGCTGGGAAGTGCTGATTTGCACTGCCCTCAGCTGGGAAGTTCTGGTTTCGTCATGCCCTCGGTTGGGAAGTGCTGGCTTCGTAATGGCATCAACTGGGAAGTGCTGGTTCGTAATGCCCTCAGCTGGGAAGTGCTAGTTCGTACTGTCCTCAGTTGGGAAGTGCTGGTTCGTACTGCCCTCAGCTGGGAAGTGTTGGTTTCGTATTTTGAAGGCGGCCTAAGGAGCTCGCCAGGGGCGTCGTGACGGAGTTCTAATTGGGGGAAGGGGCGGAACCCGTACTGGCAATTGCCGGGCTGAGGCTGCAGCCCAACATTGAGCGGATTTCGTGTTTTTGAAGGCAACAACGATGCACCTTGCCAAGACATTTACCTAGGTCCACGCAGGTTAAAGGCATAAAATGCAAAACAAAACTAGGCTGAGTCCCAAAATCATGGGTGGGAACCTATTGGGAAATACTATGATTATGCAGAAAAGCGGTAATACACTGAAAGTGAATTAAGTTCATAGAGGGAAGGTCCCACTTCATGTCCTCGGAAAGAGTGAGTTCAAGGTCATTCAAGGTTAATGGCTTATGATTAACAAGACTTATTCCCAATAACGTACAATGTGACTGGCACAGTAGCAGCATTTAGGCAGAACTGAGGGTTTGATCTTGAAAAAGCCTTTGGCCTTGACCAGTGACATTGACCTTGACAGCGAGTAACCAAAACTATGAAGTCATAGCATTGCATACGTTATGCTGAGTAATGTTATTTGTCCGAAACTTTGTCCGGAACACTGGGGTCAATAAGCTTGACAGGTGACCCTGACCTTTATTTCGGGGGACTTCGACATATAACCCGATTATATGAAGTTATTGTTTTATTACTTATGGTTTTGTAATAGGCGTTCTGAGCTTAGCTCCTATGTCCACCTCTAAAGCATCGTGGGATAATTTAATTTCGGAACAATTTTAGGGAAAAGCAAAACATAATTTAGAGCCAGGCCATCCTTGATCTGGAGAGGTAATTTCAGCCTAGTTGTTAGCAATATTATATGGCGTTATTACGTCACCACTCGATCTACAGTACAGGCGAACTGATGCGACTGTGCAATTGTGATGGTCTCAAAATATAAGTCTGAATTTGAAAGCCTATAAGTACAATTAAACCAAGTTTTGAAATTCGTTCACCAATCGACGCACTCGTGCGTTCTATCAAATTCGGCCAAGTAACGTATTCTGGCGGCCAACGGTTTCCCGGGCACCTTGGAAAATAGGTGGGGGCAATTTATGACCCCCTGAACTTCGCATGTGAAGGTCCCCGAGCGGTGTTAGGACCCCCGAGCTGGTGTGGCCCCCTGAGTTGATTTGGTGCAACTTGAGGTGATTGAGGGCCTCTTAGCTTGATTGGGCCTCTGAATTGCCGTGGAGCCCCCGCGGTGGTGTTGCCCCCTCCCCCTCCTTTAGCAGTTTTGGGATCCTGTGAAGTCTTAGTCCTCGGTCCCTGCAATAGACTAAGGCCTGGGACTGGTTTGGACCCCAGGATGGTGCGGGCCCCTGAGCTGGTCTGGGCTCTTTACATGCTCGGGTCTCCTGCAGTGATCTTGAGAACCCCGGGCTAAACTAGACCCCTAAGAGTTGGGACATGAGTCCCTGAGCTCATCGTGGGCCGCTTATCTGGTCCGAGGCCCCTGAATTTGTATGGGGCCTGCCAGGTGGTCCTCGGACCCCTGAGCTGGTCTGCACCTCTGAGTTTAATTTGTGCCTCCTGAGATCAAAGTTTCGCAGGGGCCCTGGGGCTGTTCAGGGGCCCACTTATCTTGACACACATGGGCTGATATGGACCCGTGAGTCGACACTGGGACCCCTGAGCTCTTTGGGGTATTTTATCTTGTCTTACTCTCCTGCATTGATATGGGGCCTCCTTCAGATGTTTTGGGACTCCTGAGGTGTTCTGGAACCCATGAGATATTCTGGAACCGCTGAGTTGGTTTTATGCCTACTGAGATGAAGCTTCACCAGGGGCCCCTGAGCTGTTCTGGGGGCTCTTGAGAAACTCTTGCACAGGAGGTTCTAGACTTGAGCTTGAGGCCCCTCGGTATCGTCCTCTGAGTTTTTCTGACCCCCTGAGCGGCTTTGGGGTCCCTGAACAGACTTAGGCCCCCTGAGTTGGTGGGTTCTCTGACGTGATATTGTGTCCCCTCAGCTGACCTGGGGCCATTTTTAGATAACCAGCCCCCCGAACTGATCTTGAAACCCATGTTGTGGTACTGGAGCGCCCTGTGCCTGTCGGGACCCGTTAACTGGTATTACTAGTTGCTAACTGGTTAACTGGTCTTGGGACTCCTGAGTTGGTTGTGAGCCGCCGGAGAGGGAGTTTTGCAGGTAGCCCCTGGACCAGGGGCTACCTGCAGGAAATGTCAGTGGGGGGGGGCATTTCTTGTGCTGGCCATTATGTGTGTTCTGGGGATCAACAGCCCTTTGGGGGTTGGGGATGTCAATAAGACTTAGAAGCGCTAGTGTTAAAACAATTTTGCAAAATTTTTGTGTCTTTCCATCTTCTAGAAATTATAAATGCTGCCCAGGGCTGCCAAGTTTTTTTCAGCAGAAAATGGTCAAACCGAGTTAGAAGCAGGGCCAAATTTTAGAAAGAAGTTATAAAAAGTTAGACCAAAAGTTAGAAAGGGACCAAATTTTACTTTCACTAAAATATCCAAATAGATATCACAGAAGTCAGATTCGAGACTAAAACGACCCCTCACAGTAATCTTAAACTCACAGAAGTACAACTTGTATCACTGTTTAAAACTAATTTTTGACAGTTTGATCTTGACTTGACGCAATATTATTTTAGCGCACTGCCCATTTAACCTTCGGGGGCCCCACTGCTCCAATTTAACCTCGGCCCCCTAAGTTTTTTTTCAAAATAACAGAAATACCACGAGGTGCAGGACTGTGGTTGGGGGGTCTACTTCTCAGCCCACCGTTTTCCCACCCTCGCTAAACATGTTTTGACCCGGGCCACAATAGATCACGTCACCAGGCAAGGTCAACCAAGGTAGCCTCACTTCAACTTTTGAGCTCTACATTAGCTAAATTTCCAATCTAATTGATTTGAAACTATTTACACTTGATGACCCTTCCAAGGTTCTACAAATTGTATATCCAGATTGTTATATTTGATGAACTGCGGTAAGGTCACAGGGGGATCTCTCGCATACAAAAAAACATGCAAAAGCGGTCTTAAGATCTAAAAGTCGCACAAATGGTTGCAAATTCTCAGATTTCTCAGAAAAGCATTCTTGGCTATCTTTTCACGGATTCTAGGGGCGACATTTTCCCTTTCACCTATCTGAGGTCATCACAAGTCACCAGGGGTAAAAAACAGTATTCTGAAAATAACTTTAACCTCATCAAGCTAGAGCGCTGAATTAAACGTCATCGTGTATTTCTCATCAATGACTTCCGTTTGATATACAGCAAGGCCACTTTCTGACCTTTCGTGACCTCAGGTCATGTCAGGTCAAGAGGTGCCCTCTGGATGTCAAACCATTGGCGGGAGGTCATTATGTTCCACATAGCAGAGAAAGCCCTGGCACTTTCCTATCAAGCTCCTGGCTCCGCCAATGAGGGGTCCGACCCCCAAGGATTTCCATGCACGGGCTTAGAGAGATAGGTACCTAGGTACCCAGTTACAAGTGCCCCACTTGAGTCCCCGACTCGGCATACCAGTAAGCACAGCGGCAAAAAAGTCTGCCTTCACTGCAGCACTTATATCAGGTTTAAGCAGTATTTCTATATCATACTTAGTACCAAAATACCTGACTGATCAACACCTATACTCTCACCACCTTGCCACCACATGCGGAAGAAAGATAGCAACAGATATTTTCCTTCCTCTTCCTTGCCTTTCCGCTCTCCATATTTTTACAGCGCCTAATTTATAAATAAATATTTACAGCGCCTAATGCGGAGGCTGGCGCAGTGCGGTGAAGGCCGAGCCGCTCAGCTGATTATAGCAGTGATGTGTTCGATGACGGAAGGAGAAGTGAATACGGCCGGTGACATAGCCTGGGGGCAATGGTGACAATGGCACTTTATCACCATTCGTGTCACCAGCCCATGCTGAGAGATAGGCGAGGGCCTGAACTTTTTCGACCCTAGGATCGAATATGGTTCGAATAATTCACCGCATTTACCAAATACGGTTAGTCGAACAAAGCTTATGGCGCAGAGGGTTAAAATGGGCCAATCAAGTCAATCCAGATTTTGCAGTGTATGAGAATTAGAGGTGCCATTTTTGTAAATCGACTTGTGACTTTTGTCACCCGGTGGAACTCCAGCTGTCACCATTTAGAATGGCAAAATGGCAACTTTCGACCCCTGGCAATGATCATGACAGCTAAAACTTTCGTATTCTGGCAAATGTTAGGCAACACATCGAACTAATGTATTACTAGTTTTCTTGGCTCAGGGGCCGTATTCACGTCGGCATCTTAAGATGGATTTTCATCGTAAGATAAAAATTGGTATTCACGTCGCGCAACTTAAGATCAAAATTAGGGTATTTTTGCAACTTACGATATTTGGTATTCACGTTGATATCTTAAGATGGATTTGTATTCACGTCGATATCTTAAGATAAATTTGTATTCACGTCGATATCGTAAGTTTTCTTTCGTTTCTTATGCAATTGCATTTCTGCCCAAAGAAGTTGTCTTGAATTTATAATGCACGATACAAAAATTCAACATTGGTGTTAGATGTTTGTGATCCATTTCTTGGACAATTTGCATGTTGCAGATATTGCAGAGTGCGCTTACCCGGTGTCCTAACCAAGACGTAACGTGTCGCAAGGCGTCGCACGCCGTCGATCTGCCGCAACGACCGGGATTTTCGGTTCGGACACAACACGCACTGACGCAACGCGTCGCACGGCGTTGCAACGCCTCGCAGCAAAAGTTGAACAATGTCCAACTTTTGACGCCGACGGTCTGCGGCAGAAGCCGATATCCGTGTTATTTTTTGTTTTTTTAGTCATTAAATGTAATATATGTTTTAGAATAATAATTCAATTTGGAATCCATGCTGAAAAAATCTATGGAAACTGCACATGATTACCTTTTCTCTTAAATCGTTCTTTTAATAGTTCTTGATGCCAGCTAAGTTTTGGTTGTTGGTAAACAACAGTTCGTCGCAACTTGAGCTAACAGATTGCTACCAAAGCTGAACCTTTCCTCTGTCGGCCAAACCTCCAAAATTACTGCTCTGCAACTGACGGTCGCCGACGGTTGGCGACCGTCGGCAACCGTTTGGTCAGGACACCGGGTTACATTGTTTCATCTACATTTCTATAGACATCTTATTCTATTATTTCTTACGTTTTAACTTTTTAAGTGTATAAATCAGCCTTTACAGCGGCCTTAATCTGCTAAATGGCCGAGCTAATGCTCCTTTTTGACATTAAAGGGAATGTGGCACCTTGGTCGAATCCTGGAATTTAGTGTAATTAGGCGTACTTGTAGTCAAAAATAATGAAACCACTCATGATTTCCTTGAAAATGTACAATAAGGTCAATATTTTGTTTTTAAAAATACTCCTCTAGAAAAAGAAATAAATATCAGACTGTGGATGATGTCACGATCTGGCAACCACTACCATACTTGAAACGCTTCAAGGGCTTCGATTGGCTGATGCTCATCGTGACGTCAGCATATGTCGTCACACCAGTAGCTCACAACAATGGCCGCCGGCGACGGGGGGGCTGAGGGGGGCTGGTGTCAGGTAGGTTTTAGCTTTTTTCTACGGAAATATCAAGTTCCAAGACAAATGAAATATGGAGTACCGGGTTTTCCGACCTGCTTTACAACTTGGCTATCTCACTTAAAATCACGTTGTGAAGGTGCCACATTCCCTTTAACAATGCACCACATCGAGACCGTCGGGATGACGCGGCAATTTTCGACTATTCCGACAACTTTTTACTTAAGCGGTATAGGCTACCTCGAGCGATGCTTGACCGGTTATGCTATGACTTGAAGCCAAAATTAAAGACTTAATACAGAGGAACCAATATTGTTGTGAGCAAGCAAGTGGCCACTGCCCTACGCGTTCTGGGAGAGGACAATACCGAGCATCTCCACAATCTTTTGATATATCTCTGGAGGGGGCGGTGGAGGCGGACCACCTCCAGTGCCTTGGCTTCTTCTCTTAAAATTTGCCACATCCCGTTTCGATATTAACTTTAAATCCGTCCACTTCTTTCGGAGCTCATCTACATTTCTGGGTATGACCGTTTGCATGCAGAAATCCCTCTCTACAAACCTCCATGCCTCAGTTTTCTGGGCATTGCCACTCCCTGGGCCAGAAAACCGACCCAGGATGCCCTGCAGGTTGCGCTCAACAGCGTGTACTAGCGCATCCACTTCAATGGCAAAAAGTTTGGTTTACGCTTAGACATATTTGCTATGGTTAGGGATGTCCCCGATACTCCCAAAAGATTGCAAAGTAAGAATGAATAGATTCACAACATTTTCATTGTTACTATTTTCACTTGGGATGGAACGTGCTTCACTTCTTGCATTTGCACACACAAACAGCTAACCCGGCTAAGCCTTAAATTAAAGCGTCAAAATAAATATTCGTATGAAAGACGAGATCAGCCTGATACAACTTTTTATGTTTAAGTGGGGTGTTCATCTTTCAATTCAATTATCGGTCTATTTTCGATTAATCTGAGTCTAGCTTACATTGTAGGTACAATGAATAGCATTACAAGGAAGTATTACAATGAAGTTGGAGAGTAAGGCAAAATAAGTCCATTAATTAAACAGTTAAGTCACCTACCGAGTAGACGTAAATACTCTGTCTTGAAACAATAGGCCGACTTACGATGAGCGTACGCAAAATCAACGTGAATACCAAACTTAAGATGAACTTACGTAAGATGGTCGACGTGAATCGGAAATTTCATTTTCATCGTAAGCTGTCTGCGACATCGCATTTTCGTCGTAAGTTTAACTTTAGATGAAAACCGACTTACGATGTCAACGTGAATACCAAAATATCTTAAGATAAACGCGTAACTTAAGATGAACTTAAGTTAAGATGACGTGAATACGGGCCCAGGGCTGCCTCATCTCGGAGCAATTGCGATTTTTCCGTTAAGTGTGCGTAATTAGGACACTTTCCCCTACATTTGTGCCATACTTTGGTTTTACCTGGACCATGCTGATTTTAAAATGCGCCCAACCAAATTGCGCCAGGGGCGCATTTTGGACCGAATGTTTTAATCACCACAGTTTGACTTGATGCTCACTTTTCATGATTCCAGAATTGGTAACCCGGTTTCCACCCGAGCTGCTTACCTAAACAACTTGATAGAATTGTGTTGGTTTGAGAAATAATAATTTCTGTGATATTTTCCAAAAATATAAGTTACCTAGGTACTGAAGGCCGCTCCCTGCCGTAGGATTGAACCCACGTTAACCCGCGCCCTACTGGGGGTCCGCCACCACCTTGGCCCCACCAGGGCCATCGATGGCCCCTATCTAACTCCGTAATTATGGAGGTTGGCGCAAATCTGCAAAAAAAAACACTGAAAAGGTCGTCTGAATTCAGTATGAGTTTACTTTACATATTGAAGCCTTCAGGTTAACTGTTTGACCTCCAGAATTCAAGTTGGGTCACGATAGGCTATTCTCACTAAAATATGAAATGCTAAAGAAACCTGGGCATAGCTCACGTGCCATTAGAGCTATTTTAGTCTGGCTAAGCAGATTTTATAGGAAAATGACAGGGCTTTGTCTGCTTTGTGGAACATAATGACCTCGCGTCATTGGTTTGACCTCCAGAGGGCACCTATTGACGTAACAAGACCTGAGATCACGGAAGGTCACAAAGTGATCTTGTGATATATCAAATGAAAGTCATTGACGAAATATACACGTTTAAGGACGTTTAATTCAGCGCTCTAGCTTGATTAGGTCAAAATGTATCGTCAACATACTGTCTTTGACCCCGGGTGACTTATAATGACCTCAGATAAGTCAAAAGGTAAATATTGCCCGTGGAATCCGTGAAGGGGTGGAAGGGAGCGCGTTTCTGAGAAATCTGAGGATTTGCAATCTTTTTGTGACTTTTAGATCATAAGACAGATTTCACCATGTTTTTTTCTATGGGAAAGGTGACCTCGTGAATTGACCTCAGGTCACCAAATCTAAAATTCCCTGAGATAAATTTTGTAGACCTCGGAAGTATAATCAAGTGTGGAAAGTTTCAAATCGATCAGCTTAGAAATGTACTTTTGGTAGAGATCAAAGTTTGAATTGAGGTGACCTTGTTTGACCTTGCCTTGTGAGCTGACCTATTGTGGTTCCGGGTAAATTTTTTTAGGGATGGTGAGAAATGATCGGATGAGAGGTAGAATCCCCCAGAGTAAGCGGTAAATCTGAATTCAGGCTGTGTGAGGAGTGTGTGCAATGGTTTCACGAGATCTGCTCGGGCGGGTCCAGTGGGTTTACGTGTGATTTCTGTTGTGAATGAGGTCGTTGCTCACTGTTACTCACTGGAAACCGTTGTTCGATCATTGGCTCCTTGTTTTGACTCTCAGCGATACTTCAGCAAAAATACACTCTCAGCGGCAAATCATATGTTTCTGGCAATGTATTAATTTGGGAGCGATACAAACGCAGAGCAGAACAAGCCATCGACATATATAAACTGCTTCCATGTTGATCTTGGATTTCTTCCACTAGGAGTGGTTTTCTACTATTTGCATGTCACTGGAATTTCTGAACCGTGCTACCGTTTATCATCCACTAGTATGCTTACGCCGACTTCTACTACTGACTTCTACTACTTCTACTACTCTAAAATACTGACATATCCAAAGACTTCTAATCAAATTCAACAATCACTCACAGTCGTATCCTGAAGGCATAATAAACCCGAGCGCATTTATGAACCTTGGTGGCCGCATTTTAGATACCCTGTTCATAATTGCGCCCATTGCAAGGTTTTAAAAAGGCAAAAATGCAAATGTTCGATCAACTTTACGAACGTTATGACTGGCAAATTAATCACAGAACCTTTTTCAGGTTAAAAGCAGCACCGAAGTCGAGTGCATAGTTTTGGGCAGACGATTTTGCTTAAGGGGGCGCATAATGACCATCATAATGACCCTACACCATGTAATATTCACCTCCTTGTCGTAGTAGAACTTGAAGTAACACTGCAGATAAGGCCTAATCAGAATATCCAACACTTAAGAACTTTCTGCCATCAGGCTACGCTTCCTGGTCCACCTAAAGATGATCCTCTACCTAGCCATCTCCATCCTGTTTTAAGCCTCCTAGCGTGACAGATTGATTTGTCACGCTAGGAGGCTTATTTTTTTGTATTTTTAGCATAAGCGGATCCAGGATTGCCGATCTGGGGGCACCTTCCCGTGCGGAGGGGCGCCATCCGGCACGGGGGCGCCACTTTTGACCGGAAAACCTATCAGATGGGCGCAAAATCCTATCAGTGGGCGCTGATTTTCGCATCCTGGGGGGTTGGGAAACGACATTTCAGGGGGGCGCCATCGACCTTTCAGGGGGCGCCGAGAGAGTCGATCGGGGAGCACGTGCCCCCTGGATCCGCCTAAGACTTTTAGCCGAAAGTCATGAACGTCCATGATTTCTCTGCAAAATGTACAATGAGCTCAATATTTTTATTTTAAAATGTTCCTCAAGGATGAAAAAATAAACCTCTGCCTGTAGATGACGTCATGATCTGGCAACTTCTACCATATTCAATAGGCTTCAAGGGCCTCAATGGGCTGACTACTCACCGTGACGTCAGCGCTGTTGTCACACCAGCAGCTGACAACTGTTGTCGCCTGGCTGGGGTAAATGTGGGGTACATTTCAGCTAGATTTTTAGCCTTTTCTCCACGGAAATTTTGAGTTTCAAGACAAATGATATATTGAGTACCTACCGTGTTTACCGGCATGCCTTCCATCTTGGCTATTTCAGTTAAAATCATGTGATAAAGGTGCCACATTCCCTTTATTAGTGCAATAGCTGATTAAAGTTCCCATGCCTTTAAGCGAAATCTAACTTACGCGGCGAAAGTTAAGTGTAGTCGTATATCAGTTTAGAAATGCAATACCAATTGGTCTCACTCATTTCTCTGATCGTTTGTTTTCAAGCATCGTTCTTATTGAGTTGCATATAGATGCTGTGGCGATGGCTTCGAGTTACACCTATCACACCTTCTCATCGTGGCACGTGACACCACTGTGTGGTGAGTGGTGGAGGACAGCAGCAGTCTCCAACGGTGGCGATGGTGCGGAGACTGCAGCGCGGCCATCCAACACCTCCGCCCGTCTGGTTTGACAAACAGTCAGTTGTTGCCCTCAGCCGCTGTACTGAAGCCCAGCGCGACTCTCAAACCCAACTCCTGCCCTTCCTCAGCTGCTCTCGGACGGAACTCAACTCCAATCCAGGGGCGTAGCCAGGGTTTCACTCAGGGGGAGGGAATAGAGTGCTGAAGAGGGCTTAAGAGGGCCCTGTCTGGTATGAAACTTCAAATTTGGCCACAGAACATAGTGCGGGCGAGCCGCACTTCGCGCGGGGTGTCCTCAGGGGGCCCTTTGGGCCCTCAGGGGGCGGCTGTCGCTGACACCCCCTCCCCTTGGCTACGCCCCTGCTCGAATCATACTCTACTGTGAAGCCTAACTAAATGATTAATAATTGATGAGGCTTAGCGCCAGGGTTGTGCGGTGTCGCCAACTCTCAGCCTGCTGGGAGGGGTTTGGCGGACGTGATCAGCTTATCCAACTCTCAGCCTGCTGGGAGGGGGTTTGGCGGACGTGATCAGCTTATCCAACTCTCAGCCTGCTGGGAGGGGTTTGGCGGACGTGATCAGCTTATCCAACTCTCAGCCTGCTGGGAGGGGTTTGGCGGACGTGATCAGCTTATCCAACTCTCAGCCTGCTGGGAGGGGTTTGGCGGACGTGATCAGCTTATCCAACTCTCAGCCTGCTGGGAGGGGTTTGGCGGACGTGATCAGCTTATCCAAGTCTCAGCCTGCTGGGAGGGGTTTGGCGGACGTGATCAGCTTATCCAAGTCTCTGCCGGAACTTGTCTCCGAGACCTGTTGCTCAGAAGGCAGCATACTCTATCACTGAGCCATGCATCCCCCTGTCACCATTCTACTTCATAATCAGCACCAATCCTCTCACTGAACAGAAATAGCGCCGGGGGCGCTTCCAGTCGTACGTGGAGTCAGTTCTCATGACCTGGTCCATGCCTTCAATTTTAAAAGTCAGCACCTGAGGACTATATTCAGGAGTGTTATAGGATTATTTAATGCCATCTGGGACGAAGTAAGGGCAACACAGGCGCCTCTAGGACTGGTATCTAGCCATCTAATTGTTTGGCACTTTCATCTACATAGCACAAATGTGATGTCGACATTGCCAGGCTCGACGTAATGAATTATCATTCTCAGCGATAGCTGACAATGTTTTCAGGCAACCAATGTTTTACATTGTATTGTTGCGAGCTCCACAATTTGCTTATGCTCTGGCATTTAAAGCGAGTCACGGGCACGCCCTTTATTGTCGCTGTCTCTGTCTGGGTTGCCACTTTCTCTTACCACACGTACAGCGGCTGGCTGCAGAGGCCGGAGGCAATGGGCCACGGCCAGCGGCGCCAGTGGCTTGTCGTCGGAACTTGTCCCGCTGGATTTACGGAGGCATGAACAGCCACGCAACATATCCATGAGTGAAGTGAGGCTGAGGTGGCATTTGTTCGTTTGCCCTGCGGCTATTTTGAAGAAGAAAAAAACATATTGTGCACATGCGTCATCGAAACCGGCTGAAAACTTATATAGAATTTGTCCACTTTACTACCATAGCCCAGCGTCTTCCGACCTGCTGACCCTGGCTCAATCGGAAGGGAGAGCAGCTTCACTACCACTTCACTACCATAGCCCAGCGTCTTCCGACCTGCTAACCCTGGCCCAATCGGAAGGGAGAGCAGCAGTGGCTCCTTTCCTCAAATGTTTTTTAAGGGAATGGACCACTTTGTCGAAACTCTAGAAAGAATAATTGAAGAATACGTCTAAAAATCTGAAAACAGCATTTTCCCCTCTTTCATACACTAAAAACAGAGATATTTCCTCTTTCCAAACAATTTCCCATTCTGCTGATCTTTTTTCCGGTTTCCTCCCACCTCGGCGGCGGGAGACATTTATTCATAATGCAAGCTCGTGGACGTTAAAAATCAATGCATAAATAGGACAGCGATGAGCAGGAGGCTCCCCCAGGAGCACCGAAAAGTATCAGGCGCTCGGCGTGGAACACGCGACCGCCCCGCAGGGTGCGAGGGTGGGGGTCTGTACACTACCCTCACCAGTGCACCCACCGGCACAGCCCCCGTCCCCGGACGAGCGCCCGCATCCAGAACGCAGGCGGCACACCACTGACTCCCCATCACAATCCGACGCGTCTCAAGCAAGGTTAGATTCCAGCAGTTCCAGCCCGCAGCCATCCGCCGCACTCCATCCAATTGCATCCAAGCATGTTTCTGAAATCCTTTGCCTATACCTGCCATTGCTGGTGCTCACCGGCTGTGCTCTTCTGTCTCTGGGCGCTGGGCTATTTGAGGCGAAAAGCAAAACCAAAAACAAAAACGTTACGGGGTGACGCCATATGGGCTCAAGATCCACTTTTCCTATCCAAGGCCCAATATTTACACTGAACTTAACTGGTCCTGTTTGAAGTTGAGAGTTGAAGCACCATCAAATCTTGCTTGTAAATTAAAAAGGAGTCGGGGCAAATAGGAGGTCTACCGCTTTGGGGGGTGGGTAAAAACTTAGTTTTGCCCCGAGCTTTTCCTTTGGGGGGCAAATGCCTTTTTTGCCCCCTCCCTGGATCCGCCACTGTGGACTTTATCGTTTATTAGTGTGCATACTGCTGTGACATTATTGGACTACAATGCGAAAAACGCACGTTCCCTCCAGACTGTTTGTAAATTAACTTCCTTCTGTTTTATGAGACATGTGTGTCTTGTAAGCATATTGTATCGAAGTTCGAGTTGTTTTTTTAGAAAACAATTAAGAACGTCTCGTTTTTTCTTATTTATTTATTTATTCAAGTAAATCGCCAACAGAAAATGATCCAATAACAGGCGAAGCCGATGTAAGTAAAAGGAGAACTATGTACACAGATGAGAGACACGCATGTAAAAAGCGGTAAAAAAAAACAAAATGTGAGTGATGAGAAAGATGCAGCTGATGACAAAACCGATGGTAAAAGTGACGGTAATAAAAATTAAACAGTGCGAATATATGCAAGAACATGTTTCCTAAAATCAATAAAAGAGTCGTTGAAAAATCTGCATTTCCCCGCCGCAGAAATGCATTTAACTCCCTCGGTATACGCTGAGGGAAGCCGTTATTGACGGTGCTGACGCGACCGCGGCGCTCAGCGAAAAGAAGCAGCGTACGAGTTGATCGGGATGGCACATGCCATGGAAATTTCTTTATTTTTCTGACCCCCTGCTCCCAATTACAACAGAGTTACTATTCAAACCAGTGTTTGGAACAAATGGACAAAAGATACAGAACGCAATGCTATACACGTTGACTAAATTCTGCTGATATGGAGAAATGAAGGATATAAATAAGTGGACAAGCATGTGCGCGCTTGTGTGAGCACAGCAGGAGTTCAGTGTATGTAGATAGATAGATAGATAGATAGATATATTTATTTTCTTCCATTCTCACACTTTGTAAGGCCACATACACTTCGAGATTGGCGCAGAAGCCAAAAGGCTTAATTCTTGGCGCCACTCTCAACAATAACAATACAAAACAGCATACATACATTGGCATTAACACTTCGAATCATGCTCACATGCAAACATCCAACCAAAATATATAGATTTTCTGAAATGTCATGAGTACTCAATCAGTTCCTGACCCGTCTGGGGCAGCACTGTGGGCGGAGGCCCACCGGACGCGTCCACCGCCATGGCCGCCAACCAGCGCCGCACCCGCCGGCGCCCCGCAACCGCTCCAGTTCTCAAAAGAATCTCTTCGTTTTTGTCAAGAAGTTTTGGAAAGTGTGGGCCACCTCTCGCCCAGTATCCACGTCGAGGCCGGTGCCGGATACCAGCGTGTCTAGTTTGACTTGGGGAGAAAGATTCAGGATGTTTAAACTTCAATTTGTTAAAATTTGGAAGAGCTCAGCACGTGTGTTGTCATATAAAGGGCACTCGAGTACGAAATGTTTGACCGACTCGGTCCGGTGTCCACAGAGGCATTGTGGCGAGGGAGTGTTCATGTTTTGGAAGAGGTGGGCGTTTAATGATGAGTTTCCTACTCTGAGTTGCGTGTGGAGCCTGTTTCCAATTTTTGAGCCCCAGTCTTGCCTCGGCCGTGGTACGGAGCGGTCCTGCCCTCTGGCGCTGCGAGGTCACAGTATGACCTTGTAGTGCGCGGTGAGCGGTCGGGCGCGCGGGTGGACAGACACCGGTGTAAGACAAGAGTGGTGCCGAGGTGCTTGAGAAGGCGTTTAGTCGTGTTGCTTGATTTTATTTAGATTCTCATTCAGTGGAAAGGACTGATGTCCATAGCGGGGGACACGGACTCCGTGTTCAGCGATGCAGAAGCCGGAATTAGTGACGACCAAAGGCGAAAGAAAAGGGAGAGAGAGTCTTCCGTCACAGAAATCGTCTCTACATACGAAAAGAGGAAGAGACAAGGTTCCGGTAAGTCTGCAAAGGGAAAATCCCCGAAGAGCAAAGGAGGAATGCCTGCGGAAGTGCTGGAATTCATTAAAGAGACAATTGAATCTACGATCCAGGCCACTATGGGGGAAAACTTCTCAAGGCTAACTAAAACTCTAGAAGCCAAGCTAGAGTCCCAGAATGAACACATTCGTATCCTGGAGGGACAGCTTTTTGAGAAAGCAAACAAAATCGACAAACTTGAAGAACAACTTGAAGTCACTAGGAAGGATGTGACGGCTCTCCATGAACAGGTCGAAGCCATGGAACGTCACGAGAGGGGTGTTAATCTCATCCTCACGTGCAAAAAATTCGGGCCACGAAGATTCGGCGAGGACATTAAAGCCCTGGCTGTTCGAGTGCTGAACGAGTACTTCCCACACATCCCCCTCTCAACACAGGACTTGGCTACGGCGCACCGATTATCCCGTGACAACGTCGTGATTTGTGCGTTTGCCGACCGCAGTCTGAGAAACCGTTTCTTCGCTGAGCGGATGAACCTTCGAAAGGTAGCTACTCCAGTAGATCAGAGATTGTATCTCTCAGAATCTCTCACCCGGCTCAATCGGGAACTCCATAACGAGCTTCTCACAATGAAGAACAAGGGACGCATCTGGTCAGTCTTTACCCACAATGGCCTTCCAGGGTATAAGCTGACTCAGCAGTCTGTCCCGGTCCGCGTGACCTCTGAGAAGCAGGTTCGTGACCTGTGGAAGAAACTGCGGGAGCAGCGGCTGCCGGCGGACCGCGCCGACCCGGCCGCGGTCACGGCTTCGGCACCGGCCGACGGTCGGCTCGCGCCGGGCGCACGCCGCATGCGCCTGACCGCTGATGCAGCCGCCGGTCCTTTTTCCGGACTGCTCCAGGAGGCGCCTAGTCCAGTTGACCAGGAGGTAGTCAAACCTGGTCCGGTTTCAACGAGATTGGTCGTCAACGATCAACACGAGCGAGCCACGACAGCAGGACCGTCAGTATCAACGCGTTCAAGTCGCGGACAAGAAAACGACGCTCCAAAGGGTGGTAACCAAGGTGCACCGGCTCAAGTGGCGGCGGACGGCCAGGATATCCGGCCAACGACTGGTACAGACTCTTCACGGTGTTCCTTCGTGCGCGGTTCTGCTAACGGGCAGAACACAAATCTACCCTAATAGTGTGCTTCCTGCTGAGTGCGAGTCTCAGTGATTTCATCCACGTTTGTGTCACGATGACATGGGCATTTAACTTAGCGGTCTCAACTTGGACGGCTGAGAGCAGAATAGACAAACCACTACTAGTCAAGAACGGCAACATCAGGTACTGTTCCCTCTTATTTTCCGAATTATTCAGCGATATCATCTTTTTCCATAGTGGCATTGCAAATGTACCTATAGAGAGACAACCTCATAACAGCAGCAACAATCGAAATGTAGGCCGATGTACCAACTGTTGTGATTTCTGCTGACCTTAGATACCAGAAACTATTTGTGTTAATAGGTTTGCAGAAAGGAATTATGCTGACTTTATCCTCAATTTGGGACTAGAGGTCTAGAATTATGTTCTCTCAAAAAGTCTCCACAAACACGAAGCTATCTTTTGCTTCCATCGCAGTTTTTATTTGAACTACAACTGTGTGACAATGAGTACAGCTGTAAAAAGAAGGGATTTGCGATCATACTCAGATATAAGATAGTGTGCTCGCATACCTTTCTAAACTATCGGTTTTGTTTTGTACTCGGTGGCTGTGGCCTTATATTCTATATTATCTTAAAAAGAGGTCAATGCTGGTAATCTTTGCAAACTATTTTCTATCTTAAATAAGAATATATATGGCTTCTTGTGATATCAACCAAGTTCAGCGCCGACTAGAGTGGGCGCAAACAACCCGCGCGCCCATGCCGCCCGAGGTCATATCTTTGTGTTTGTTTTTTGTTTTGGTTGTCTGCTTGTTTCAACATGTCTGTTCACTCATACACTGCACGCCCACTCGGAAGCATTACACCGCACGGTTGTAGACACGCTCACGCACTTAACACTTTGTTGCCCCTGAACACGAACTGTTGGCTCAAGATTTATTTTCTGAACAGTTTTTCTAGTGGTTGCATGCTGGTTCTTTCTCTGCTGAAGTTTTTTCCCTCCCTCCTCGATATTTCATGAGTACACCTATCTCTAGTTCAAATCTTACCTTTGCGTCTTTAAACGCCAACGGCCTTCATTCCCAAGTTATCGATGGAATCCCGAAAAGGAGAAAACTGTTCACATGGTTAAAAGCAGCTTCGTTTCGATGTGATATTCATACAGGAAACTCATTCAGCAATAAACGAGGAAGCTAAATGGAAAAACGAATGGGCGGGACAGGTGTGTTTTGCCCATGGGGACACAAATAGCAAAGGGGTAGCAATATTGATCAGGCCAAACTCCGGAGTTACTATTGAAAGTTTTTTTGCAGACAGCAATGGTAGGTTTATTGTATGCGAGATTAATTACAATGGTACGAATTTAACCATTGGGACCATATACGGCCCAAACCAGGATAATCCTAGAGTATTTGATGAGTTTTTCTCCAAGGTAGATGAGCACGAAAACTCGACCGTTATCCTTGGGGGCGATTTCAACCTGTGTCTAGATGTATCTAAAGATAGGTTGAGCCTTGCGCGCCGGATTACAAACAACGAAAAGTGTAGGGATGTGCTGAAGCGTTTTATGGAAGACAAGAACCTTATCGACCTTTGGCGTGAATTAAATCCTCTCTCGAGAGAGTACACATGTGTTCGAAAAAACCCCGTGAGTAAATCTAGGATCGACTTTTTCATCGTCAGTCGCAATGTCCTGTTTTCAAAAGTTAGTCCATCGGCAAAAATACGTGACGGATATCTGTCGGATCACAGACTTGTCTCATCCTCTATCCATGTTCCTACAGTTGAGATAGGAAAATCTTACTGGAAATTTAATAACGCACTTCTGAGAGACGAAGCTTTCGCGACCATGATTCGTACAAAAATTCCAGAGATTGTGCGGGAGAATCAGTCCGAAACGGTTTCTCGTACTACCATGTTTCAAACAGTCCTCTGTGTTCTAAGAGGTCAGATAATACAATACTCTGCATATAAGAAAAGAGAGTCTGAATCGGCACTTACGGACATAGAGGAAAAAATATATTGCTTGGAAAATGCTAATGATCCTTCCCGAGAAACCCTCAAAGGTTTGATAGAAGAAAGGGAAAACATTATCAGGGATTTAACAAGTAAAGGAATGTTTTTGGCCAAAGTGCGTTGGCGACATCTTGCGGAAACGGGTACAAAGTACTTTCACGGCATTCCAAAACGTAACAGAGGAAAAAACGTATGCAAAGCCCTTTTCATGAGAGAAACAAATAGCGAGAATCGTCAAATAATAACTAACGTCACGGATGACATGCTGAACGAGGGACGGTCCTTCTTTGAAGGACTTTACAAGAAAAGACCTGTGTCAGAAGAGACTGGCAATTTCCTTATAAATTTACCGCATCTTGCAGATGAGGAAAGAGAACTCTGTGAAAAAAGAATAGATATGCAAGAACTAAACAGAGCAGTATTTTCAGTCAAAAACAACATTTCGCCTGGCCCCTCGGGGTATACGGGAGAATTTTACAAATTTTTCTGGCTAGAGCTAAAAGATTTGATGTTGCACGCATGTGATGAAATCTTCGAAAATGTTAGGATGCCTGAAAATATGAAAAGAAGTATAACAATACTAATACCTAAAAAGGGCAAGGATACCCGCAATTTAGAAAACATGCGACCTATCAGCCTTCTTAACACCTTTTATAAAGTTATCACGAAATGCCTAGCAAATCGTCTTTCAGCAGTCATAAGCAAATTAATTAATGAAGACCAGACTGGGTTCTTAAAAGGACGTTACATTGGTGAAAACATAAGACTTATTCTTGACATCATTGATCATTGCGAACAAAATGATAGGGCAGCCCTTCTGATAGCTTGCGACGTCAAAAACGCCTATGATTGCGTGGACTGGACATACATGAAAAACGCAATCAGAGCTTTTGGGTTCGGTAACAACTTTCTAAAATGGGTAAACATTCTGTACGATGAAAGCTTATCTTCCTGTACCAAAGCATCTGTTCAAATTAACGGTAAATTGTCCCAGCCATATAGAATAGAGCGTGGTCTAAGACAAGGGTGTCCAACAAGCTGTCTGCTCTTTTTGTTATGTTTCGAGCCCCTTTTAGAACACATTAGAAAATGTGATGCAATTAAAGGCATCAACTTCGATCAGACGACAATAAAAATTTCTAGCTATGCTGATGACGTGACCCTTGTTTTAGACGGAAGTATAACTTCATTATCAGAGTCGCTAAATATGTTTGACAAATTTAGAACAATATCCGGCTTGGGGCTTAACCATCAGAAAACGCAGGGCCTTTGGATTGGCAAAGAAGCTAAAAACAAACAGCCAATTTGCCCTGAGTTTAAAATTCAATGGCCAAATCATCCCATTGAGATCCTCGGGGTAACAATTTCGAATGACCGTTCTCTAGACGTTTGCAAGATAAACTATGAGAACAAGTTCAGCAAAATGAAAGCACGTCTAACCCCATGGAATGGAAAGGGACTGACCCCTTTCGGGAGGATTCATTTGCTCAAGAGTGAATTTATGTCACAATTGGTGTATCTTATGTCAGTTCTTCCAGCCCCTCCACAAGATTTCATAAAACAAGTCGAGAGTGCGATTTTTCGTTTCATATGGGGAGGAAAGAGAGATAAGATTAAGAGAGCTACATTAAAATCAAAATATAAAAATGGGGGTTTATCGGTTCCAGATATCTTAATTCAGTCAAGAAGTTTGAAAATAGCTTGGGTACGAAAGTTCTTGGATGACAACAACAGGGCGAAATGGAAAGAAGTGGTCAAAAAGAAATTATGTTTGAACGAAAACACCTCCATTTTCCACTGCAACAGCAGTGATAAAGTGATAAAACATTTCGTAAGAAACGATTTTTGGGCAGAAACATGTTCGGCCTGGTTATCAGTTGCGGCGAGCAGCATGGAAAACGGAGGTCAGATACTCGACCAGGTCATTTGGGCGAACAAACGAATGAACTTAGAAAGTAATCAAACCTTGAGGAGAAAACGTCTGATTGACAGTGGTCTGGTAAAGATTATGGACCTATATAACAGACCTGGCAGAGTCCTACTAACCTCAAACGAGGTAAGTCGAAAATTTAACATACATCCGATGTCTGCGCACGCAATCATGAGGAAAATACCTGATGACTGGAAAAGGCAGTTACACATTGATAGGCCTGAAATGAATGAACCGAACGCAAATTTCGAACTAATACGAGAGGTACAAAAAGTGGCAAGTTGGACATACAATAAAATGATATGCTCACAACCCCTCATAGAGACCGAGAAATGTCATAAGAAATGGCAAGAAGATATTGGCGTAAGTGAGCCAGTGCAATGGCCGTCCGTGTATGAAAATTTGCACCTGACCTCAAGCGATGCAAAGTTAAAATGGCTTCAATATCAGTGCTTAAAAAGAACCCTCCCAACTAACCGATTACTGTATTTATACGGACTATCAGAAAGCGACAAATGCAGGTTTTGTCCAATGTATTCTGAAAGCATTCTGCATACTTTTTGGCACTGTCAATCCGTTCGCACGCTGTGGTTCGAGGTACGAGACTTATTAGTTCTGCAGGATAATATATCGTGTGCAGATGTTTTCCTTGGCATTAAACTCCAAAACAGAGAAAGAATGCAACAGGTAAACACGGTTCTCATGCTGACTAAAGAATATATTTGGAAGCAAAGAGCTCGTTGTAATAGCTTAGCTATTACTAATCTAAAAATGTATTTGACAGAATACATTAAAATTGAAAAATATATATCGAAAATAACTGATAAGAGTCAACAGTTCGATGACCAGTGGGGTAACTTCACTGAACGCCTGCGAGAGCGACAGCGATGAAGCACGAAAAATCAATGCACGGCGAAACCCACACTGGTCGCATCCATGCACTCGGGCTAGTTCACTAGCACGCCTGGCAGCACGCACACGCATGCATACCCAGCCTGCACACAACTCACCACGTTCACACCCTCCCCCCACCGCCTCACGCGCACACACATACACCAACGGCATCAGTGTTGATGTGATAGTTTCAGTGTGCACTTCGGTGCGATACGGCGCACTTGCGGTGACCGGGTATCTGTCTTGAGCTGTTACGTCTCGTGTAGTCTCGCAAAGTGCACCCGCCATTCAGATGACCCTCCTGTGATGTCTGCCATAGTGCAAATACACGAATTACACGAAAAAAAAAATTTTTGAGCCCAATCCAAAATATTTTGTGGCTGGCCTAACACCAAAATACTCGAGAATATTTCTTTTGAATGTTGCAAGCTTCGTCGTTCTGATCTCGTTGGGAAGACTATTCCAATCTCTGGATGTTTTTGGAATGAATGAGCTTTGGAATAATGTTGTTCTGGTTTCTGGTTGGGATATTGTTTGTGAATTTCTGAGAGGCCGTCCAATGTGAGCATATCGCGTATTCGGAACAATGGACTTAACGTAATTGGGAGCGGGTGAATTCGGGAGCTTTAGTTTTTGAAATTCACGTAGCCTGTGTGTTTTGCGTCGCACAGCCAATGAGGTCCACCCAAGCTCCTCGTGGAGTTTTGCTGTTGGGGTTCTCTTTTTTGCTCCGGTGATTAACCTAGCCGCCCTGTTTTGAGCTCGTTCTAGTCGGAGAGCGTCAGATTTGGTAATAAGTCCGTCGAAAATTGTGTCGCAGTAGTCAAAGTAAGGTCTTACGTAAATAGTGTAGAGTTTTTCCAGAGTTGTCCTTGGTAGGTCTTTTGCAATGGGATAGAGGGGGCCGAGGGCTTTGCTGGCTTGTTTCAAAATGTTGTTCACGTGTTCATGAAACCGGAGGTCACTGGAAAGCGTGATTCCAAGATGTCTATGGTTTTGGTTCTTGCAGACTATATGGTCGCCAAATTTCAGCCCGAGCTCCACCTTTTTGCGTCGAAATGAGAAACTTTGCTGGACTGTTTTTGATGGATTGAACGTGATTGCCCAGTCTTGGCCATATCGATGAATTGCGTCATTGCGATGAATGTCTGTGTGTATTATATACGATGTGCGCCTGTGTACTTCTAGAATGTACGTTTGAGCGCGGTATGTGTGTGGTATGCCGAAAAATGGCGAGATGAAACATCACACGAAACATCGCCAAGGGTCCGGCCGTGGGGTCAGATGAAAAGGCAAGTATCACCACAGTCATTTTGCATTAAGCGCTGGCGGTACATTCTGAAATACGATTTAAGAGGGCGAGTAAAAGGCCATGACAAAACTTAGCTATATAGGTACTTTCTACACATAGCAGATCCTGACTGCAAAAATTATCATAGCTGTATCTATTGAAACATTTAAGCTGAAAATGCGGCCTTGAGTCTTAATTGTAGGTAGATTGTTACCTACATTAATGCATGATTGCCTTATTGGGATGTTACAAAATATTTAATAAATCTTTTTTCATGCTCCCCCTGACACCCATTCTGAGCAAGAGCCAGTCAAGACCCAGTCGAAACAGTCCAGTTTAGACCCCACTTTTGAAGGTTCCCGGCTTCAGCAAAACTGGAAAACTAACTGGAATTAGTTGAAACCAGTATGTGGGAAAGGTAGCAAGAGCCCAGGACCGCCAAGCTCTTGTTTGTAGAGGGGGGATGAGGTGGTTTAGTGGATAGCACCCTTGTCTTCTAAGTCACTGGTCCCGGGTTCAAGTCCCGGCGGAGCCTCTGAATAAGTCAATCTGATCCCCAAAATCCCTTACAACAGGTTGAGCGTTGGCGACGCCGTATGACCCTGGCAGTTGGTGCGTCGTTAAACCCCAACAATTATTAGTTCCTAGAGGAGGAAGCTCCTTGTCAGCAAGGCGTCGACTGTCTCACACACTTTTAAGCTTCCAAAGTGCAGGCGTCTTGGTCTCACCTTTGCCCGCAGATTGAGATAGTCATTCCAATCCCTTGGCTAGCGGAAATGTACTGAGAATAGGTATCTAAACCTGCCTTGCCCCTGGTATATTGCTGATGTTACGATAGTAATACCAGGGTACACAACAAAATCACCGATGAATATGCCCGAGCAATGCAACAATATTATGAATCGGATGCAGCGTGGGGAGCGCCGGGTATACCCACCCAACCAGTCCCAGTCTCCTTACTCTATAACCTTGCTCCTTGCTTGTGATATACATCTTCACCAAGAGCCTCAAATCCACAACCTAAACAACTTTCGCTGTGTGGACGAGCCCGGCGCACATTTTTTTGCATTCTGCTCTGTAACAATTTGTAACGCGTGCTCCAGCTTATCAGCCGGGGACGACCGGCTGCCAACGCCTTCGAATGGGATACGAACGCATTCACTTAAAAACATTCCCGGGTTCCCCGGCCGTCCCCGAAATCTTCCCCGCTCTGATTCGTTTAAAATGGCTGAAATCAGTTCTTTGCTAGTGTTAGCGTCAGTCAACATTATGAAGCAGAAGGAATACAGATGCCTACAGTGGCGGCGGAACGTTTTCGTCCAAGGGGGCACCTTCGATGGGGTTCATCTCATTAGCGGCAATTGTCTTAGAGCATTGTTTAACGATATATTTACCAGAAATCATCACTACTTTATCGTGCCGTCAAAGACACGAAATTTTACCAATTTCACCTACCTCGAGCTTGACAAAATGGGTACACATTTACCGTCCAGAGATAAATGCTTACTCGCCGATTTTTACAGGTAATGGTAATGTCTCATAAAAGGTTTGGTTGGAAAAAGTCTAATAAAAGGTGTTGGGCAGAATGCAGAGTTCTGTTAGGCTTGCTTAGAGTTCTGTTTGGCTTGCTTCGTTTTATGTCATCTAAGAGGGTCAAAAGACACCGCTTAAAAAGTTGGTAAGTTCTGAAAAGTTGGTATGATCTCAGAATTCCCGACTCCGTCCAGCATCATCGACTTCAGGAGCTTTATGAGGCTGGTGAAGCAACTCGGATCCTTCTCTGCCGAGACAGCTAGCGCGGCCAGTCCTCTGCGTGACCTCCTCAGGCCGCACAACCACTGGCAGTGGACGAGTGTGCATCAGGATGCCTTTAACGCCGCCAAGTCACCTGGTGAAGGCTCCAGTGTTGGCTTTCTTTGAGCCAGGCCTTCCGACAGCCCTGCACACTGATGCCACCCGACTCCATGGCCTGGGATACACCCTCATGCAGCTTCAGAACGGACACTGGCGATTGATTCAGTGCGGTTCCAGATTCGTGTCTGACACTGAGTCCAGATATGCAGTAATCGAGTTAAAGATGCTAGCCATCACGTGGGCAGTCAAGAAGTGCACGTTTTCTTGGCTGGCTTGAATGAGTTTGACGTCATCATCGACCACCGTCCTCTGGTACCGCTGCTCAACAAGAAATCTCTGTCACAGATAGAGAATCCTCGCCTGCTACGTCTCAGAGAGAAACTAGTGGCATACAACTTCACAGCCGTCTGGAAGGCCGAGAGGGCCCACTGTATTCCAGAAGCGCTTTCACGGACACCAGTTGATGAACCGTCAAAGGAAGATGAAGAGGCATAACGTAGGTCAGCCACCAACTTCGCTGTGTGATCATGGCAAACCTGCAAGAGATGGATGGAGTCACGCCTCCAGCCGCCCCACACCTGCTAGATGAAGTCCGCGCAGCAGGTCGCACTGACGACGAGTACAGAAGACTCGCTGATGTCATCCAATCAGGATTTCCAGACCAGAAGCCCGACCTGCCGACGAGCCTGAGGCCGTACTGGACGGTTTGTGACAATCTTACCTTTGACGACGACCTCATCGTGTGTGGGGTTCGGGTAGTCATCCCACGAGCTCTACGGCATCCTCAACAGACTGCATGCTGACCACCAGGGCGCTGAACGCACCAAGGCAGGCAGTTTACTGGCCTGGTCTAAGCCAAGACGTATCCAACATGGTCTCTTCGTGTACATCGTCTCGTACATACCAGCCAACCCAGCAGAAGGAGCCGCTGCTGAGCGACCCGGCTCCGACTCGTGTGTTTGAGTCAGTCTCAGCGGACTTTTTCTCCTACGCGGGAAAATCATTCCTAGTGTGTGCAGACCAGCTCTCGGGCTGGCCCGTCGTAGACTCCTGTGGACCTTTAAGAACACTTTGTGGAGTAAGTCTGAACGACCTAATCCGAACAGCACACCTGTTGTCTTTTGTCTTTTTCAGATGACCTAAAACGAATGAGCCAAGATGTAAGCAATCTGCATTCTGCTCAACACCTTTTGTTAGATATTGCCTGCCACTGACAATCGGCGAGTAAGCATTTATCTCTGGATGGTAAATGTGTACCGATTCTCTCTCAAAGCCGAAATAGGTGAGTTTGGGAAAGTTTTGTGTCTTCGACCACCCGATGAAGTTGTGATGATATTTGTGAAATTTACCCTTCAATGATCCTTTAGGGCATTTGCGGCTCATGAGATGAACCTTATATTGAAGGTGCCCCCCCCGGACGAAAACGTTCCGCCACCACTAAACGATATGGAACGTATTCCTTCAGGGTTTGAAATAAGGTAATATGCCACTTTACTTTGGAATATAAAGCTGGCGGATATTTTATACCGAGAGCTTCGGGTGAAAGTTAATACGTCAAAAGTGGTTTTCAACTTGCTTTACAAGACTGCTATCTCAGTTTAAAACCCATTATGAAGGTGGGAAACTCCCTTTAATACCTGACGTGTCACCATTTTTTTAAGCTTAGGTCTAGAGGAAAACGAAAGGTCTGGCAAAAGGTTCTATTAGGCGCTTTACGTAACGCTGTGAGGCTCCACCGTAAATGGTCTTCAGTTTTTAGCCGATCCGTCCCCTCCCGTGAAGTCAAGCCGTGTTATGAAATTACACGGCCCAGCCCTGAGTAAGTTTGCGCACCCATCAAAAGCCTCTGTCGCTCCCAAATGTGCTGAATCGAATATTTTGCAGGTTTACATGTTTACAAAACGTGTTTTGTGGTTGATTGTCTTCGCAGTGTTTACGGGCTGAGAACTGGTTTGTCATCACCTGTCAGAAAAGGTGGATCCAAAATTGCAGATCAGTTGGGGGCACATGGTCCGGAGGCACCATTCGAACCAGGGGGCGCCACTTTTGGACGGAAAAACCTATCAGCCGGGCTCCAAATCCTATCGTCGGGGTGCCGGTATTCGCTTCTTGGTAATTGCCATTTCAGGGGGCGCCATTGACCGTTAAGTGAGCAACGTTACCATTTTAGGGGACTGAGTCTCAATGGGAGAGGGGAGAAATTGCCTTCCTTTGCCCTGTTGGAGTGCCTTCCTTTGCCCTGTTGGGACGGTGCGACATCACCCGTGCAGAGCTGATTTGGCAGCTAGGATGGTGCGACATCACGCCCGTAGAGCTGATTTGGCAGCTGGGACGGTGCGACATCACGCCTGCAGAGCTGATTTGGCGGCTGGGACGGTGCGACATCACGCCTATACAGCTGATTTGGCAGCTGGGACGGTGCGACATCACTCCTGCTGAGCTGATTTGGCGGCTGGGACGGTGCGACATCACGCCTGTAGAGCTGATTTGGCAGCTGGGACGGTGCGACATCACACCTGCAGAGCTGATTTGGCAGCTGGGACGGTGCGACATCACGCCTGCAGAGCTGATTTGGCGGCTGGGACGGTGCGACATCACGCCTGTACAGCTGATTTGGCAGCTGGGACGGTGCGACCTCACTCCTGCAGAGCTGATTTGGCGGCTGGGACGGTGCGACATCACGCCTGCAAAGCTGATTTGGCGGCTGGGACGGTGCGACATCACTCCTGCAGAGCTGATTTGGCAGCTAGGACGGTGCGACATCACGCCTGTAGAGCTGATTTGGCAGCTGGAACGGTGCGACATCATGCCTGTACAGCTGATTTGGCAGCTGGAACGGTGCGACATCATGCCTGTAGAGCTGATTTGGCAGCTGGGACGGTGCGACATCACTCCTGCAGAGCTGATTTGGCAGCTAGGACGGTGCGACATCACACCTGCAGAGCTGATTTGGCAGCTAGGACTGTGCGACATCACGCCTGCAGAGCTGATTTGGCAGCTAGGACGGTGCGACATCACACCTGCAGAGCTGATTTGGCAGCTAGGACGGTGTGACATCACGCCTGCAGAGCTGATTTGGCAGCTGGGACGGTGCGGCATCACGCCCGCAGAGCTGATTTGGCAGCTGGAACGGTGCGACATCACACCTGCAGAGCTGATTTGGCAGCTAGGACTGTGCGACATCACGCCTGCAGAGCTGATTTGGCAGCTGGGACGGTGCGACATCACGCCTGCAGAGCTGATTTGGCAGCTAGGACGGTGCGACATCACGCCTGCAGAGCTGATTTGGCGGCTGGGACGGTGCGACATCACGCCTGTAGAGCTGATTTGCCAGCCAAGTGGCTGTCGGCTGACTGTTAGTGTGTTAGGCAGCCCTGCCGCCTCGCGCAGACGCGTTTGGACTTCATTGCGGACATTCTGCCCCGAGAAAATCAGGATGGAGTGGCGTGGGGAATTGGAAAATTGGCACTGTGTAAAGTGGGATAGTGTTTTATTCCTGCGATGAGGTATAGCCCTGCATGAGAGCTATTTGTGCGCACCTCCATAGAAATCGTTTGAAGACGTCTGACACGGAGATCCGCAATTAATATCGGCTCCTTTCAACCGCCAAAGAGTGATCACCAGTGTAGCATTGTTGTTCGTATATAGCATTAAATTTAAATTTGTCCACTTTAGAACAGCCAGAGCCACTGCAAAATAGTCAAGCAAAATAGCCTGAACAAGACTTCAGGATGCGACTCAGGTGCGGGCCCCGTCAGATTTGGCACATTTATTTCAAGATGTATCATTGCACCCGTCCTTAAATGCACAATTGCAGGGCCTGCGTGTTGTGCTTGTGAGGTGTTTATGGATGATTCTGAAGTTCTGGTGATAGGTTTGCACAATAAATTCAAAGAGTTGTCACCCGTTCTGCCTGGTGATTGCTCCTCTGATTGGTAGAGTGGATGATCGAGAGACTAATTGGTTGACCAGCCGTTTGAAATTTAGCTAAACATTCATCTTTTAATCAGTCGGTTTCAGCAAGCGGAAAGCAAATTTCGTCACTTTTGCGTGATATGTCTCAATGTTTATTGGTGAATCGCTAGTTGTAAACTATCATTGTTAAAACCGTACAATGGCGGGCTGCTTTCGAGCCGCGAGTGGGAGAAACTTAAACGTCCACTGATGCCTTTCAGGCCCGGGAGAGGTTGAAACTGAAGGACTTTTCTTCTGCCTTTCAGAACTGTGAGTGGGTGGAGCTGAAGGTCCTGGAGATGACGCCAGACCTGACGCAGCTGGGACAGAACCTAGAGCAGGCGCTTCTGCTGCAGCAGCAACACGACCAAGTCCTCCAAAAGCTGGCTGTAAGTACTGTTTCGCTTGGATGTATCTCAGGCGCGTGCAGTCGCTCATCTTTCGATCTAAAAAATCGTCAGTAACTCTTCATGCAGCTTGCACACACATTTGGGTCATTTCAGGACAAATCGTCCAGGTAGGCACTAAAAAGTCCACCTCCGATTTCCACCAAATTTTTCCCAAGGTTCTCTATACAACATAAAAATGTGTGTCACTTTCAGGTCCCAGGGTCGAACAGGTCACCAGATATAATTCATCAAAGTTTCGAGGTCAACACAAACTTTGATACAGAAATAATTTGGATATTTAAAGTGGCTGATCGAAATTAATTAAAATTAATACCAATGGATTAATGCCCCTGGCTGATCATTGCCGCCCCTGGTAGATCACTGCCGCCCCTGACTGATAACTGCCTCCCTTGGCTGATAACTACCGCCCCTGGCTTATCACTGCCGCCCCTGGCTGATCACTGCCCTCCCTGGTTCATCACTGCCGTCTCTTGGGGCTATGAGCATCCTGGGGAGATTTGGGCAGTAAGCGTTCTGGGGGAGCATCCTTCCGTGGATATCACTAGTATCATGGGTGGAAATCCCGGGGGGGGGTGGGTGGTTCCGCTCCTAGTTCATAGCTATTACCTCTGGCTCATCACTGCCGCCCTCGACTTTTGACTTTGTCCTGTTTCTTACAAAAAGCTTGCCACTTGAACTTGATTCCAGGCCTTGGTCACACTCTGCCCGCGAATACAAAAAGTTTGCCACTTGAACTTAATTCCAGGCTTTGGTCACATTGTGCCCGCGAATACAAAAGCTTGCCACTTGATTTTGGACTATAAAGATCATTCGAGTACCGAGTTTTCCTACCTTGAGGCTAGAAAGTACTTTTAATAACATATTTGACTGAGGTCCTCAGAGGAAGTCCCTAGATATACGGCAATAAGTACCACTTGCGCACACGCATGAAGGTATACTGCGGGCACACAGGCAGACGACCGAGGTGCACTCAGGCAGGTTCGTGTTCCATGCAGAAAACTGCTGGCTGTGGAACTCTGCCAGCTCTATGATTCCATTGCTCGTCCTCTGAATCTTGTCTTCCAGCAGCAGGCGTAATTGGCAATGAAAAGTACCAAACGGGCAGCGCTCTCTCCATGTCCTCTTCTTTTTGGAAGGTGTACGAGATAGAATATCTTCGTTCTCTCTGCTCTATAAATAATCTTATATGGGACTTTTTAGCTTTGCGAAGAACTGCTCTCTGCACTTTTTTGGGGAAGAGGGAAGAAGCCCATTTTCAGTTTTGGGGAAAATTTCTTATTTTGCTCTAACGTAGACCCGACACAGGCCAAGTAAAATGCTGGCAAGGCGAAGATGATTAAAAAGGAGGAGAAGTGACCAGTGCAGCTGGTGCATGCTGCCTCAGGGCTTGTCGGCGCCCATTGCACTGCCTCAGGGCCCAGTGCACTGCCTCAGGGCCCAGTGCACTGCACTCATGGCTGGATGGTGTCCAGTGCACTACTCTCAGGGCCCAGTGCACTGCACTCATGGCTGGATGGTGTCCAGTGCACTACTCTGAGGGCCCAGTGCACTGCACTCAGGGCTGGACGGCGCCCAGTGCACTGCACTCAGGGCTGGACGGCGCCCAGTGCACTGCACTCAGGGCTGGACGGCGCCCAGTGCACTGCCTCAGGGCCCAGTGCACTGCCTCAGGGCCCAGTGCACTGCCTCAGGGCCCAGTGCACTGCCTCAGGGCCCAGTGCACTGCCTCAGGGCTGGACGGCGCCCAGTGCACTGCCTCAGGGCTGGACGGCGCCCAGTGCACTGCCTCAGGGCCCAGTGCACTGCCTCAGGGCCCAGTGCACTGCCTCAGGGCCCAGTGCACTGCCTCAGGGCCCAGTGCACTGCACTCAGGGCTGGACGGCGCCCAGTGCACTGCCTCAGGGCTCAGTGCACTGCCTCAGGGCCCAGTGCACTGCCTCAGGGCTGGACGGCGCCCAGTGCACTGCCTCAGGGCCCAGTGCACTGCCTCAGGGCTTGTCGGCGCCCAGTGCACTGCCTCAGGGCCCAGTGCACTGCCTCAGGGCTGGACGGCGCCCAGTGCACTGCACTCAGGGCTGGACGGCGCCCAGTGCACTGCACTCAGGGCTGGACGGCGCCCAGTGCACTGCCTCAGGGCCCAGTGCACTGCCTCAGGGCCCAGTGCACTGCCTCAGGGCCCAGTGCACTGCCTCAGGGCCCAGTGCACTGCCTCAGGGCTGGACGGCGCCCAGTGCACTGCCTCAGGGCTCAGTGCACTGCCTCAGGGCCCAGTGCACTGCCTCAGGGCTGGACGGCGCCCAGTGCACTGCCTCAGGGCCCAGTGCACTGCCTCAGGGCTTGTCGGCGCCCAGTGCACTGCCTCAGGGCTGGACGGCGCCCAGTGCACTGCCTCAGGGCCCAGTGCACTGCCTCAGGGCCCAGTGCACTGCCTCAGGGCTCAGTGCACTGCCTCAGGGCTGGACGGCGCCCAGTGAAGCTGGTGCATGCCAGTGAGTCTCACCCCTTTTTGGAACGCTCTCGCAAGTGCGGCACGTGTCAGTCCAGTTTATGGCCGAGCCTCCCCCTGTGTCAAGAATAAATGGGTTAGATCACCGACGGCAACGGCGGGGCCAATATTCATTTCCCGGGGACCCACCAGTAATTTTCGCACCGACCATGCATTATCGCTCGCAAATATAGCTACCTGCGTCATTGACGTCATTCAAACATTTAACCGTTTGTCGGGGCTGCCAGCGGGCAGGCCCGTGTGCCACCGTTTGTCGGGGCTGCCAGCGGGCAGGCCCGTGTGCCACCGTTTGTCAGGGGCTGCCAGCGGGCAGGCCCGTGTGCCACCGTTTGTCGGGGCTGCCAGCGGGCAGGCCCGTGTGCCACTGTTTGTCGGGGCTGCCAGCGGGCAGGCCCGTGTGCCACCGTTTGTCGGGGCTGCCAGCGGGCAGGCCCGTGTGCCACCGTTTGTCGGGGCTGCCAGCGGGCAGGCCCGTGTGCCACCGTTTGTCGGGGCTGCCAGCGGGCAGGCCCGTGTGCCACCGTTTGTCGGGGCTGCCAGCGGGCAGGCCCGTGTGCCACCGTTTGTCAGGGCTGCCAGCGGGCAGGCCCGTGTGCCACCGTTTGTCGGGGCTGCCAGCGGGCAGGCCCGTGTGCCACCGTTTGTCGGGGCTGCCAGCGGGCAGGCCCGTGGGTCACCGTTTGTCGGGGCTGCCAGCGGGCAGGCCCGTGTGCCGCCGTTTGTCGGGGCTGCCAGCGGGCAGGCCCGTGTGCCACCGTTTGTCGGGGCTGCCAACGGGCAGGCCCGTGGGTCACCGTTTGTCGGGGCTGCCAACGGGCAGGCCCGTGTGCCACCGTTTGTCGGGGCTGCCAGCGGGCAGGCCCGTGTGCCACCGTTTGTCGGGGCTGCCAGCGGGCAGGCCCGTGGGTCACCGTTTGTCGGGGCTGCCAGCGGGCAGGCCCGTGTGCCACCGTTTGTCGGGGCTGCCAGCGGGCAGGCCCGTGTGCCACCGTTTGTCGGGGCTGCCAGCGGGCAGGCCCGTGTGCCACCGTTTGTCGGGGCTGCCAGCGGGCAGGCCCGTGTGCCACCGTTTGGTGCTGGTGGCGTCGATATGGTGACAGTACATCACGCTGACTCACGCGCCGTGCCTCCACCTCTGTCCTGGTATTCGGTTGGCGGCACTGAGTCACTGCCCACCGCCCCCGGGCTAGCTAGCCTGACATATTTTTGGTTTGGCGCGCCGGCCACCGGCGAATTCCACACACTCGGAGCAGTAACGGCGGAACGTCCCAACTTAAGGGGGTGCCATGGCCTTTTCATTCCAATTTTCCCGTCAACACCGAGTGTTAACCCTCGCCACGGTGGGGGTGTGAACACCCCCTTCGGATTTTTCCGGCGGCACGAAAAAAGCTGCAGCGCGAAGCGCACCTTATCCATGGCATACCTTATCCATGATCAATTTCGCAAATTTCCCCAAAATTTTAAGGTTGTTTTTCAATTTTAAAATTCTAAGGTCAGGTCATCAGTGCAGGGCAAGTGATGTCACCTCCAAAAAATGTTTAAGGTGGCGTGAGTAATAAAATTGTGAATCTATCCAATTCAAACTTATACCACATAATGGGCCCATCGAATACTGGGGCATTCCTAGACAAATCGACCAAGCAATAACACCGTACTTCTCAGATTTTGATGAACCAAAAATGAACCAAATAACGACATTTTTGGTAACCTAAGCGATATTACAAATTAAGCCAAATATGAAATGGTCTACTGCCCATCATTCAGAGCTGCTGGTTCCGAGATTCAAACACTTGAAATGTTCGCATGCATTTTTTTGTGCTGATGCATTAATTTTCAAATGTGTTAGAAACCAACTTTTGCTATTCTTACATTCTGAAGATATACGCAGTGGGTGTTTTTGTACATTGCTACTTTCTTACTCGTAAACCCAAAAATATGTCCTATTTGTTAACGTATCATCATGCGTAACCTATGTTTTATGTTCCTTAACTGCTCTCTTTCTCCAGAATAGTTTTAAGAAGCTATTGAGCTTTCCGAAAAGTGAGTAATGTAATGGTTTTTCCCGATAATTTTTGTTTCCGATGATGATTATTAGAGTTTTAGGGCACTGCAGCTACAAAGGCTATATGTGTCCGTCAGAGTTGTGCTACATCATTCTGGGATTGTCCCTATTAACTAAAGTGGCCTACACAGAGGGTGTGAAATCTAAGAATATGTGATGGGGGGTATATACTACGTCAAAATGTATTTCTCTCAGATATGATAGCACTTTCCCAATGTCTATGGACGCGTCATTGCCTAGAATCTGTCCCAGCGGAACCGGTGGGAAGAATCGCCGCTGACTTCGCCTCAGTTGGTCGCTAATTTTTGTATCCGTTGTCACTCGAATATAGTAACTTCAATTGAACAGTGTTAACACCAACATCTATTGGATCGGTGCCGTCCGACAGCTGGCTGATGTTCGGAATCTGAAAGCTCTGAATCTTCACTTTTTAATGTGGAGAAGTTCTTTAAATAGTAAATCCAAGAAAACAAACTCCACTACGTCATTCCAAATATCAAACTAAGCCTTTATCACAGATCCCACTTGCCATTGGAATCTCATGTTTTCTTTCTTTCTCGGGGCCTTAGTTAGACCTAGAAGACTTGGTCGAGCCAGAGGGTCTACTACCAGCCTCGTAGACACACTGGCGATCCGGGCTCTTACCCGCTCCTGGAAGCCGGTGCATGCTTTGTCCAGCTAGGTATTCCTTAAAACACCACAAATAAAAAAATTGACCGCTTGGCCCCAAAATGGTACCTGGGACCATCCTTACTTTGGTTTAGTTCAAAATAGCTTTGTATCGATCACCAATAACAAGATGAGTCTTCAATTCAGAAACAAAGGGAACTTAGGATCCGCGATTGGTCGAGTCTTTTTCCGTATGTGGGATTTAATTAAGAGGGGGGGTGAATGGAGTTAATTAAATATTCTTTCATCGCCCCGATACAAATTTACCAAAAAATCTACTTCTTGGCGGGGGGAATTGACATGTTTGCCCCCATCGTTACATGTGAGAGGCACACTGTCCCCCCCTCCCCCGCTTCCGCCGCCACTGCCGAGCGGCCGTGCCGAACTGACGTTAACGGGAGGCTCTGTCAAACGGCGGTGCGTTACGGCGGCGAGCGGCCGTGCCGAACTGACGTTAACGGGAGGCTCTGTCAAACGGGGGTGCGTTACGGCGGCGAGCGGCCGTGCCGAGCTGACGTTAACGGGAGGCTCTGTCAAACGGGGGTGCGTTACGGCGGCGAGCGGCCGTGCCGAGCTGACGTTAACGGGAGGCTCTGTCAAACGGGGGTGCGTTACGGCGGCGAGCGGCCGTGCCGAGCTGACGTTAACGGGAGGCTCTGTCAAACGGGGGTGCGTTACGGCGGCGAGCGGCCGTGCTGAGCTGACGTTAACGGGAGGCCCTGTCAAACGGGGGTGCGTTACGGCGGCGAGCGGCCGTGCCGAGCTGACGTTAACGGGAGGCTCTGTCAAACGGCAGTGCGTTACGGCGGCGAGCGGCCGTGCCGAGCTGACGTTAACGGGAGGCTCTGTCAAACGGGGGTGCGTTACGGTGGCGAGCGGCCGTGCCGAGCTGACGTTAACGGGAGGCCCTGTCAAACGGGAGTGCGTTACCGCGGCGAGCGGCCGTGCCGAGCTGACGCTAACGGGAGGCTCTGTCAAACGGCAGTGCGTTACGGCGGCGAGCGGCCGTGCCGAGCTGACGTTAACGGGCATAAAAGGGCGGCTAGACATTTGAAATACCTCGATCTCGTTTTCTCAAAATCAGCCGAGGTAAAAAGCGATGTTTGTAGTGGTATATTTCAGGCCGATTATTTCGAGACCTGTACTGTTTTTAAAGCCCTAGCAATTATGTGCCCAATAGTGAGCCGAGTGACAGCGCTTAACTGTAAGAGAGCAGATTTCGATGGAATGGCGAAGGGTCTTCAGCTTGTTCTATGGTATGTTTTTCTACATTCCGAGTTGGAAGAATCTGTAGAAATGTTCTGACATTCTTAACGCAGCTATACGTCATCATGTTCCTTCGGTCACCTTACGCCGTCGTTGCCCGCCCTGGTTCGACGCTGACGTCCGTCGTGTGCTTAGAGCGAAAGAAACTGCTTTCAAACTTTTGAAACGCAGCAGGAGTCAGGAAATCATCAACAATCTTGAGGACAAGCGGCGGCTATTCAAAAGTAAATTTAAAATCAGGTCAAGAATGTTTTGTTTCTTTTAAGGATGCTGGCGTACTCCCGGAAGGTTGCAATTTGACTCGCCTGTCTCTGAATGATGACCACCCGGAAAAGCGGCTAGTTTTTGGCAGCCTTGGCAGCTGTGTGTGCATACATTTTAAGGGCACCATACTGTCAGTCTGACCGGCCAGCCAGCAGCTCGGTCAGTATTTCTCTATATCCAATGGGTCATGACTCGTTGTGATGCTTGGCAAGTCCCGCTGTGGGTACTATGAAACTCAAAGCACTGCGGAGAGGACTGTCTGTGGTGCGCCAGAACAGCCCGCTGTGTCACGCAGGGTGCCAGCCGGCAGACAGATACGTGAAGGTTGAAACCCACTGGTTGTTTGAACTCTCAGGTCCCGAACTATCTAACGGCACCGGTCAATCAATGGATAATCTGTTCCCAAATTGAAATTCCCAATCTTTGCTTATCTATTGATATGCGCGTATATATATCGGGATGCTAATCTTGTTAATATATTGCTAATATTTCTTGTTTTCCTTTTCTCGAGCATGATATGGATGATATGTTCCAATTTTGGAACATATCATCCATATCATGCTCGGGAAAAGGAAAACAAGAAATGTTAGCAATAGAAGCAGCCTTCATAAACGTAACATCTACAACCAACGGGAATATGGAAAAATGAAACAATGCGATGCTGTGGCGAAAATCATAATCGAAGAATGTAAGAATGTGTTAGCTAGGGATATTGTGAACTGTTTCCGACTGTATTGTCAAAGTTGAAAAAACAGTTCTGCTCTCAGCAGCATGATGAAGATTTTCATGAAGAGTTTGCATGCTCTGTCAATGCCTAGTTTTGAAGAAAAAATTAAAAAAATTCAAACAGTAGCGTCAATGTTTGCGATTCGATGTACGAGCTTTTTTGTTTTATGTTTTTAATGGTGTGCATTTCGTTTTCATTTTATTAGGGCCACTCCCAACAGGCACACTTGTCCAATTACATTGGGTATTGGCGTGGGTGTTAGGGATCCTCGCCACCGGGTCAGATCGGACACGGAAGGCGGTTTCCCGCCGTGGGGATTAAACCCACGTTAATCCATGCTATCCGATCTAAAGACTGGAAATGAAGCTACTAGGCCACCCAGCCCCTGCATTGGATTTTACTGCCGTGCGTTGTTGCTTGCGCAGCATTGTTTAATGCCCTGCATTGGTGTATTGTATTTTAATGCCGTGATTAAGGCGGAATAGCCTAAACGTAGGCATGTTAATTTGTAACTTTTGTAAAAATGTATGCAAGAATCCCATTGTAAGACCCTTTTTTAGTTCAAATATCTTGCTATTGGTTATGCATTTCATGCTTTCACGTGCTACAGCATGTCGTCACTAGGGTTGTGCGTTTCAGAATTTTCTTGAGTCGACTCAACTCAACTCATGTGCTGAGAGTGGTCGACTCAGCTCTGACTCAACTCATTGTCACAAGTTCAGTGAGCCGACTTCAGCTCCGACTCGAGGTTAAATTCTTCCGACTCAACTCCGACTCAACTCACGACTCAACTCAACTCAAATTTTGACTCAGTTTCAAAATATATAAATAGATGATAAATAATATAAATAATGACACATGAATCAATCATTAAACTTGTAAAAGACAAGCTGTACAGGACAGAGACGGCGGATTCCATTTTCGAGAAGTGGTGCAAGATTTTCTGGAGGGGGCGCCTTCCTCCCCAGGGGGCGCCATCATCTCTTGGGGGGCGCCTTTGCTATCCAATGGCGTTCTGCAGAAACTCTTTCGACTCGGCGTGCGAGGCCACTTGGGGTGGTTTATTTCTAATATTCCGAAAAATAGGTATTTTAGATTTCGCGTAAACTCAGTCGTATCGGATTGGCATCAGCAACAGAGTAGCATAGCCCAGGATTCTGCGATATTCATAGCCTTGTTTGCAGTTATGACCAATGATATTGCAGACACTTCCCGCAAACATACGTCACGTGTTTTTCGTTGAAGACTTCACAATATGTGTGACAGTGTCTACTACAGCAGCTGCGCAGAGGCGGCTGCAGCTTGGCCTTGACATATTGCAGCAATGGATCACACGCAATGGACTGAAATTTTCAAGTTCAAAGACATAGTGCATGCACTTTTATAATAGACATTGAGACTGAATACCCGATTTTGTAAATTCGCGGAAATCCGAGCGACGTTATAGCAGAAACCAGATTTATCAGGCTCACACTCGATAAGCTTTCATATGTGCCACACCTGAAGGATTTCCGCAAAAAAATGTTTCGATACGCTGAAAATACTGAAGGTGTTGACGAGGATGAGATACCGTGCAGATAGAGAAATGTTTCTCATGCTATACACGTTATACGCTTATCGCCTATATATACGTTATGCGCACGTTATACGCTCATTGTTATACGCTACGTTATAAGGTTCTTATGCTGTATAGATCACTTATTCGTCCGAAGATCGAGTACGGCTGTGTCAGAGCCGCATGACGAAATCCATGGAGCGAAGCGGATTGATATTTCTCAAGAGGCTCTATTTCTGGCCGTTTGGCGGTTCTGACAGTTGATACCAGGGCTCTGCAATTGTGTAGGGTGATTGCCATTTTACGCTAGACGCCCAAACTAAGGCCCCCAAATTTAAACTCAAAATAGTTTTTGAGAAATTTTGGAACAAATGTTTTCAATTTTGCATTTTTATCATTTTATTTCTTAAGCGACGAACTTGAAATTTGCCTCCTTTTGAATAAGCAACAAGGCCACCTAAGAAAAAAAGTTCGAACTGGTCCGACAATGTCAGACAATTGTATAACAGTGGTTGACAGATATTAACACTTAAACCAACACAGCAGGCAGATGAACGCGTTTCGACAAAAATTGTCTTCTTCAGCATCTATGGTAGGAGGGATAAGGGATCCTTATCCCTCCTACCATAGATGCTGAAGAAGACAATTTTTGTCGAAACGCGTTCATCTGCCTGCTGTGTTGGTTTAAGTGTTAATGGTCCGACAATATTTATTAAGCCAAAACGCAGTATTTCTAGTACAAGCAAAAAAGATTATTGAAATTTGACAGCCGACTTGTAAGCTCGAAATGTCAGAAGGCACGCTTCAGTTAGTTTAAAGACAGCCACGTGGAGGCAGCTACGTCAATTTTCTTGTGCTTAGGCATAGTTTCCAGTGGAAAACGTAAAATTCTGACCTAGTTTTTGCCATTTTGCCGGAGGACTACATTTTTGCTCATTTCATTTAAATCTTAATCTCTCGCGATCTAATGCGCCGATTTGACTTTTCATTTCAAATAATGAAAGAACATTGCTTCCGCCTGATAATATTCGGAGATGGATATCGTGATAATAAAATTCATTGTCTTATATGTATAAATATAATTTTAGTAGAAAACCTTTTATTTGCAGCTTTTCGGTTCAGAGCACATGTCATTCACAAGCTCAGAATTGACATGGCTGAATAGGAAAATTAATTGCAGTCATTCAATTCATTTACACTACCCACTTATCTCCAACGGCTTTCGAGTAATTCGTCCGAAAGGGTATTTCAAGGAGCTAAATTTCTCGGAACATGTTTGCTTCTCACCATGGTTTCAAGTCCTCAAAATGAATGGAAGTGGATGCAATTTGGCATAAAGCTAGCTTAGGGTCCTGGGTCGCCGATACAAGTGATTCTAGGCGAATCTAATGTTTGGTTCGTCTTCTAGAAGCAGCTTTATACCATGCCTTTTCTGTACGAACACAACACCCGGCGCCACGATCACGGCATCGTTTTGATTGCGTGATACCGGCCAGTGACCTCCTGACGGGTCACAGGTGTAGGGTTAGTGGGAGTCGGTACAGTGTGGCGCAGTGGTCTAGTGGTTAGAGGTCCTGTCTCGTGATGAGGGGTGCGCGGGTCGAATCCGGGGTTGACTGCGGGATATTTACTATTTATTTCAAAGAAAAGAATGATGGCACTGACCTACAGGCTTATGAAGAGATACATTGAGAATGAAATATGGCTGATTTCAGCACATTGTCATGCGGCTCTCCTGCACCGGTGGGGGGTTATCCCAGGTCGCAGACCGGGGTTGCGTATGAGGCCACTCCTTAGTCCGCGAAAAAGATTATCGATATGTCCGTCATCTCGCTATCAGAATAGTAACAGGAGCGTTCCAAGCTTCACCCATAATAAGCATGCCAGTGGAAATTAATGAAATACCGCTACAAATGCGCAGTAAGATACTCGCTTTGCATTAAGCCATTAAAAGGAATGTGGCACCTTTAGAACGTGATTTTAACTGATATAGCCAAGTTGTAAAGCAAATCGGAAAACCAGGTGCTCTATATATCATTTGTCTTGGAACTCGATTTTTCCGTAGAAAAAACTAAAACCTACCCGAAATGTACCTCTCATGTACCTCTCGCCAGGCGGCCATTGTTGTGAGCTGCTGGTGTGACGACATATGCTGACATCACGATGAGCATCAGCCAATCGAAGCCCTTGAAGTGTTTCGAGTATGGTAGTGGTTGCCAGATCATGACATCATCCAGAGGCAGATATTTATTCATTTTTCTAGAGGAGTATTTTAAAAATAAAAGCATTGAGCTTGTTGTACATTTTTCAGAGAAATCATGAGTGGTTTCATTACTTTGGGCTAAAAGTACGCCTAATTACACAAAATTCCAGGATTTTACCAAGGTGCCACGTTCCCTTTAAAATAAGCCACCAACACGCCCCACATACCAAACATTTTTTTGGCGACGCCTACCTCAGTCAGATAGACAGTGGCTTGCGTTTTGCAACCCGTCACCAGGGAGTGAGAGTCTGTGCCTGGCTGGCACAGGCTGGTATCGACAGCAATCTCGTCGAACCACATGAAGCAGCTGTTATTGAACCATAGCTCATCTCGACAGTTAACACGAACACAACCTACGCCAACAAAGCAAAAATTTGCCTCCTGAACCGACGCGCCAGTAATTTATGAACTTGCTTGCGGAGCCGTTCGAAAACCATGTCTGTTTCTATATAGACGGTTGCAAAAGAAAGTGACAATGGCACAGGGCGTGCATTTGTTGGTGACGATGTTGAGAAGTTTTCTAGTTTGCCTTACGAAGGATCCATTTTTACTTCAGAGCTTTACTCCATTTTTTTGCTGTTTGGACCAAGTGTCTAAGCTCATGGTGAAGAAGTTTGCGATTTTTACCGATTCGCTGTCTTATCTGCAGACATTGAAGCCATTTTATTTCTATAATGCGTCGTCACCTTGGCAGGCCATGCTGAAGATGACTGGATCTTCTGTGTGCACTGATTAGTCCAGTAGGAAGACACAGGCAGTTTGGATGGCTACCATCTCAGCCTGAAAACTCGAGCAGAGCGAGCCTGCTGGTCGCCTGAGCTCATGCTGGGCTCTGTCTGGTGACTCAATGAAGACCCAGCTCCCCCGCTCGTGACCCCTCCGTGCACTGACCCGTCGGTCCACACCCATGTGGCACATTGAGTCAGGGAAGCGAGGTGGGGGAGAGCTACTCGCTTCTTCCGGACATGTGGCGCTCCTGATGTCAGTGGGCCCACGTCTAGTTGAAATGTGACTCACTCTCCTGATACCCACAGTGGAAGACGTCGAGGAAGGAAAGACTCGATGGGGAGGGAGATGCCTGCTTGATCCCACATGTCTTTGCCCACCTGCCGCCACCCGGTCACGGAGGAGAGTCGAGAGAGCGCTGTCGCCTCCGCACGTCTTCACAGAGGGTCTTCTGGCGGCAGGGTATGGAATTTCACCAGCAGTCGGGTCGCGAGTACCCTCCTTCTGGCCGCTACGCGGGGAGCCTTAACTCGGCTGGGAGTGGAGTGGGTGCATCCTGTGATGATACGCGCCGACGCTCTCATTTTGCGTTCCAGCAGCTCGATATGAAATGGCGGTGTGGCGTGGAGCCACGCTGCGGCCGCTTACTCCATCGCTCCTCTCACGTAGCCAGTAGCGACGGTTCGGAGGTGCTGTTCGTGCAGCCCCCAGTTGCAGCCGGACAGTTGACGTAGGTGGGAGATGCGGGGTGGACCTTCTCCCACAGTCTCTTACAGTGTGGACCGAAATGGAGGAGCCGATCGATGGTGACGTCAAGTAGCTGTAGGGTGTCTCCAGCAGTGACAGACTTCCCGTCGACCTTAAAATTGAAGGGATCGGCGTCTCTGGCCCACTGGGACATCACCAGTACTTGGATTTTGGCTCCTGATACCACCATTTTGTGCTGTCGGGTCCACTTCATGAGGGTGCCAGCAGCAGCTTTATTGCGCCCGGTCCTTGGCGACTTGGATGTTTTTGCCCGTGCAGAGAGCCGCCGTATCATCGGCGTACATGTAGGGGAGCATCCGGGAACAGCGCAGAGTGCGTCTACCAGCCGAGCCGCCCATACAAAATAAAACTGGCGATAAGACACTTCCTTACGGCAGGCCAGTTCGGAAAATGCGCTCACTGGAAAGCACACCATTTAGTTCCACCTGGACTCTTCGGTCCCGGAGTCACTGCCAAATCCAGGCCACCGTGCAATTTGACAGCCCCATCTACAGCAGGCGAACGCGTAGCAGGTGGTGGTCCACTACGTCGTACGCGTGCGCGAAATCAAACGCGACGAGGACGTATTTCTGCGCGGTCTGTCCATCGGGAGGGCGGCTGTGTCTCGATTTGGGCATGCACAGTGCACGCTCACCTCTTCTCTTAAATGAGTCCTGAACTTGACCTGAAGGCGATGGTTGATGGTACAAGTGGATGGTCAGTGACAAAATATACTCGTTTTATCAATCTGAATGGTCTTTTCACTTCGATCTGAACACTGCACATGATCATTAAACGCGCAAATTACAGACAATAAACGAAAAAAGTTTTCAATTTATCAAGAGAGTACTTGGACACATTGAAATTGTTTTCTTTTATTCTAGTAGGGCCCATTTGTGTCACAAATCACACATGCCTATGGCATGATCTATTTCAGCATTCAATCACATGGCTACCGAAATTCTCTTAACACCTCCGAAATTTCACGCACAAGAGCAATTCTCCCATGCTGATGAATTGAAGAATATAGATAAAGGTCGATGGAAAATGACCACATACTTCATTTTGTGTTTATCTTAACGTTTCAACTTCCCTTATATCTCCTTGAGTCTGCCATCTGGTTCAAACATTATTTTTTAGGAGCAATTAATAATGTGGGTTAAAGTCCGGTTTGTGTCTCCTACAACTTAAAAGCTTTTCCGCTGAGATAATTTTCTTGGACAGCGCACAGGCCAGGTTCACACTCGCTGCGATTATTTTCAATGTCCTCTCACCATTATCTTACGAATCTTGGCCACGTGGAAAGGCAAAATGATGCTTATCATATTTGATATTAAAATAAACTTAACCCCTCTTCACTAATAGAAAAATCCTCAGATATATACCTTTATGTTCAGCTGTTGCATCTTCCCAAGTGTCTTGAATTTCTCCATGACCTAGTGGCAGTTACAGATTTTTCAAGAGTTGCCGAAAAAGTGTGGACTGAACTGTTAAGCAATTCATTGTTTCAAATATCACGCCAAATAGGCATCTTGCTTGGCTGGTACAAACTGTTATGGCTGGGAGAGGGTGGGATAGGACGTTGTTAAAAATACGATCCACCAAAATGACGGCAACCGAAAACCGAATACCATAGGCGCCCTTTGGGTGAAAAGTTCATGGTAAAGTGCCCACTTTGAGGCTCCGCGTTCTCCCCCCCACCTTACTAAAATTCTAGATCCGCCCATACGCGGATCCAGGGGGCAAAGGGGAGGGGCAGATGCAGCCCCCGATCGATCCTCGGCGCCCCCTGAAATGGTCACGGCGCCCCCCTGAAAGGTCGATGGCACTCGCCTGAAGTGGCGCTTCCCACTCTCCCCAGGATGCGAAAATCGGTGCTCACCGATAGGATTTTACGCCCACCTGGTAGGTTTTTCCGGTCAAAAGTGGCGCCCCCTGCTCCGGATGGCGCCCCCGGGAAGGTGCTCCCCTCCGATTGGCAATCCTGGATCTGCCTATAGATCCGTCACTGTTCAAGAGCAAACAATTCACAGAAAAAGCAGGATGATATCAAATGTTAGCGGGGAGTGGTGCGGCCAAGATAATTGATGATGCTAACAAATTGTTTAGTTATGTGGATAAAATAATTGGGTCGCCACACGGGATTGGAAGGGGACTCCTGCCTTCTTATGAGATGGGCAGTGTGCTAAAAATATATCGTCAAGTCAATATAAAATTTAGTTTTATACAGTGCACTGTTCACTGCAGTGATACAAGAGTGCTCTGTCCTTTTTCTGTGGGTTTATGACACCCGGTAGGGTTCGTTTTAGCCTCAAATATGGCTTTTGTGGTATTTATTTGGCCATTTGGCCGCCCCGGTTGCTCGGTTGGTAGAGCGTCGGGCTCCGGCCCGCTGCTGAGAAGCATGCAGTGGCAGTGCATGTCCAGGCTTGAGATCGGTTCCCCTGAGACGCTCCGGCGCTCAATCGTTTGCCCGACGTAGGTCGGCTGGCAACTGACTGATGAGAGGGTGACCTGAGCGAGGCGGCCATCCCTGTGCTTTGTGGGAGGTTAAACTTTGGCTTCTAAATCAACCCTTCATTGTGGGCGTTACTCGTTCGGGTGGTGGGGTCGGGGTCTCCGTGACAAGTCCCTTGAGGACTTTAATGAGACTCAGACTCCAACAGCCGTACTGGGAAGAACTTGGACGAAATTTATAAAAAAACAAGATTTTTTAGTGCAAATACAATTTGAACCTTTTGGCCTTTTCGCAAACCCGGTTTGGCCTTTTTCCGTTGAAAAAAAACCCGCAGTCCTGGGCAGCATCTCTAATCTTTAGAATATGGAATAACAAAAATTAGGAGACATTTTTTTAACACTAGCACGTCTAAATTTTATTAACACCTCCCCTCCAAATGGGGGTTTGGTCCCCTGAAGACATTATAATGGCCAGCACAAGAAAATCGCCACCGCCCCCCTCCACTGAGTTTTCCTTAAAAAATGTTCTGCTGTCCTTTCCAGGGGCGCCTTTCCTATCCATGGGTGCTTATTCTTTCCAGAGGGGGCGCCTTTGCTCTCGGGGGGGCGCCTTTTGCTATCCAGGGATGCCTGTGCTAACCAGGGGGTGCATATTATATCAAGGGGCGCCGTTGATCTTCTTCGGAGGCGTCTCTGCTGTCCAGGAGGCGCCTGCGCTATCCAGGGGCACCTATGCTATCCAGAGACCCGGATCCTTTACTCAGGGGGCGGGGGCCGACTTTTGCTGTCCAGGGGTGCCTGTGCTAACCAGGGGCGCATATGCTATCCCGGGGTGCCGTTGCTCTTCTTTAGGGGCGTCTCTGCCGTCCAGGGGTGCCTATGTTATCCAGAGGGTGTGTTCTGTCCATGGGGCGCTTTTGGTATCAAAGGGCGTATTTGCTGTTTCGGGGGCGCCTATCCTATCCAGAGGGCGCCCCTGCTGTCCAGGGAGCGCGATTGCTATTAAAAGGAGCTTATTGTATCCAGAGGGGTGCCTTTGCTCTATGGGGGGAGGGGGCGCCTCTTAGTGTACAGGAGTGCTTGTGCTAACCAGAGGGCGCCTATGCTATTCAGGGGCGTCGTTACTCCTCAATTGGGGGTGCCTTTTTCTGTCTAGGGGCGCCTCTGCTTTCTAGAGGTCGCCTTTGCTATCCAGAGGGGCGCTTTTACTCAAGGGGGTGGGCACCTTTTGCTGTCCAGGGTGCAGCTTTGATGTCAGGGGGCACCATTCATATTTGAAAGTGTATTTTATTTTACACAGAGGGTACTACCTCTTCAGACAGGTGATGTATCTGATTTTCTCTTGACCGGCCGGGGGCGGCGGCAAAATCCGGGGGTGCTACCCAAATCCGTGAGGGCCTCCCCGTACGAGGTCAAAACCAGGTGTGCAAAAATATACTATTGTACACCATCATTTTTTCAAGGTGTGCAACTGCACACCCTGTCCTGCGGAATCCGCCGTCCCTGCCGCCGTTGTTCTCGGGAGGGGGGGGTTCTCTCTTATCTCTCCAGGGGGCGCCTTTCTTATCAAAGGGCGCCTATGTTTTCCAGGGGCGCCTTTTCTCTGCGGGGGGGCGCCTTTTGCTGTCAAGGGGTGCCTGTGCTAACCAGGGGGCGCATGTGATATCTAGGGGCGCCGTTTCTCTTCTTCGGAGGCGCCTCAGCTGTCCAGGAGGCGCCTACGCTTTTCAAGGGCGCCTATGCTATCCAGAAGGGCCCCTTTACTCAAGGGTGGCGCCTTTTGCTTTCCAGGGCGCAGTTTTGATGTCAAGGTGCGTCATTCATGTATGAAAATGTCTTTTTCACAGAGGATCCTACCTCTTCAGGTAGGCGGTAATTAGGCTTGATTTTCTCTGACCGGCCGGGGGCGCCGGCTGAGGCCTGGGGGGGGGCGCCTCCTGGACAAAGCCAAAACAAGTGGTGCAAAAAGATACTTTTGCACCACTTGAAAAAAAATCGAGTGGTGCAACTGCACCACTTGCACCCTGGAATCCGCCGTCCCTGGTACAGGAAGTCACACAGGAAACGGAAGATTAAAATATGGAAATCAATGAATTAGTATTATTAAAGCCAGGAGCCAAGGATATCCTTTTTCTAGACTGCCACTGCCAAATAAAGCTGCCACACCATGTGGTTAGGGTTACAACAACATAGGGAAATAATTGCACCTCCATACTATTCGAAAATTCCCAAGTTAAAAAACATGATCTAAACTGTATTTTCAGGGATGATAAAAGTATTGCTCTTTGTTTCTGTTAAAGAAGGATGATAGATAATTTTGCTAAATGAAACATTCGTATGCCATGAGTCTAACCAAAATCTAAGCTATAATTACTAGAGTACCTAGTTGCATTTGCAAATTCTAAGAACTATAGCAAAACCTAGGCAATAGCATACCATATCAACATATGACAAAGGACAATAGAAATGAAAATTTTATCAAAGTGTTGCATTTAACCCGTTTTCGGCCGTAACTCTTTTCGATTTAGATTATCGTGAAATCGATAGAGAATGCTTGCTATAGCCGACGTGACCAAACAAACAGATCAGCGCGGCACGCGGTCCAGACTAGTTTCATATTATTTCCAGCTATTTTTCCAGAACCTTGGACCTGGAGTGGACTACTTCAACTGGGTATTGACTGCCCAAAGCTCAAAATGGGTGACAGGGGAAGCATGATGAAATGATTTATTTAACATTTTGTAACATCCCAATAAAGTACGCATGCATTACTCCAGGTACCTACTTACCTTCCTGTGAGTAAGACTCACGTGTGCTTTGATAGCTTAGATGTTTCAATGGACACAGTTGTAACTTTTACAGTCAGGGTCTCATGCTGTGTGTAGGAAGTGCCTGTATAGTTAAATTTCCTTGGTCTTCCACTCACTATATACCATCAAGTTGAAATCTGGCAGACTTTTAATCCGGCCAGTTTAGTTCTATGATTTGGAAAAATAAACTTAGCTTATGCAATTGAACAATATGTTTAAAAAAATTAATGATTCGCTCTTACTCTTGTCGGGACGACACATTTTATCTACCTATAGTTTTAAAATTGTGATGGATTTTCATTTTTTTTGTTTGAATTTGTTTTCTACAACCTTTGACATTCTTGGATCAAAATATAATTTTGAAAAAATGTGGCCCAATTCTTGTAATTTTTATTTCTTATCAAATTTAGATTTCATGCACAGATGCTGAATTAAAATGTCAGAACACACATAAATATAAACTTTGAAAACAATCGAGCGTAAACTATGAGAAAATGAGAGACATTCAGTTATACATGAATGCCTTTACGAATGCTTCAAACATTTATATGCCCATAACTTTTGAAATTGCCAACATATTTCAAATTTCTTTTTATGGAATCAGTCCCCCAGGTTACTTAGGAATATGCATATAGAAGAAATAGATTTTAACCCCCAAGAATTCAAAATCATTATACAATTTTGGATTACTTTCCACTTTAAAAATATTTTGCATGACCTGAAGACCATCTAAACTAATTTTGAATAATATCCTCTAATAAATTAAATATTTTGTATTACCTAAATGTGACAAATAAAGGCCATGTCCTCAGGCTTCTGCTCCACAAGCTATAATTGCCTCTGGGGAACGTTCCTATCATCTCGGGGCATCAACTGGTCTGCGTTGGGGAACGAAATTGTTTTTTTTTTCTGAGTTAGTTAGTTAGTTAAGGACTTTTTATAAGGCGTTCTGTGCAAAACACCTTTGCCCGCCTCTAAATTTTTTTATAAATTTTGTTCAAGTTGTTCCTGGTAAGGCTGCTGGAGTCGGAGTCTCACTAAAGTCATCAAGGGACTTGTCACAGGGACCCCGACCCCACCACCCGAACGAGCAACTCCCTCAATGGAGGGTTAATTTAGAAGCCAAAGTTTAACGTCCCACAAAGCACAGGGACGGCCGCCCCGCTCAGGTCACCCTCTCACCAGTCAGTTGCCAGCCGACCTGTACGTCGGGTAAACTATTGAGCGCCGGAGCGTCTCAGGGGCACCGATCCCAAGCCTGGACATGCACTGCCACTGCATGCTTCTGAGCAGCGGGCCGGAGTCCAACGCTCTACCAACTGAGCTACCGGGGCGGCGATTATTTACTTGTGATTATTTGTGACCTCTGCAGCCCCTTATGGGCGTTTTTCTAACCCTCTTGGTCTTGAGATCTCAGGGGGGCACTTAAGGACCCCTCCACTCCGCGTTGACGGCAGACCCTTCTCCACTGCGCGTATTAAGGGCCGGAAAAGGACAAAAAGCGTAAAACGGAGAACGCTTATTAAGGTCATAATGAGACAATTTTTGGCAGGCTGTTTCAGTCTCCTGGAACTAGTTAGAAATACTGATGTGTTCTTCCGTACCTAAGGCTGTTTCCCAGCGCACACAACCCAGACAAAGTTGGTCGGGCCCGCGTGCCGTAGTCAGCTGACCGGGCCCGCCTCTGTCCGCTACAGAGTAAGCAGTCACCGGTGGAGGAGCTGCTGAACCAGGCCGACCAACTCATCGCCAACCAGAAGCCCAAGGCCGAGGTGTACTCTGCAATGGCAGAGAGCCTGGGACTGGCCTGGCGTGACCTGAACGCGCAGCTGGAGACGCGCCGTCAGCTGCTGCAGCACAGCGTCGACTTCCACAGGTGAGACTGCACCCTCCACAGCGTCGACCTCCACAGGTGAGACTGCACCGACCTCCACAGGTGAGACTGCACCCTCCACAGCGTCGACCTCCACAGGTGAGACTGCACCGACCTCCACAGGTGAGACTGCACCGACTTCCACAGGTGAGACTGCACCCTCCACAGCGTCTACCTCCACAGGTGAGACTGCACCGACCTCCACAGGTGAGACTGCACCGACTTCCACAGGTGAGACTGCACCGTCCTCCACAGGTGAGACTGCACCGACCTCCACAGGTGAGACTGCACCGACTTCCACAGGTGAGACTGCACCGACTTCCACAGGTGAGACTGCACCGTCCTCCACAGGTGAGACTGCACCGTCTTCCACAGGTGAGACTGCACCGACCTCCACAGGTGAGACTGCACCGACCTCCACAGGTGAGACTGCACCGACCTCCACAGGTGAGACTGCACCGACCTCCTCAGCGTCGACTTCGGAGGGAGGCGAGCGGAACGTCTTCCCCGGCCGCGGCCGTGTAGCTGTGGAGGACCGGGCCAAAGCTGTGGCCCGCGTCCGTACATACTCCCTCGTGAGCAAGCACCCCCGCCACCAGAGACATGACCGAGCCACGAAGGCCTTACTGCGCACAGAGAGGTCTTGCCCATGCCCTTGTGATGTCTCCTGTCAGCCCTTCCGCAAAGACGAGATGCTGGACCAGATTAGGCATATGAGGTCCAAGAAAGCGCCCGGGCACGATGACGTGTGCACGGAGCACCTCCGGCACCCGGCACCGGCAGCCCAGGATTCCCTCCTGCACCTCATCAACAGCTCGTGGTGCACCTCAATGGTGCCTAAGGCGTGAAGGAGAGCGACCATTATACTGATCTTGAAAGTGGGGAAGAACCACACGACGTATCCAGCTATCGGCCCATCTCACTCACCAGCCACATCGCGAAGCTGGCCGAGTGGATGGTCGGAGCAATGCTAACCCACCTGCTGGAGAGGGACAGGACAATCACAGAGGAGCAGGCTGGTTTTCACGTGTGGCTGCTCCGCCGAAGAGAACCTGGGACGACTCGCCCAAGAAGTCCAGGACAGTTTTAAACTCCCGAGGCCGCGAGGTCGCTCGTCCGACGGCAAGAAAAATACAAATATGTGAGTTGGATTATATTAATTGGCACCAATATGTATAAAATACAGTGGCTGCGCTGCCATAGAGGCACATTAGCCACTGCTTAGCCACTTTTAAATGTCGAAGTATGTATGTATTTTATGTGGAATAAATATAATTTGACTCTATGTTTGACGAAAAGATAATATTCCTTTTTCGGATCAAGGGGTCAAAGAGCCGATGATTTGCATATCTGAGAATCCATGTTCGCAGCTCTTACCGTCAACAAATGTGAGATTAGGCACTTCGCGATTTCGCTGAATCTGCCTAACACCGTTGCAAACATAGCGTGTGCTTTTTGATTGACATCTTTAATATCTCATTGATTCGGACGCGAGTTAAAGGGAATGTGGCACCTTGGTCGAATCCTGGAATTTAGTGTAATTAGGCGTACTTTCAGTCAAAAATAATGAAACTTTTTTATAAATTTTGTTCAAGTTGTTCCTAGTACGGCTGCCGGAGTTGGAGTCTCACTAAAGTCATCAAGGGACTTGTCACGGAGACCCCGACCCCACCACCCGAACGAGCAACTCCCTCAATGGAGGGTCAATTTAGAAGCCAAAGTTTAACGTCCCACAAAGCACAGGGACGGCCGCCCCGCTCAGGTCACCCTCTCATCAGTCAGTTGCCAGCCGACCTGTACGTCGGGTAAACTATTGAGCGCCGGAGCGTCTCAGGGGAACCGATCCCAAGCCTGGACATGCACTGCCACTGCATGCTTCTGAGCAGCGGGCCGGAGCCCAACGCTCTACCAACTGAGCTACCGGGGCGGCTACTACTCATGAATTCTCTATTACTACTCATGATTTCTCTGAAAAATGTACAATAAGCTCAATATTTGGTTTTTGAAAATACTCCTCTAGAAAAAGAAATAAATATCAGCCTGTGGATGATGTCACGATCTGGCAACCACTACCATACTTGAAACGCTTTAAGGGCTTGGGTGGCTGATGCTCATCGTGACGTCAGCATATGTCGTCACACCAGTGGCTCACAACAATGGCCGCCGGCGACGGGGGCTGAGGGGGGACGGTGTCAGGTAGGTTTTAGCTTTTTTCTACGGAAATATCGAGTTCCAAGACAAATGAAATATGGAGTACCGGGTTTTCCGACCTGCTTTACAACTTGGCTATCTCAGTTAAAATCACGTTGTGAAGGTGCCACATTTACTTTAAATCAGCAAATCAGGCATGCCTTGGCTGCTAGCACGTGCCATGCCGGGTCTTAGGACCTTTATTTCAGCGGATTCGTTTATAGACATTCTTGTATTCGTAGGTGTCTAGCCTTATCTCCTGCGGCACAGTTGTTTGCCAGTCATGGCACAAAATCTTGCGGATAAAATTAAAAATCCGTTCACAAATCGGTCGTATATTACATCGGTCGTACATCGTGAGAAATTGGATGTCATAAAAATGAAGTGCTGAAGCTGTCCTTGAAATGGGAAGCTCTCGTAAGTACCTTGTCCTTCACGGCATACTTAACTACCGACCTATCCTTCTTGAATTTTGCCTCGTACCTTCATAAACTGCCGCATAACCCTTTCCACAATTCATTGGCATATGTTTTTTATATTTGTTTTTAATTTGTATGATATTAAACATTTAAACATAAATATTTTTTCTTGCTCATTGACTTGAGCTTGCCCCTTCTCTAGCCGACCTGCTGGATCCGCCCCTGTCCAATATCAGGTAAAAAGCCTGGGTGACGTCCTTACCTATAAGCCAATCGTGCCTAGGCTGTCATAATGTTCAAGCGCCGCCACTGATAAAATACAATTCCAAACTTTTGCAAAGATAAGCACACATACTTCCTATATTTTATTGGCTTCAAAATACCTTCATGTGAAGATCGTTGCTTAAACTACATAAAACACCAATAAAAAATGGAGTGTACACATCGAAATTAGTAACGAGCACCAAGCCCAATACCATCGCCGGCCACTCAGCCTGCAGTCGGCACGCCGGATAGACGCGTCCGGTTGGTAGTGGTGTAACAGGGAGGGGAGAACTGAGCAAGACTTCGCTTCGGTGACACTGCGAATGAACTTGATGTTGTGTGGAGGCTACTATTGCTAACAGAAAAATTTAAGCTATTCCGAAAAACTGAATGTATTACCGGAACATTTGTAACAGTTCCGATACTCCCGAACAGTTCCGAACATTATGTATTCCAGTTCAATTTATATTAGAAAGCACACACCACAGAAAAAAGCCACACAACGTCCCACGCCGACAACCGTTTTTCGAACATATACAATTAAGGCATGCTGCTTTACTTGTGGCGCCATTGAACTTCACATATTCAATGTGAAGCTCTAACCTTCTGTTCCTCATCATTCGAGAGCTCAGGACAATAACGGTATTCGAATTAATCGGTAGGAACTTGTGAATCTTCAATGTTTCTTTTCTCGTGATTGCGTTATCGAAGCGTTTTCTGAGCTCAGTAGCTTATTTGAGTACTTTTTATTGAAAAAATTTCCGTAGAGATCGAGGCAAGCAATGGAACACTGCTTTCCGTTTTCTCTTCCACGCATGGTTGCTGAGATTGTAGGATATGGGTAACCCCATGCCAGTAAAGGTGGCCCGGGGCCTCATACCAATGTGCGTTAACAAGCACACTGTAGGGGGAGCCTCGGAGGTCCCCACACACTTTCTATAGGTGGCCGAAGAACCGTTTGTGGCCAAAAAAACGCTATTTAACTGCTTTTGAGAATACTCAATGGCACGTCGATTAGTTAAATAATATTGAAAATCAGCCCCAATTTTGTAATTATAGGCTTAGTTAAACCCTTCATTTTGAAATCGCCGCAATCGTGGGGTTGCACCAGTTCGCGTACATCAAAGACTGACTGGCAATGTTATAGCGCCAGATAAAACGAGATTATATGTCAAGTTTACCCCACATGAAGGTCAAGGTCACAGCTCAAGGTCATAACAGCATTCTTAAAGTCATTGGTCCGATGCTTCCGGTCGCATGGCGTTACCCAGTATGACGTATATTATGCTACGACCTCGTAGTTAAGATCACTCAATGTAAAGGTCAAGGTCACAGGTCAAAGTAAAATGTCATGAGTAAAGATCAATCCTTATTTCCCGTCCAACGGTTGCTATGGTGCTAGTCATGGTGTAATTATGGGGAATATGTCCTATTGTGACGTCATAGGTCAATGACCTTGAATGCTCTTAACCCCAAAAGTTAAGTTAAAATTTTTGGAACGTTTTCACCATGAAGTTGATCCTTTTTAGTGAATTCTGTACTTTTTGCGTTTAATCATGGCATTTCCGGATGAATCCCCAGCACGGCTAATACTTGACTTTTATGACCCCGTTTGAAGTTGACGATACTGACCTAAGTGAATTAAAATCGGTCATAATATATAGTTCAATAGTTCCCACCCAGTTCCCAACCAGAGTTTTTCTAAGCCTCCTAGTTTCCGAGAGCTCAGGGGGCCTACCACTTACCAGTCCCCCCTCCAGTGCGCGTGTCAGGCCCCTCTCCAGTGCGGGAGTTAAGGAATCGGACATTGATTATAATCTATTGTTTTAAATACATCTGTACCCTGATGTCCCATCAATCCCACCATTGACACCTTTTTCGTGACCAGAGACGTTTGTTAGTCGCAGCGACGGCGGGCCGCGCTGGCGCATGAACGTCGCAAAAGTTGGGCTCGGGACGTTTGGGAGCTCAGATCTCGCTTCCTGATAAAGTTTCTCTTCTTTTTCTTGCTGAATCTTATAGAGAAAATTGTAAAGAGTAATTTGAGTCTCAAAAAGTTTAAAATAAGTCATAGGAAATAGTTTTATATATTCTGAAAAATTCAGAAATGTAAAATATATCCAAAATTTATTTTTAATTATATTTTTCATGAGCCAGAATTCTTAATTCGTCCTTAACAGAACTAGCTCAAGTTTTATGGTATTTGTAGAAGCATACAGGAGAAATTTCGTCTTTAAAAATATATGTAAGTGGTTATGGTCAAAATGCCTCAGGCTATTTTTTCAAACCGTAAGTCGGGGAGAAAAAGGAATGCGAGCATTGCCATCAGCTCCATCAATAGCTTCCCCGACAAAAATACACCGAAATCTACGGTATGAGGATGTTACCGACTTTTCGACCTGTCGCGGAATGCCCCAATTATAGAATGGAAAATAGTTCGAACTAAGTTTCATTTATTTCCTCTTGTGAAAACAGCTTGAACTAAGTTCTATTGATTTCTTTCTGCGAAAACAGTCTGAACTAAGTTCAATTTATTTCCTCGTATGAAAATAGTTTGAACTAAGTTCCATTCATTTCCTCGTATGAAAACAGTTCGAACAAGTTTCATTTATTTCCTCGCGTGGAAACAGTGTACATGTCTTCCAAAGGGCACTGATTTCTTTTAGGGTTTGTTTACATTTTTTTCAATTTTTTGTTAGTGTAAAAAAACAAGAACCCGCCCTTTAGGACCTAGAATTTATGTGCATGTATTTCCCTGACGGAGACTGGAAAGATATGCAACAATTTTTCAGAGTTGCTTTTTTCCCGCTTTCTAAGCTTCTATTGCAGATTTGCTGGGGTATTATCTGTCGATTACTTTGTCGTCTCCCCTTACTTTCCCATAATTCCTGAATCGTATCCTCCACAGCCGCTCGGCAATCCTTTGTGTAATCACTGCTGACTGATGTCTGTTCCATGATGCCAGAATAACTGGGTGGTGTGGCGTTACAGCCGCGCGGAAATCCTTTGTGTAATCACTGCTGACTGATGTCTGTTCCATGATGCCAGAATAACTGGGTGGTGTGGCATTACAGCCGCGCGGAAATCCTTTGTGTAATCACTGCTGACTGATGTCTGTTCCATGATGCCAGAATAACTGGGTGGTGTGGCATTACAGCCGCGCGGAAATCCTTTGCGTAATCACTGCTGACTGATGTCTGTTCCATGATGCCAGAATAACTGGTTGGTGTGGCGTTACAGCCGCGCGGAAATCCTTTGTGTAATCACTGCTGGCTGATGTCTGTTCCATGATGTCAGAATAACTGGGTGGTGTGGCGTTACAGCCGCGCGGAAATCCTTTGTGTAATCACTGCTGACTGATGTCTGTTCCATGATGCCAGAATAACTGGGTGGTGTGGCGTTACAGCCGCTCGGCAATCCTTTGTGTAATCACTGCTGACTGATGTCTGTTCCATGATGCCAGAATAACTGGGTGGTGTGGCATTACAGCCGCGCGGAAATCCTTTGTGTAATCACTGCTGACTGATGTCTGTTCCATGATGTCAGAATAACTGGGTGGTGTGGCGTTACAGCCGCGCGGAAATCCTTTGTGTAATCACTGCTGACTGATGTCTGTTCCGTGATGCCAGAATAACTGGGTGGTGTGGCATTACAGCCGCGCGGAAATCCTTTGTGTAATCACTGCTGACTGATGTCTGTTCCATGATGTCAGAATAACTGGGTGGTGTGGCGTTACAGCCGCTCGAGAAGCTTCAACGACAGCATGGACCTGGCTGAGCGCGTGTTCGGTGACGTCAGCATTCCCAGTGACGTCGAGGAAGCACGGGCAGCCATCAGACAGCAGACAGAGGTCAGACCATCAGCGGAGGCAGACTGGCGTCATTGCACGACCCAAACTACATGCAGATGGCTGTTGTGACAGCATGCACCTGGCCAAGCAGGCCAGTACGGTGCGGCCGGGCCTGGCCGCTGAGTGGCACCGTTGGGGAGGAAAGGGGATGGACATGGAGAGACAGGGCAAACTACCACAATAGGCTGGCCGGTTTCTGCAAAAGTTTTCAGAACCTTGGCCTCTACATCTCCGTAGCTGAATGTTTAGGCGCTGATTACGAATATCGGGTCAGAGATGCAAAGACTCAAAATCTTTTGGCGGCGCCCGGCCGCTGAAAATGTCGGTTATTTTTCAGTTTTGTACACTAAATGGCAAAAACAGCGCATTTTCGGCTTCCTGTAGGTAGTAATATTGTCTAAAGACTCACCAAACATGGATAGTTCCATTAGTCAGCCATAGACCATGCTGTCCGCTTGGAAAGCTCGGCTGATGTACAGGCTTGGTATGAGGCCGCACGACAATACTCAACGGCAGTGAGGTTGGTAAGATGTGTGCTAAAACGTTTTTGTAGCTTTGACTGGTTAGATTGCAGGGTTGCTTATGAAGCTTCTTTACTAGACGGCGTCTCTAGATATAGGCGGCTCAGCCCTCTAGATACCAACTGAGCCACCCCGGTAGCTCAGTTGGTAGAGCGTTGGGCTCCGGCCCGCTGCTCAGAAGCATGCAGTGGCAGTGCATGTTCAGGCTTGGGATCGGTTCCCCTGAGACGTTCCGGCGCTCAATAGTTTACCCGACGTACAGGTCGGCTGGCAACTGACTGGTGAGAGGGTGACCTGAGCGGGGCGACCGTCCCTGTGCTTTGTGGGACGTTAAACTTTGGCTTCTAAATCAGCCCTTCATTGTGGTAGTTGCTCGTTCGGGTGCACAGTGTTCTAACGGAGCCGAAAGTGGGGACATAATTCAATAACTCAGGAAGCATGAATCCCAGATCAATAATTTTAGTATCAATCGAAAGCTCTTTTCCCACAGACTATGTGCACAACATATGAATGTCAAAACCTGACCACAGCGGGCATGACTGTCCGGTATTTGACCTTAGGTCAGCCACAAAAATAACTATATGTATATATGATAAGAAGGGGGCTTTGCATGGATGTTCTATTTAGTTTCCGGTCACTCTAAGTGTATATGTTACGGCCTGTATGGAAAATCGGCCCGTTTGCAAACGGGCCGGCCCATTTGTAAACGGGCCAAATAGCTGGCCCGTATGCAAACAGGCCAGCAAATTGGCCCGTTTGCATAACGTCCGGCCCATTTGCAAACGGGCCGGACTTTTGCAAACGGGCCAAAGCTGGTAAATATGTGTGTAGCAGATAATGACAAGATGACTTAGTTGATGGTATGTCGGTTAGGAGCAAAAATTGTCAATCGCGAGGTGCAAGTGAGTGGCATCTCAACCATGTCAATAATAATTTGAACAAGAGAAATACGCCATCAATGATTTGAAAGTATTTTGGGGAATAGCTTTTGTCATGATACTGCCCTGTGTCTATCAATAGCTGTCATGACACCATTAAATATTTACTGATAGCTATATATCCTTCGGAAACCGCCTAAGCATAAGCGAACCCTGTTTTAGTGAAATCTTAATCGTCACACTAGGTAAGTATGCACTTTGATTGAGTTACTAGTCATTCTAAATACTTGTTAAATATGTTTGCAGACAAATGCAAGATAATTTATGACAAAAATTATAGTTTTTGTCTTTATTCTCCCCTTTGACACACAGATTGTTGTACTGCAGCCCACATCAGAGCAACGAAATCCAAAGAACAGTGGATTGAAGCAACAGTGCATTTAATACAATTTTTGGACCAGCTCCGCGCAAACTGCAACACCATCTCTAATAAAACTTACTTACAGAATGTTGGGGGCTCCAAAGATACAGAAAATGTCAACTAGGTTGTATGCCATCTCTTCTCCTGACTTTGTTCTGAGTGGACGCAACACTACGAATTTGGTGAGGTGGTCCTGACAATTTAGTATATAGGCATATCCATCCTTCCTCTCACTGTGCCAATCGATGAGACCGACTTGAGCACGTCTGGTCATGTCATCAGTAATAACTAGGAGAGGCACTACCGTATTCTGTGGTCGTGTCTTCTTCGTCTCGCAGTTTTTGCAGGTTTCCATGTAAAGCTCATACTCGACAGTCGCTCGACTAATGTTGGCGTAGTTGTTCTTTACTGCATTAACCCTTGCTTTTGTGTTTGAACACCCCCTCTCGGGTTTTTCCGGCGGCACGAAAAATTGCGGCGGGGAGCGCCGCCAAACTTGGCACACCTTATCCTTGATCAATTCCACAACTTTCCCCAACATTTTGGGGCTGGGTCATCTCAGGTCAGGTCTTCAGTGGAGGTCAAGTGACCTCACCTAAAACAGTTTAAGGTGGTATAAGAAATAAATTGGTAAATCTATAGGATTGAAACTTATACCACATAATGCGCTCACCAAGTGGTACAACATATATTCCGGGATTTTTCATATCGATGACCTCAGGTTAAGTACGAGCCTTCACCTCTCAATTGGAAATACATGGAAAAAACAGAAATTGGTCTCTATTTGTGTAGATACAGCTGAGAATACCTTCATATTTTTAAAATCGTAGTATCCTGGGTCCCTTTCCAGGTTCATGCTGCAATTTTTTTACCTATGACCTCTGAGAGGTGGTCTGAGGTTATTTAAGCAGTTTTCAGACTCAGGTCAATTACTTTGCATGAAATGAAGATACAGCGTTTATTTTCATATAATTGCGTTTGAATTGCTATTGCGAGTCGATTGATATGCATGTTTTTGTTGATCAACTTGTGCTGTCCTGCAATTGTAATTACATCATACTTTTTGAAGCGTGAGTAGTGCCTCGCTAAGTACAGCTTTCCATGAACCTTAATGTCCCCTGTCTTTGACGATCTCATCATAAGTGGACTTCGGCACCGACTGCGTGTTCATTGCTTTCTTATGTTTCGCAGCAACAAATTTCGCATGGAAATCCTCTTGCGGCATAGTTCCTGATGACAATCATATTTGATAACTTGAAGCAAGAGAATGGGTTCGAGACGAGGTATAAGTCAGCACGCACATTGGAAATAATATGACTGCATTCACTTTTCAGGGGAAAATGTTTTCAAAGTATTCAACAATCCAAAACCAATCTGATCAGAGGCTAGATAATGACGGTGTTCACCAGGGATGGTCTTTGCTTGTGGCTGAGCCAGATTCTAAGCATCGTTAAAACTGGTTCTTGGCAAACAAGGAGCACTAAGTTATTTCTAGATGCATATTTACTTCGATAACTGAAAACTTAGGTACCAGTTATTCTCAAATACTAAGGCTCTACAAGCAGGAATCTATTGAAGCATTGCAAGCATTTATTCACGCATGTAAATGGAATGCAGCACCGTTGCAATGCTTACCATGTTCAGAGAGATTAACATTTACTTAATTTAATAACCCAGTTTACAAGTTCATTGAAAATAAAAAGATTCATGAAAATGAAAAAAAATCATTAGATTCATTAAAATAAAAAGACACACTTTCTCTGATAGACCTGACCAATCACTTTGCACAAAACTTAGTTTCCATGGTTCAAATGCGATCCGATCGAACCGCGGATCCGGATATATCATGGAGTCGTCGAGTTCATGAAACGCTATTTTCCCAACACTTAAGCACAGACCGGGCCATAGTGCTGAGGATAAACACTTGTACTCCATCGGCAATGCGATCCGGATCACATTTTGGCCATAGAGACTAAGTCAGTGATTATCATCCGAATCAAAAATCCAATCAGTATGTATGGAATACAATTAATTCGATAATGACCTGAATTCATATGCTCATCCAGTTCCGAAACTAAGCTGTTCCAGCACTCAGCAAAAGGTGGAGGTAATGTTACTTGGGATAATTTGGCTAGAAAGGCCCCAACACAGCCAAATTGGATTCAGTAAAGCAGATGGAGGTGAACTGCAGCATGAAATGGAAAATCAATTTGGAATTTTATTTCAGTTGCTTAATTTCCTTTACCTAGAAAAGATGGCAGCCTTATCTAAACCGTCTATGATGGGAGGCTCTGGCGTAGCCCCTAATCGAATTCTCCTGGCCAGATATGATTGCAAATGCAGATGGGGTGGTATTTATATAATTCTTAAATTCATGGCTCAAAAACGAATATTTTTATATGGACCTGTCATAGTGAATAAACTGAACTCGAAGATAGTAAAATTCTGATGCCTATATTTAGGGTTCACTCCACGGATGACGCAATATTCTTAAACATATGTACGCAACTATGCATAGTTCTTACCAGAGAGTCAGCAAATGTCAAGGCAACGAGATGGTCCAACCACCCCTGCTCTTCTCAGATAAAAGAGGGTGTACAACGCTTGGTCTTGCGGCGTCAGATCGGGTCACATGTTATGCCCAGGAGGTGGAGTGGGCGGGATTTACCCAATGTGGTTCGGTCCAGAAATGAAAAAATTAGGCATGATGCGATTTGGAGCTACTTTTGATGAAATTATATCAGTAAACGCGTGCCAAGAAAGCTCTTGCGTGCGAATGTATTTGACTCAAATTTGTTTTAAACGAACCTGCCAATTTGTAAACGGGCCGGCCAGTTTGGAAACGGTCCAGGATACTAGAAAACCCAAACGGGCCAGACTGTTTGCATACGGGCCGGCCCATTTGCAAACGGGCTAACTTGCTGGCCCGTTTGCATACCGGCCGGCTATTTGGCCCGTTTACAAATGGGCCGGCCCGTATGCAAACGGGCCAATTTTCCATACCGGCCGTAACATATACACGCGATATGCTTGGCATTGAAGACGTCATTTAACCCTTGCTTCACACTCGCAATGGAGGGGGCCCTAAGTGCCCCCACCTATTTTTCCAAAGTAGCCAGAGAACTGTTCGCCGCCAGAAAACGCTACTCGGCCACATTTGAGAGCATTTATTAGCGCGTCAATTAATTAAAAAAATTTGGAAATTGGTCCGTATTTTTTTTACTAATAGCCCTTCACAGTCAGACCTATATTTTGAGACCGTCGCACACGGGCGGTCGCACCAGTTCACCTGCACTGTCGACCAAGTGGCCACGTCATAACGCCAAATAGCCAGGTTATGTATCAATATTAACCCACATGACAGTCAATGTCAAGGTCAAAGGTCTCATGTCCAGGTCATTGGCTGCAGTATTCCGGTCAGGCATTACTCAGTGGCATTACTCAGTATGACGTATGTTATGTTATGGCTTTATAGTTGAGGCTACTTAGGGTCAAGGTCAAGATCAAAGTTTTTCAAGCTCAAACGCCCATTTCCCGCCCAAAGGCTGCTATAGTCCCGGTTATATTGTATATAACCACCCCCTCCCCTTGGGTGCGCTACTGCATGTAACCATGAAGACGAAATTGATCACATTCAACGGTGATGTGTTTGTTCATACACCAGCACAATGGTATCAGATTCCTGCCGAATAAATACGAAACCTTGGCTTCGCCCATGATCGGACGGAATTTTTTTACGGAATCGGCGTTACGTCGATCGCACAGAACTATTTTTCCAATGAGCCTGCCTCACGTTTTATGTCACTCTGTGTGTACTTACTTACCTGGTAAAGATCAGCGAGCTGCTTGTTCTCTTTTTAATGAAATTCTTAAGTCCAAATGCTGTATCAGCTATAAGCAGGTTTACTCGCGTTTCTACACTAATTCGCAACTCCACGTTTACACCATCAAGGACGAAACTCAAGTGACGATTAAAAGAACATTCAACAAATGCGTGTGCGTGCTGTGACTCTATTCCCTGGTGTTATTTGAAGTGAACTTTGCAAACGAGGAAGGGTTAATTTGTGTATCTCGGTTCTCACCCCATCGTGAGGTCGGATTTGCAAATCCTGTGCAAATACTAGCTGCGATTCTACGAAGGGGTACTGGGTATGCTAGTGTACTGAGATATCAATTGAAAGCTCGGTTTTCCCATACTGTAACCCTTGCACTTTTTCACAACTATTGAGTGGAGACATCAACGACAGTAGGTTAAAGAGTCTAGTCGACAAGCAATGTCAACAGGTGCTCGATCAACTCATTGTAAACAATGCACTGTATTTTCGCGGTGCCCCGGCCCACCTCCCTCCAAGCCTCCAGGCATATCTCGCCGACGGCCGCCGCCCCCGACCGGCAGCGCGCGCGACATGCCCTTGTATAATATGTCGCCACCACCACTGCCGCAGCTTGACGCAGCTGAAACTTGCAGGGCAGGTAGACGAAACATCTTGCCATAGTTTAGAAGTGATCTCAGGGTGGGGCAGGCGACGCAATTTTTTGTATGCTTATCGACAATTGACAGTCTCAAAATGTATGTGAAATATATAGGGTACATATTTTGCTATCCAAATTTAATTGTATCGATGACTGGAGAAAACCGTTTGCAGAATCGCATTCTTCATGCCTTAAGCTTTCTGATGCACCCTAGTTTGTCTCATCTTGCACGTTTTCTTAGCCTTCAAAAAAGCACCGAAAAAGAGCATTGCTCTTGGCCTTTGGCGTGTTGTGTGGCGAGAGATTCAAAGGCAGCAGTTTGATGCGTGGTTGTGTCGACTTCAAAGGCCTCACATTTTTTTGTTTGACATTTTCTGACACTCTTGATCATTTTGCTACTAGTTGCAAACATCAAAATCAGTTTTAAAAATAGTCAGAAATTCTAATAATGTCCCCATTTTAGCCTCCGTTAGAACACTGTGGGGTGGTGGGGTCGTAATCGTTCGTTCGTATATTCGAATCCATCCAAATATAATTGGGTTTTCGGGCATCGATTGACAATAGGCACATACTCAAAGCACAACTAACGAGCACACAGGCAAGAAAGTAAGACACACGAGATACGCATACATTGAGATGCCAAGATACTGATAATTAATGATTGACAGCTGGTTGTTCTCTGACCACCTTTCTAAAGCTGGCTAGTGATAGCGCGTTTACGGCGGCAGGTGGCAACTCATTCCAGATCTTTGCCCACCGGTAATTAAACGACCGTTGTGATGCGGTAAGGCGAAGAGCCGGCAGCTGGAGCACACCTCTTGACGAGGCACGCGTTTCTCTAGTTGAGACTTCGCTGCGGCTATGAAAACGCCTTTTGATCTCTTCGGGAGACCAATTAAGCTTTAATGTTTTGAACACTTTTATAGCGTGTCTCTCGGCTACTATTGTCTCTATCTTGGGCCATCCTAGGGAGTTCAGGACGGGGGTTATATGGTCACGCTTTCTTGAACCAGAGATGATTCGGGCAGCGAAATTTAGAATTTTTTGGATTCGGTGTAGTGACCCGTGGACTGCTCCACCCCACACAGATAAGCAATACAAGATATGAGGGAATACGTATGCCTGAATGATGATTTCCAGAGCCTTTTTTGTAAAGTGATGTTTCAATCTTGAAATAGAGATGAGGATAGCGTTACACTGCTGGCACACGCGTGATGTCTGTGCCTCCCATGACAGACTAGGTTCTAGCATAATACCAAGAACTTTTAGTTTGTTTGATGTCTTTAGCATAGTGCCGTCAAAGTCAAATTTGAAGTCGGATGCTTTTTTCAAGTTGCTTTTGGAGCCAAGAAGCATAAAATCGGTTTTGCTAGCATTGAGCTTAAGAGAGTTTGCAGAAAACCATGCTTTTAGCTCGTTTGCTGTAAGTTCCAGGCGCGTTTGAAGAGATAGCAAACTCTGCTTGTCGGAAGGGGAGCTTTCGATGTGCATGGTGTCATCAGCATATGAGATGAGCCGACCATGGGTCACAAAGCCAGGAAGGTCGTTAGTAAACAGGATCAAAAGGATAGGGCCCAAGATCGAGCCCTGTGGCACACCGCTTTTTACAGGAAGGATAAGACTTCCACCTCTAACCTTTCGAGAACGCCCGGTCAAATAACTGACAAACCAGTCTGTCTCTATGCCATTCCATGACAACTTTGTAAGAAGAAGATCATGATCTACGCCGTCGAACGCCTTGGATAAATCTATGGCGGTTACTGCGGATAATTTGCCTTTGTCCGAGTTGTCGACAAAACATTGAACTGCACTGAGAAGTTGAGAACAGCGTTTTCTGTCGAAGGCTGCGGCCTGAAGCCGAATTGACTTGGCTGTAATACATGGACACTTTGCAGGTAAACATTGAGCTGAGAGCAAGCAACTTTTTCTATTATTTTCGAGAGCACGCTTAAGAGTGAAATTGGTCGATGCTTGGAGGGTATTGAAGGGTCACCAGACTTAAAAATAGGCACGATGGAAGCCAATTTCCAGTCATTTGGGAATGTTTTCGTGATAAGTGAGCAGTTGAAAAGGCGCAGAAGGTGGGGGCCGATTACAGCAAAACACTTTTTTATCGCAAACAATGGGACTCCATCCATGCCTACAGCGCGGGACGAGCTCATCGCACGCAAACATAGCTCCGGAAGGGTGACGAGTCTGAAGCTAAAACCTGATGCGCAGACAGTTGGAGGTCTCGGATGTTTCAATCCCTGTGCGACTTCGGTGGAAAAGGACTCGGCGATGGTGGATCCTACAGTGGCGAAGTGTTTGTTGAGCTCGTCTGTTGCTAGGGTATTTCCTTCTGATCTTTGTAGCGTCTTGGCTGGTGATTGATTGGTGTTAATGGCGATCTTCTTGAACGTCGGCCAGAAGCTACTGCGACCTCCAGATGCGAGCTCACCACACAGAAATTCCCTTCGGGCCTTCACCATTTGCTTCTTGACCTTGTTACGAAGGTTTACGTAGCTCTTCTCCGCTTGTGGAGTCCGCTGGCAGTGCCAAAGGTCACGAGCCATGTCTCTTTGTGCCATTAGCTGTCGCACCTCAGTCCCTAGCCATGGCATAGGGTCTCGAGTAACGCGCTTGGTGGTTAAAGGACAAAGTCGGTCCATCACATTGTTCCAGATTTCCATGAAACCCTGTAAGCAGGAGTTAACGTCTTCAGCGTTGCCGACGCCATTCCAGTCGCTACTTAGGAGGTCCAGGCACATGCCGTCCCAGTTTGCCCGTCTCCAGGGGGAGGGATGTATGAGTCTGTGCCTGTTTCCGGACTCGGCAAACGTTTGTTGTAATCAGCACTGGCTGGCGATCGCTAATGCTGTTGGACAGCACTTGGACTTGAAGCGCAGGGTCTTGGTTATTTGTGATGACATGGTCCAGGGCTGTAGAAGTGGGCCTCAGGTGTGTAGCCTCTCGAACTAGCTGCTTGAGGTTCATCTCATCCAGGAGATTGAGGTACCGTCGTGTGAATGGAGAGTTGTTATCAAGTATGTCTATGTTGAGGTCACCAAGGAGAAAAAGAGGTTTGCCTTTGCTCAAGGAAGCACGAAGCTGGTCCTCCAAATGCTCCAGACTGGATGGAATAGGGCTGTCTGGCGGTCTGTAGGCAACTCCGATCGCAAAAGGCCGCCATCCACTGCACGTAACCGAGGCCCACAACGTTTCCAGAGGCCCATCTCCCGGTGTGGTGAACGGTCTTACTTCTATGTCATTACGGTGTAGTATCGCCACACCTCCTCCCCGCTTTCCGATGCGATCGCGCCGAAGAATAGAATAGTTAGGGAAATGAAGAAATTTATCTAATATGTTTAGGCTGAGCCACGTCTCAGAAATGCACAGAATGTGAATACTGTAGTTTCTAAGGAGACGAAGGATTTCGGCCAATTTACTTGGAAGTGATCTCACGTTCAGGTCGCATATCTTCATCTTGTCATGGGTTACATTTTGGCATCGGTAAGCGCTTAGGACGTATGAGCACTCTGTTTCGTTCGGCTTTGAGTCGTACCCGGTATTTGTTCGTTGGTCCATGATCGGTAATGACAGGGATCAGTTGTTCCTTGTTAGATGGATCCAATTTCTTTTGTTCTTGCGTAGAATAAGATATAGGTGGGCGGTACATTTTATTCAAAATTATTTGTCATAAGGTTAATTGACAATTATTTATCGGAAGTGTTCTTCCTACACTGTCACGTTGTTTTGCATAGCTTTGTGGAGGTGGTCTTCTTTGAGTATTCACGTTTTTAGATGTTATACGATGAGTGGCGAATTTGTGGCAAGTAAGATGAAACCATCGGTAGAGTCAGTTTCTAGTCTACCGGATCTCAAACAGTACCTGTTTCTGTGCTTCGTCGAAGATTTCGTCGCCGTGGCTGAAACTTCCAGCGTCTTGGTTGCTCAAGAAACGGTCTTTACCGTAGGAAAATTGTGATCAGATGATGAGTTAAACACTGAACAATAACACGCAGATAAAACAAACTTTTTTTCAAACACGAGACCCAAGATAATGCAGAGCGGCGTCAAAAGCAGCTGCTCCGTTCTACCGCAGCCGGTAGAAGGGTTGGGGTCTCCGTGACAGGTCCCTTGATGACTTTAGTGAGACTCCGACTCCAGCAGTTGAACTGGGAACAACTTTGACAAAATTAAAAACGATATGGCCCCGGGCATGTGTGAGTGAGATCCGGGGTGTAATTTTCTATCTCTTAGGGGGTGCCCGATCATACCGAATACTAATTTGAGCACCCCCAATCATGTTTTGGGCACCCGTAATAGGTACATGTGCCGCCCCTGGTTTATCACTGCTGCCCTGAACAGTGTCACCCTATCTCATCACTGCCACCCTGAATCGTGCCGCCCCTGGCAAGTTTGTCTCGTCCCGGTTTCATTATTTTTACACTGAAAACTATTTCGAAGAAGGTAGGGGTTCTTTGAAACCATGCAATAGTTTAATATTATTCCACCGTTTTTCAGAACCCCTAGGGTTCTTACCAGTTTAAGGTTCCTTGAGACCATACAGCGGTAGAATATTATACCGCCGTTGTTCAGAATGCCCATGATTCTGACCTTTTCCATTCTTCAGTCCCATCTTTTTCATTCATCGTCCCGGTTTCATTATTTTTACACTGAAAACTATTTTGAAGAAGGTAGGGGTTCTTTGAAAACATGCAATAGTTTAATATTATTCCACCGTTTTTCAGAACCCCTAGGGTTCTTACCAGTTTAAGGTTCCTTGAAACCATACAGCGGTAGAATATTATACCGCCGTTGTTCAGAATGCCCAGGATTCTGACCTTTTCCATTCTTCAGTTGGGCATTCTTACGAGAAGAACCCTGATCGGTCCCAATCTTACGGCGGCGCGACCTTAGTGTACCTCCGCGCCACCGTACTTGGTACACCTTATCCTTGATCAATCGAGCAGCTTTTCCCGAAGTTTTAAGGTCGGGTCATCTCAGGTCAGGTCACCAGTGTAAGTCAAGTGTCCTCACCTCTAAAAAGTTTAAGATAGCATAAGCAAGAACAGGGTTAATCTATCTAATTGAAACTCATATCACATCATGGGTTCGTCGAGTGCTACAAAACATATTCCGGGATTTTTCATATCCTTTACCTAGTGTCATATACGAATCATAACCTCTCCATTGAAAATACATGCGGAAAATGGCATTGGGCGAAAGATGACTATTTGTATAGATACAGCTTGCATACATATACATACATACATACTCTGATGCAGCTGAGCCTTCATACTCACTAAATCTTAGTATCCTAAGCCCTTTTCCAGGTTTACCTTGCAAGTTTGAATTTGTGACCCCAGAGAGGTCATCTGGGGCAATTTACGCAGGTTTTCAGACTCGGGTCAATAACTGCAGGAAATGATGGTAACGCTTTTATTTTGATAGCATCAAATTTGTATTATTATTGCGATTTGATTGGTAGGCTAAGTCAGATTGTGACCTTGATCTGACCTTAGGTCGGGTCGTTTTTATGTTTTGATCTAGTATAGTATATCATACATCATTCGATTGTCCGTAACGAGAGGAAGCGAACGGTGCCTAAAAATGATTCTAACTCAGTTCTGCCAGACGCCAGAGCCCAGGGAACAGATCTCGGACATGCCACCTTCTTTGACCTGTCATAACCTCAATATTGACCGGAGCCAAAAAGTGACTAATGTAATTTTTCATGAAATTTTATCAGGTATCCACGAGCGTTGGCGTTTTTCGCTATCCTTTATAGGTGCCTAGTTGGAGGGGGTGTGCTCAAACACCCCCACAAGGGTGAAAGTGGCTCGGAGGCCCACCGGGGATCGGGTGTTAACAGCCAATACGCGAAGGAGTCAGCTGGACGCAGGTGACCCCGGGATTCTGAACTGGCTTTGAATTATAATGCCGAGACTCGAACAGCAAGGTTAGCAACAAGGCATGATCTCCCGTGTATCTTGCTTATAGCATTATCAGTTTGGTTTATTTCTGTGTTGGCTCAGGTGAAGAAGGCCATGCTGGAGTCGTCGATGGCTACTCTGCAGGAAGGCAAACAGCTGCTGGGGAGGTTACGCCAGCTAGCCAAACAGGGAACGATCGACTCTCGACCGAAACACCTGCGGGCCAGTGTCCAGTCCGGTGAGTCCGTGCCGCTGACCTGTTCCATCTGCCCCGCAGCGTCACCAGAGGCTGCGACCCAGACCTTTTCCATCTGCCCCGCAGCGTCACCAGAGGCTGCGACCCAGACCTTTTCAATCTGCCCCGCAGCGTCACCAGAGGCTGCGACCCTGACCTTTGGTTTCAATGACACTGTCATAGGGCTGTCCGAATTGTGGTGCTGTTAAGGACAATCTATGTTGAAAATAATGGATTTGGTCTTAATTATTTCTGAAAAATGGTCATTATGCCTAAAATTTCGTTTCATTCACATTTCTTCTATTAGCGACAGAAAGTATTCAAATTGACGTGGCGCCAAATCATCATATCATATGGTAGCACTTTGTGTACGATTTAACCTGTTTGACTTGCGCAAAAATGAACACGAATAAAGATGAAACGTTGGCGTCTAAAAGAGGTTACCATTAAGAATCGAATTGACATGTATCAAGTTCTTTGATTTGTCTTGGTATATGAAACACATAATAATAACTCACGTTTCAAACTAGTCAATGACGTAAGTTAGGATACCAAGTTAGTCAATAGAACAAATAAACACCATGTCCAGTAGCGCTACCAAGGGGGCAGGGGGCCATACCCCCTTCGCCCGAAGTTTTTGGGGGTACACTTCGAGGTAAATATATATATATATATATATATATATATATATATATATATGTTCTTACTTATGCTATCTTAAACGATTTAGAGTTGAGGACACTTGACTTACACTGGTGACCTGACCTGAGATGACCCGACCTTAACACGCGCATTCACGGGGGGTCTTAGCCACCTTCGCTCTGACTGTGTCTCTGTGTTGACCTGTTCTGTGTTTCTGTGTTGACCTGTTCTGACCGTGTCTCTGTGTAGACCTGTTCTTGACTGTGTCTCTGTGTTGACCTGTTCTGACCGTGTCTCTGTGTTGACCTGTTCTGACTGTGTCTCTGTGTTGACCTGTTCTGACTGTGTCCCTGTGTAGACCTGTTCTTGACTGTGTCTCTGTGTTGACCTGTTCTGACCGTGTCTCTGTGTTGACCTGTTCTGACTGTGTCTCTCTGTTGACCTGTTCTGACTGTGTCCCTGTGTTGACCTGTTCTGACTGTGTCCCTGTGTTGACCTGTTCTGACCGTGTCTGTGTTGACCTGTTCTGACTGTGTCCCTGTGTTGACCTGTTCTGACTGTGTCCCTGTGTTGACCTGTTCTGACTGTGTCTCTGTGTTGACCTGTCCTGACCGTGTCCCTGTGTTGACCTGTTCTGACTGTGTCCCTGTGTTGACCTGTTCTGACCGTGTCTCTGTGTTGACCTGTTCTGACCGTGTCCCTGTGTTGACCTGTTCTGGCCGTGTCTCTGTGTTGACCTGTTCTGACTGTGTCTCTGTGTTGACCTGTTCTGACTGTGTCCCTGTGTTGACCTGTTCTGACCGTGTCTCTGTGTTGACCTGTTCTGACTGTGTCTCTGTGTTGACCTGTTCTGACCATGTCCCTGTGTTGACCTGTTCTGATTGTGTCTCTGTGTTGACCTGTTCTGACTGTGTCTCCGTGTTGAGTTGCTCTGACCGTGTCTCTGTGTTGACTTGTTCTGACCGTGTCCACGTGTTGACCTGTTCTGACTGTGTCTCTGTGTTAACCTGTTCTGACTGTGTTTCTGTGTTGACCTGTTCTGGCCGTGTCTCTGTGTTGACCTGTTCTGACCGTGTCTCTGTGTTGACCTGTTCTGACTGTGTCCCTGTGTTGACCTGTTCTTGACTGTGTCTCTGTGTTGACCTGTCCTGACTGTGTCTCTGTGTTGACCTGTTCTGACCGTGTCCGCGTGCCACAGCGTGCGCGCAGGTGGAACGATGGCTGGAGGAGCTGCACGATCGTCGCCGCTGCCTAGAGTCGCTGTTCAGCGATCGTCGTCTCGTCCTGCAGCAGTGTCTGTCGCTCTCTCAGCTATACGCCGACCTCGGTACGTCTCGTCCTGCAGCAGTGTCTGTCGCTCTCTCAGCTGTACGCCGACCTCTGTACGTCTCGTCCTGCAGCAGTGTCTGTCGCTCTCTCAGCTGTACGCCGACCTCGGCACGTCTTGTCCTGCAGCCGTGCCTGGCGTTCTATGCATCCGAGTCGCAGCATGGAATGGTCGAGAGACCTGTGTTTGTCAGCTGCCGGTGGTATGTTCTCGCGTCTGGTTGAATTTGTCAATCTTGCAGCTGTTTGAAAACACATAGGCACTGGTATTAAGAGTGGTGAAACATGAACTCTTGGCGGTGAGCGGAGTCTTTTGTTTCCCAAAGAGGATATGAGTGGATCGATAACTTGTGATTTCTGACATAGGCAGTGCACTGTTGGGTGAGAGAGTGATCATAGAGAGTGTCCCCTCTCCTCCAGCCATAGGCAGTGCACTGTTTGGAGAGTGTCTCCTCTCCTCCAGCCATAGGCAGTGCACTGTTGAGAGAGTGTCCCCTCTCCTCCAGCCATAGGCAGTTCACTGTTGGGAGAGTGTCCCTCTCCTCCAGCCATAGGCAGTTCACTGTTGGGAGAGTGTCCCCTCTCCTCCAGCCATAGGCAGTGCACTGTTTGGAGAGTGTCTCCTCTCCTCCAGCCATAGGCAGTGCACTGTTGAGAGAGTGTCCCCTCTCCTCCAGCCATAGGCAGTTCACTGTTGGGAGAGTGTCCCTCTCCTCCAGCCATAGGCAGTTCACTGTTGGGAGAGTGTCCCCTCTCCTCCAGCCATAGGCAGTGCACTGTTGGGAGAGTGTCCCCTCTCCTCCAGCCAAAGGCAGTGCACTGTTGGGAGAGTGTGCCCTCTCCTCCAGCCATAGGCAGTGCACTGTTGGGAGAGTATCTCCTCTCCTCCAGCCATAGGCAGTGCACTGTTGGGAGAGTGTCCCCTCTCCTCCAGCCATAGGCAGTGCACTGTTGGGAGAGTGTCCCCTCTCCTCCAGCCATAGGCAGTTCATTGTTGGGAGAGTGTCCCCTCTCCTCCAGCCATAGGCAGTGCACTGTTGGGAGAGTGTCCCCTCTCCTCCAGCCATAGGCAGTGCACTGTTGGGAGAGTGTCCCCTCTCCTCCAGCCCGCTCGGTCCCACAGGTGCTGTACAGAAGCGGGCAGAACTGATTCGGAGGGAGTTGGCAGGTAGCTGCCAGCTGGGCGAGTCGCCCGACTCGTCAGCTATCCTGTTGGAGCAACACGGACGGCTCGAGCAGGAGGCCAAGGTCAGTGGCAGCCTCTGCTGGCGCTCCAATCAGGCTGCTTATGGTGATACGTTTTATGATCTGCGTAAGGCCAGCCGTTGTTTCGAGAGATGCTGGAGATGCTCAAATACATGGAACCGAAATGTGGCGCCACTATCCGCTGTCATACCACTTGTAAGCCAAGCACCAACGTACAGGGGCGGCGGAAGGTAATTTATGGAGGGGCAAACTTGAAAGTCTGAGGCAGGTGGGGGCGTTCCAGGACAAATGGACCACGCACCACCTGGATTGTACATAGCATAGTCTCAGATTTCGTTCCAACTTCGTACACACGATTATCAGTTGCGCAGAATTCAGATTTGAGAATATTTATTTTCCCAAAATACGGGTTTTAAAGTTACAGCTTGCTGAAAATCGTGACAATCCGTGGTTTTGGCAAAATATGGTGGCGTACAATCATTATTTTCTGTGTAGTCCTTCGTTATAGATGCTCATTTAAAAGGTGATTGTATTTAAAATTCTATCATCCAACTATGAAAATTTAGTTTTTTTTTAATAATTGTTTCTAAGTTTTTTATTTGTATTCAATTTGTGAAACAATTTTTTTAAAGTGTGGCCAGTGATTCGCCTTAAAATAACCTACAGGATAATGTTTTCCTATGCCTGTGCTTTCAAATGACATCAATTAAATTTTGCATTCTTGAATTTATCGATGTCTTATCACAAACTTGAATCGTTTTCATCTCCAAATATTATCAGGTGGAAGCGATGTTCTTTCGTTATCTGAAATGAAAACTGAAATCGGTCAATTAAATTGCGAGATATTAAAGTTAGAATGAAATGAACAAAAATGCAGTGTTCCGGAAGAACGTTAAAAACTAGGTCAAAATTAACGTTTAAGACTCAAAACTATGCCTAAGCACAAGAAAACCGAGGTAGCTACCCCTAGGTAGCTGTCTTTAAGCAAACTGAAGCGTGCCTTTTTCACATTTAGAGCGTACAATTCGGCTACCAATTTTCAGTAGGTTTTTGCTCAAGTCAGAAATACCGCGTTTTCGCGGAATAAACACTGTCGGACCAGCTCGTAATTGAGTCGCTTAAGTTCATATCTTAAGAGGTAAAAGTAGAAAAAATATAGCATAGAAAAATTAATCCAAAGTGTTTCAAAAACTATTTCGGATTTCAACTCGGAGCTTTAGTTTGCGTGTCTGGGCGCAGGAGGGCTATCACACTACACAATTTCATATCTCTGGCATCAAGTCTCAGGACAGACAGACAACAACGACGACAAAGCCGACAAAAGACCACGACGAGGCCCACCAAGCAGCCAGTATAGAGCCGCTTGAGAATCTTAACCCTTGCCCCGGTGGCGGGTACGAGCCACCTTCGCCCTGGTGGGGGAGGCTAAAAAGACCCCCACGATCTCAAAAACTAAGAGAGCTAGAAAAAAAGCGCAAACGGCAATCGAAAGCTCTTCGAAAATGATATCGAAAATACTTTGATCATTTTTCTTGTCAGGTCAATATCAAGGTCACCAGAGGTCAAGATACGTCAAAATCGCTAATATGAGGTGTACTAAGGAAACCTCATATATCTCAGAAACTATGATAGCTAGAAACATTTTTCCATCAACATTCGAAAGCTCTTGAGATGCGCTTTCATTACAGTGACATTCATTTTCGTGTCAGGTCAAAGCCTAGGGAGCTACAGGTCACCAAATATTGGACATATTCTTGGGAATGTCCATAGCAACCCATGCATAAGGGCGTTTACTTTTTAGCAAATAGCTTCCAAACCAAACAAGATACAGCCATAGTTTATGCACCATTGCAACCCTCTCGTCCATACGAATCGAATGATATATGATATTGCTATGCCAGGTCAAATTTAGGAATTTGACCTGACCCAGGTTAACGGTCTGACCCAACTTGACCTGGTCAGTCATGATATATATATATCATTTGACTTCCAGTGACTATAAAAACACTTTGGTGACAAAATAAAAGCTCTATCTTAGTTTATTCAAAATTTATAGAGAAAAACACCAAAAAATGTTTATTTGACCTAAGGTGACCTTTTAAAAGTCACAAAACAAAAATCTTGGCATCAGCTTCAGAAATGGGCTAAGAGCAAGTCGCAACCGATGTTTGAAGTTGATTCCATCCATGCTTACTGAGAAAAGCTTATTTCGTGATTTTCCCCATGTATTGACAATGGGGAGGTCATGCTCTGCACATGACCTTGGGTCACCAATATAAAAAATCCCGGAACAAATGTTGTAGCTCCTGGTGGGCCCAATATGTGGTATGAGTTTCACTTGATCGATTAACCCTTCTTTTAGTTATGCGGTCCTAAGTATTTTTGAGGTAAGGTCACTTCAGGCCTGGTGACCTGACCTGAGATGACCTTGAGCCAAAATTTTCAGGAAAGATGTAAAAATGATGAAGGAACAGCTAGACCAAGTTTGGCGGAGCTGCGCGCCGCCGTTTTTGGTCACTTCGGAAAAACCCGAGGGGGTCTAAAAGACCCCCACCCGGGCGAAGGTTAACACGCGTCCCGCTGGGGTCCCTTGCATGACGTGCCCCGCTGGGGGGGGCGTTTTTCGCCCCCTCCGTATCTCGTTCCCCACGAAAGTAAAAGGAAAATTACGGCCGGCGTTCGAAAGCTCTTGACAAGACAAAGAGAATTTATACGAATAATTTTTATTTCAGGTCAATATTGAGGTCAGCATAGGTCAAAGAATGTTCCATAGGCTTACAGCAGAGCAGTGTACGTTTCCCTCCCTAGATCTGCCCTCAGGGGAGCTAGAGAAAATCTTTATGCATCATTGGATTCCTCTCATTGCGGCGAATCGAATAATGTATATGACCTTGCTAGGTCAAATAGTCAAAATGACCTGACCTCGGCCTAGGTCAGGGTCACAGAGTGACCTGGTATAGTCATATTGCATATCAATCGACTCCCCGTGATAATATAAACACAATGCAAGCAAAATGAGAGCTTTATCTCAATTCAGTGAGAAGTTATTGGCAAAACAATCACTCTGCTCCCGTGACCTGATATGACCTTTGAGAGGTCAGATGCTCAAAACCTCAACTTTATGGTCAAGAGTGTGGTAAGAATAGACGTTTGAGAATTTTCAGCCTTATCTATGTAGTATTTCCAGAAAACGAGTCCATTCTATTTGTCACCATAGACTTATAATGAGGTGACCAAAAAATTTACCCACCTTAGGTCACCAATATCGAAATTCCGAGATAGCAGATTTGTAGACCCTAATGACCTTATCATATTGCAGAAGTTTCAAACTCGTCGGTTTGCTAATGTTCCCTGGGCGCTGCTTCAAACTCGTAATTTAAGGTTTTGAGGTCGGGTCACTTGACCCTGAATAGCCCCTTGACCTGACATGACCCTACCTAAAAAATTTGGTCAGATGTGTAAAATTGATCAGGGATAAGATACCGTAAGCTTCGTTGTTCTGAGTCTCTTAGTTTTTTAGCTATCTGGAAAAAACCAGGAGGGGGGACGAATTTCGCCCCCCCCCAGTGGGGCGCGGGTTAATCCGCTTCGCTCCATTGATTTCGTTATGCGTCTCTGACAACAACAGACCACCACGAGACCCGCCGAGCGGTCAGAATAGAGGCTATTGAGAAATCTCGATACGCTTCGCTCCATGGATTTCGTCATGCGGCTCTGACAACGAGGATAACAATGACAACAACAGATCACCACGAGATCCGCCGAGCGGCCAGAATAGAGGCTATTGAGAAATCTCGATACGCTTCGTTCCATGGATTTTGTCATGCGGCTCTGACGTATGAAACCCCCCATTTTGAGTAGCTGGAGTCACCTATGTAAAAAACACACGAAAATGTTAATTAACTAGGTATTACCTGACATCGTATTCATAGAAACTCTAACTACCGTCAGTGGGGTTTCGGGCAGCTTTGTTGTACCAAGAACACACCGTACACGAACTGCCGTCAGTAGGGTTTCGGGCAGCTTTGTTGTACCAAGAACGCACCGTGCACGAACTGCCGTCAGTAGGGTTTCGGGCAGCTTTGTTGTACCAAGAACACACCGTGCACGAACTGCCGTCAGTAGGGTTTCGGGCAGCTTTGTTGTACCAAGAACACACCGTGCACGATGATGCTCGTTTTTTTAATAAATCCCCGGAAATACCGAGCCATTGCTCTGCCCCTGGTAAAGATATGTCACAATTCTTAAGGAATCCGCCCAATTTAGTTTAAGGAAAGTAAAAAAGTGGCAAAAGCATATCGCGTACATTTTAGAGATATCTCAGAAAAAGATAAGCGGGTGGGCAAAGTCCACACCCCGCCCGCCTGACAGAAATAGGGGATCAGGCAAACGGTATCATTATCATATTTCCTATCCGAGAACGCAGGAGTGTGACTGTTGCACAAGGTATTGAATCCGTGCACGGTTTTGCAGTGTCAGTTTATCAGGACCTGTATTCTTATTTCAATGCAGTGTAAAATATGGAAGAGTTACTCTGTCAGTGCCGTGAGATGTGCAGGCAATGAAACGATTTCGAACCTGCTGCTAAACCTGCTCAGTCACCAGCCCTTTACACTGCTTTTGTGGTAAATGTTTTGCTCTATTTTCCTGCTTAAGACTATTTATCCCTCTAAAATAGCTGAGTAAAATTCCGCGTTGATGAAGTCAACGTGAGAGCTGTAAGTGCGGCCCTGTTGAGCTAAGCGTTGGTGTGACCTGGTGCCGACAGGCTGTGCAGGACGCGGCGCTGCGGCTGCTGGGCGCTGCTGAGGCGCTGGTACGCAGCGCTACCTACGCCCGCGACGAGCCGCGCACACGCGCCTACGCCGTGCTGGAGACCTGTACTCAGCTGACGGAGGAAACGGACCGGCGCCGCAGTCTGCTCAGCGGCGCACACCAGTTCTTTCAGCGCGCTCAACAGGTAGGACACTGCCCAGTCTCAGCACCATGGCAACAGGAAGGACACTGCCCGGTCTCGTCACCATGGCAACAGGAAGGACATTGCCCATTCTCGTCACCATGGCAACAGGTAGGACACTGACCAGTCTCAGCACCATGGCAAGAGGAAGGACACTGCCCATTCTCGTCACCATGGCAACAAGGACACTGCCCATTCTCGTCACCATGGCAACAGGTAGGACACTGCCCAGTCTCAACACCATGGCAACAGGTAGGACACTGCCCATTTCGTCACCATGGCAACAGGAAGGACACTGCCCAGTCTCAGCACCATGGCAAGAGGAAGGACACTGCCCATTCTCGTCACCATGGCAACAAGAAGGACACTGCCCGGTCTCGTCACCATGGCAACAGGTAGGACACTGCCCAATCTAAGCACCATGGCAACAGGAAGGATACTGCCCATTCTCGTCACCATGGCGACAGGTAAGGCACTGCCCAGTCTCAGTATACATGGGAAAAACGGAAATTGGCCGAACAAAATTGCTCTATTTCTGTGGGTACCGCTCGGAATGCATTGGTATTCTCCAAATCATGATATCCTAGGCCCTTTTATTGGTTCATGCTGCAAGTTTGGACCTGTGACCTATGAGAGGTTATCTGGGGATACTTAGAAGGTTTTCATACTTGGGTCAATAACTTTGCAGGACATTATGATATGGGTTATATTTTGATACCATTGCGTTTTGATTGTTATGTTGAATCCACTGATATCATATTGGCTATTGTCTAACATTGATTCACAAGTATTCACATTTCAACATCTGCTGTGTTGGTTGAAATGTGAATCTTGTCTATGCTAGGTTAGATGGTGACCTTGATCAGAATTTAGGTCGGACCATTTTGTATGTTTTGACCTAGTATAGTTGTATTATACATAATTTGACTGTCCGTCACAAAGTGCATAAACGAAATGGTGCTTAATGATTATAACTGAAATCTATCATACGCCAGAGTCCAGAAACACTTCTCCATGCCGCCTTCTTGACCTGTCAGAACCTCAATATTGACCTGACCCAAAAAGGGACCAATGCAGTTTCCTCATAGATTTTTTATGGGCCATCCACCTGCGATCGTTTTTTTCGCTATCCCGCATAGGAGCCATGTTCGAGGGGGTGTTTGAAACGCCCCACCAGGACGAGGGTGGCTCGTAGGCCCATCGGCCACTGTGGTTATAACTCAACTCCCTCTGTAGCAAGCAGGGCCTATTGGAACTATCAGAAGAAACATGTATATGTAACTATAGGATTTTTGAAACCAGTTAGACCTAGAATTGATTGTATACCCCGCTATCAATGGGAGGGCCCTTTTTAGTCAGCTGGACACCTCGTAACAGATTCGAAGCGTCCTGGTAGCCCTCTGCATCCGATCTAGAGAGAGAAACGTGCACTGCTCTGTTGTAAGCCTATGAAACCTTCTTTGACCTTTGCTGACCTCAATATTGACCTGACATAAAAAGTTCTTCGTATAAAATATCTTTGTCTTATCAAAAGCTTTTGAACGCCGCGCGTAATTTTCCTTTAGCTTTCGTGGGCAACAAAATACGGAGGGGGGCGAAAAACGCCCCCCCAGCGGGACGCGTCTTGCCAGGGACCCCAGCGGGGCGCGTGTTAAGCAAGAATGTTGGGTCATTTAGAAACTGCCGCTGAGCACCTGGCCAGGGTGACGCGGGATCTTTACGCTGCGACCAGGAGGTGAGGTTACAATGCCCCTCTCCGGCTGGGCAGCTACCGCAAAGAGGAAAAGATAAGTATAAGAAAACAGATAGATTGTTAGTGAGAGTAACCCTCGCTCCGGTGGGGGGGGTTGAACACCCCTTCGGGTTTTTCCGGCGTCACGAAACAACGGCGGCGCGAAGCGCCGCTGTACCTGGCCCACCTTATCCTTCACCAATTTCGAAACTTTCTACAAAATTTTAAGGTTGGGTTATCTCAGGTCAGGTCACCAGTGCAGGTCAAGTGACCTTACTTCCAAAGTTGTTTAAGGTGGAATAAGTAATTCAAACGTATACCACATAATGCGCCCACCGAGTACTACAGCATAATTTGCGGGATTTTTAATATAGATGACCTAAGGTCAGGTACAAAACATGACCTCTCCATTGGAAACGCATGGGGAAAACAGTAATTGGGAAATGATACTTCTGAGCCTATCCACTTCTAAGCCAGAACAGGCCAGTGTCTATTGCACTTCTAAGCCTATCATGTTCTAGTTCTAACCTATCATTGCCTATTTTAACCAAGTTTTAAGCACCAATTAGTGAAATTTTGCAGGGGGATGTCTATGGCCGAAATGTTTGTTATAAGAGGCGGGCTGCTTTCAGTTTAGAGGTAGAGTGTATGCCTGCCATCATTGACGTTTTTAAGATAAACTGCTCTAGTCTAACATCCTTCAAAAAGGTGAAGAGCTTGTCAAGCAGCTCGAGGTGACCATTGCCCAGAAGGTTTTGGGACATTTCATCAGTACGTGATAGGGGTTTTTCATGGCGTCACATGTACCACAGGTACCCGCACGCTCATAGGCATTTCATTTGGAGTGTCCATTCCTAAGTCTGGTGAGGATAACCTCGCCCCGACGACTGTGTTGGTTTGAACTGGTCCAGTAGCCGATGTTAGGCTTGTGTATAACAAATGGTCGCTGTGGTTGGTTATCCAGTTATTTTGGATTTGCTTCCGGATATGGTTCTGGAGGAGAACTTTGCTATCACCTCTAGGCCGCTTGAGAGGTGCTATCTCTGAGTTCTAGGGACTTTTGTATCCTTTTCGTCAGGATTATATGACTTTATTAAGTCACCACTCGTTCCCTGAACAAGGAGCAAGCTGGCTCCCGAGAAACCCTTCCAACAGGGAAAGAGTTGACGACGCCATATGACCCTGGCAGTTGGTGCGTCGATAAGCCCCAAAAATTATCGTTATTATTATTAAGTCACCACTCGTTCTACAATGCAGACAAACTGGTGTGACTACGCGATTGCGACGGTAGGAAAAAAACGGCGTAATAAATATAAGTAATCAAGCTAATCAATTCGATATATATGTATATATATATTACTATAATATTAAATAAGGTAATTAAGTTGTCATAAAAACAATAATTCTACGACTAAAAACTTTTTCCAGCAAATTAAATGTACGAGTTACTTGAATGTAAGTCTTTACAACGATAAAAATGAATCAAACTTTTATTTCCATGCAAGAATTATCCAAAAGATTAAGTTCACGAGCGATCACGGCTCATTTTTCTGACTCGAAAAAGACCAGGTTTCAGCTTCAATTGGTCACAGCATTTGAATAGGCAGTTCCTCTCTAGAAGTAATAGTTACTCTCTATGGTTTCACCAAATTGCAGAATAATCCTTGTGCTTTTACTTTATTATGAAGCCCGGATTTGAGGAGATAGGTTAATGAACAACGTTTCTTGGCATAATTATGTTCCTCAGTTCAACACCCCTAAATCCATCTATCTTTGAAAGAAGTTTCTCCCGAAGAGGAAGAAATACTTACGACCTTCTTCGCTTTCTGAGCACGATTGGCTCTGAAACAAATTGGTAGGCACACTAATGACTTGTCATGGCGATATCTTAGGGGCGCACTGGTTTAAAGCGACCTTCGTTAGATTAATTGGCGCAAAAACCGCGCTGAACGCTTGTTTTTTTGCTTGCCGACATTTTTGGGGCCCTTTGGCGGAATTTCAGGTGCCCTCTTTGGCTGCCGCTCCCCCCCTGAGCGAAATCCTGGCTAGGCGTTTGAGGACAGCGATCAGAGAATTACGATCTGGCAGTCGCTGTCGATCGGACTCGGGTCACTTCAACCTGTTGCATATCGAGTGACCTGGTTGCTTGCCTGTATGCTGGATAGTGTGTTATGTGTTGACATTTGGATAGAATCGGATACACGAAAACCATGCATAATTGTACCGTTTACACTAGTTCGGTGAGGTAATCAAACCAGGGATTCCATATACCCACCCCCTCCCTGGAGAGTGATGATCTACTTGGAGAGTTAGTTCATACTAGGTTTGTCGAGCTATTAATTTACCAAACCTCCAGGAGGAAGTCTGGTATGGATTCCTCCCCCCGAACAAACATCGGGTCTGCGTCCACCCTTGGTGTCGGCGGCACCTGCCATTAGCTGCTATGTTCAGATTATTGTAGCCTGTTGTCAACATATTAGATGCTTCAATGACGATTGAGATAGCTGCTTCAAATATTTGAATTGTCAGTATTTTGGCGATTTCGGAAAGATTAAACATGATACGTGTTTGCCCGATGTTTTGGAACCTGCTAGGGCCAAAGTTTTTTGGAATACAAATGCTGGTTAAAAAAAGAACACCAAACAGAGATTTTTGCGGTATACATATTTGGAATCTACGCATAAAACTGTATCAGATACAAGAAGAAAACCATCTAGGTGATGTCCTCGACTTTTTATGCATTAGCTGAAGCAGCGTGCTTGGGTCGCTCAGTTCTCCCTCAGGAAAAAAATTACACGACAGCTCATTATTATTTACCCCTCCTTGTTAGAAATCATCAGAAAGAGCCAGACCCTTCCACCCTTCGTCACAAAAAGTCACAAAATGCCAGACCCACAAGCCTCTCTCGGTGGCTGACGGCATATGTCAACAGCCCCTATACGTAATTTGTTTGTAAATAATGCTCAAAACTAGCTGTTTTACCTATATCATCGACACACCCATAAACATTGTCAAACGTAGCCAAGTAACATTTTCTGTTGTGGAAAAAATGTGTGGAAAAACGCCCAGCCCAGCTAAAAGATTAACTAGGGGTACTTCAGGACCCCTCTCTTCCGCGCGTGCTGAGCTCAACCCTGTGACCGCATGTCTCAGTGCTTGACCTTCACGGTGGCCTGCGCCTCAGACGTTGGAGCGTCTGTCGGCGCTGGAGTTGAAGCTGGGCTCGGCGCCACTTCCAGACAAGCCGCGCGTGCACGCCGAGACCTCTGCTGCCCTGGAGGAGGTGGCTGCTGCCGCCATCAATGCCGGCAACGCCCTGCTCGACCAGGCTGGACGCGGTACTGACGGCACCGAGGTACCACTGAGCCACCTCAAGCTTACTCCCATTGCTTTCCTGGGAAGTTGGCGCGATGAATTGTGGGCTCCCTGATCGGGATGGTCAGCGTGGCTGGGGTTCCCTGCTTACATGTTGCATGTAAGGAGCATGATACTCATTTAGTTGTGATTGTGTATAACCCTGTTATAAAACCGGAGAATGCATGCCATTGGTTGACAAGAAAGGCCTTATTTTATAGGAACGACCCTGTGCTGTAGAGTAATCATATTTTATGTCATTGGAACTTGAAAGTGCCGCTGCTAAAGGACTACTCTGTATATATGAAACTTGCGTGGCGTTTTTATTGGTGACAAATGCATTTACCTCCTCAGGCAATTTCACTGGTTTTGTGGTCGCACGTCGTGTCAGACAGGTTCTGACTCCGCTTGGCATTTGTCGCTGGTTCTACCTCCGCTCTGTTTGGTGTTTGTCGCTGGTTCTGCCTCCGCTCTGCTCGGCGTTTGTCGCTGGTTCTGCCTCCGCCACCCTGGGAATTTATCGCTGGTTCTGCCTCCGCCACGCTGGGTGTTTGTCGCTGGTTCTGCCTGTGCCACCCTGGGAATTTATCGCTGGTTCTGTCTCCGCCACCCTGGGCATTTGTCGCTGGTTCTGCCTCCGCTCTGCTCGGCGTTTGTCGCTTGTTCTGCCTCCGCCACGCTGGGCGTTTAACGCCGGTTCTACCTCCGCCACGCTGGGCGTTCCTTTTTTGTTATTCCCTCCTGCCTCCTGGCGGAGAAGTAGCCGGATGACTCTGAAGCCACCTATAGTCGGCCGTCAGGGCTGTGATGACGTCTTCACGCCGTGCCTCCTCTATGTTCATGCTTATGCTGCCCGTCAGGCGATGTCGCAGCGCCATCAGGGCGGGGCACTGCAGCAGCACGTGGGCTGGGGTGTCGTTTTCCTCCCGGCAGGCCGTGCACCGAGCCGCTGGGCAGCGGGGGTCGTCACACTGGAGGCACTGCCGGGAGGGGTTCCGTCCGATGCGATGGAGGTATAGGGCGGAGCTGGACCAATGGCCGGCGCGGAGTAGATGAATGTCAACGGCCTCCGCAGGGTGTATCTCAATGGTTCTGCCTCCGCAGGGTGTATCTCAATGGTTCTGCCTCTGCAGGATGTATCTGACTGGTTCTGCCTCCGCAGGGTGTGTGACTGGTTCTGCCTCTGCAGGGTGTGTCTGACTGGTTCTGCCTCTGCAGGGTGTGTCTGACTGGTTCTGCCTCCGCAGGGTGTGTCTGACTGGTTCTGCCTCCGCAGGGTGTGTCTGACTGGTTCTGCCTCTGCAGGGTGTGTCTGACTGGTTCTGCCTCTGCAGGGTGTGTCTGACTGGTTCTGCCTCTGCAGGGTGTGTCTGACTGGTTCTGCCTCTGCAGGGTGTGTCTGACTGGTTCTGCCTCCGCAGGGTGTGTCTGACTGGTTCTGCCTCCGCAGGATGTGTCTGACTGGTTCTGCCTCCGCAGGGTGTGTGGCTGGTTCTGCCTCCGCAAGATGTGTCTGACTGGTTCTGCCTCTGCAGGGTTTGTCTGACTGGTTCTGCCTCTGCAGGATGTGTCTGACTGGTTCTGCCTCCGCAGGGTGTGTCTGACTGGTTCTGCCTCCGCAGGGTGTGTCTGACTGGTTCTGCCTCCGCAGGGTGTGTCTGACTGGTTCTGCCTCTGCAGGATGTGTCTTACTGGTTCTGCCTCCGCAGGGTGTGTCTGACTGGTTCTGCCTCCGCAGGGTGTGTCTGACTGGTTCTGCCTCCGCAGGGTGTGTCTGACTGGTTCTGCCTCCGCAGGGTGTGTCTGACTGGTTCTGCCTCCGCAGGGTGTGTCTGACTGGTTCTGCCTCTGCAGGATGTGTCTTACTGGTTCTGCCTCCGCAGGGTGTGTCTGACTGGTTCTGCCTCCGCAGGGTGTGTCTGACTGGTTCTGCCCCTCCGCAGGGTGTGTGTGACTGGTTCTGCCTCCGCAGGGTTTGTCTGACTGGTTCTGCCTCCGCAGGGTGTGTGGCTGGTTCTGCCTCCGCAAGATGTGTCTGACTGGTTCTGCCTCCGCAGGGGTGTGTGACTGGTTCTGCCTCCCCAGGGTGTGTCTGACTGGTTCTGCCTCCGCAGGGTGTGTGTGGCTGGTTCTGCCTCCGCAAGATGTGTCTGACTGGTTCTGCCTCCGCAGGGTGTGTGACTGGTTCTGCCTCCCCAGGGTGTGTCTGACTGGTTCTGCCTCTGCAGGATGTGTCTTACTGGTTCTGCCTCCGCAGGATGTGTCTGACTGGTTCTGCCTCCGCAGGGTGTGTCTGACTGGTTCTACCTCTGCAGGACGTATCTGACTGGTTCTGCCTCTGCAGGGTGTGTCTGACTGATTCTGCCTCCGCAGGGTGTGTCTGACTGGTTCTGCCTCCGCAGGGTGTGTGACTGGTTCTGCCTCCCAGGGTGTGTCTGACTGGTTCTGCCTCTGCAGGATGTGTCTTACTGGTTCTGCCTCCGTAGGGTGTGTGACTGGTTCTGCCTCCGCAGGGTGTGTTTGACTGGTTCTACCTCCACAGGGTGTGTGTGACTGGTTCTGCCTCCACAGGGTGTGTGTGACTGGTTCTGCCTCCGCAGGACTGTGTCTGACTGGTTCTGCCTCCGCAGGGTGTGTCTGACTGGTTCTGCCTCCGTAGGGTGTGTGACTGGTTCTGCCTCCGCAGGGTGTGTTTGACTGGTTCTGCCTCCACAGGGTGTGTGTGACTGGTTCTGCCTCCGCAGGATGTGTCTGACTGGTTCTGCCTCCGCAGGGTGGTAGCTCAATGGCTCTGCCTCCACAGGGTGTGTGACTGGTTCTGCCTCCGCAGGGTGTGTCTGACTGGTTCTGCCTCTGCAGGGTGTGTCTGACTGGTTCTGCCTCCGCAGGGTGTGTCTGACTGGTTCTGCCTCTGCAGGATGTGTCTTACTGGTTCTGCCTCTGCAGGATGTGTCTGACTGGTTCTGCCTCCGCAGGGGTGTGTCTGACTGGTTCTACCTCTGCAGGATGTATCTGACTGGTTCTGCCTCTGCAGGGTGTGTCTGACTGATTCTGCCTCCGCAGGGTGTGTCTGACTGGTTCTGCCTCCGCAGGATGTGTCTGACTGGTTCTGCCTCCGCAGGGTGTGTCTGACTGGTTCTGCCTCCGCAGGGTGTAGCTCAATGGCTCTGCCTCCACAGGGTGTGTGACTGGTTCTGCCTCCGCAGGGTGTGTCTGACTGTTTCTGCCTCTGCAGGATGTGTCTTACTGGTTCTGCCTCCGCAGGATGTGTCTGACTGGTTCTGCCTCCGCAGGGTGTGTCTGACTGGTTCTGCCTCCGCAGGGTGTGTCTGACTGGTTCTGCCTCTGCAGGATGTGTCTTACTGGTTCTGCCTCCGCAGGGTGTGTGTGACTGGTTTGTGCCTCCGCAGGGTTTGTCTGACTGGTTCTGCCTCCGCAGGGTGTGTGGCTGGTTCTGCCTCCGCAAGATGTGTCTGACTGGTTCTGCCTCCGCAGGGTGTGTGACTGGTTCTGCCTCCCCAGGGTGTGTCTGACTGGTTCTGCCTCTGCAGTGATGTGTCTTACTGGTTCTGCCTCCGCAGGATGTGTCCTGACTGGTTCTGCCTCCGCAGGGTGTGTCTGACTGGTTCTACCTCTGCAGGATGTATCTGACTGGTTCTGCCTCTGCAGGGTGTGTCTGACTGATTCTGCCTCCGCAGGGTGTGTCTGACTGGTTCTGCCTCCGCAGGATGTGTCTGACTGGTTCTGCCTCCGCAGGGTGTGTCTGACTGGTTCTGCCTCCGTAGGGTGTGTGACTGGTTCTGCCTCCGCAGGGTGTGTTTGACTGGTTCTGCCTCCACAGGGGTGTGTGACTGGTTCTGCCTCCGCAGGATGTGTCTGACTGGTTCTGCCTCCGCAGGGTGTAGCTCAATGGTTCTGCCTCCGCAGGGTGTGTGACTGGTTCTGCCTCCGCAGGGTGTGTCTGACTGGTTCTGCCTCTGCAGGGTGTGTGACTGGTTCTGCCTCTGCAGGATGTGTCTGACTGGTTCTGCCTCTGCAAGATGTGTCTGACTGGTTCTGCCTCCGCAGGGTGTTTCTGACTGGTTCTGCCTCTGCAGGATGTGTCTGACTGGTTCTGCCTCCGCAGGATGTGTCTGACTGGTTCTGCCTCTGCAGGATGTGTCTGACTGGTTCTGCCTCCCGCAGGATGTGTCTGACTGGTTCTGCCTCTGTTGCAGGGTGTGTCTGACTGGTTCTGCCTCTGCAGGATGTGTCTGACTGGTTCTGCCTCTGCAGGATGTGTCTGACTGGTTCTGCCTCCGCAGGGTGTGTCTGACTGGTTCTGCCTCTGCAGGATGTGTCTGACTGGTTCTGCCTCCGCAGGATGTGTCTGACTGGTTCTGCCTCCGCAGGGTGTGTCTGACTGGTTCTGCCTCTGCAGGATGTGTCTGACTGGTTCTGTCTCCGCAGGATGTGTCTGACTGGTTCTGCCTCCGCAGGGTGTGTCTGACTGGTTCTGCCTCCGCAGGGTGTGTCTGACTGCATGGTGGAGCTGCAGCGGCGTGTGGAGGAACTGAATGCTCTCTGCACCGCCCACAAGGAGGAGACGCTGAGGCAAGCTCAGCTGAACACCGATTTCCTGGAGAAGTATAACACGGTGCGTGACCTTTACAGTCAATTTCTATCCGATGTTTGCTAAGCCTTGCATTGAAGGGAGTGGACCACTTTGTGAAAATCCTGAAAAGAACATTTTAAGAACAAGAGAAGTCTGAAAAACAGGAAACATAATTTTTCCCCACTTCCATGCGCTAAAAACAGAGATATGTCCTCTTTTCTAACAATATGTGACGTCATCAAAATAACACTGTTGATAATCAGTGAAATCCCAAACGTTTTTTTATAAATTTTGTCCAAGTTGTTCTCAGTTCGACTGTTGGAGTCGGAGTCTCACTAAAGTCATCAATGGACTTGTCACGGAGACCCCGACCCCACCACCGGAACGAGCAACTCCCACAATGAAGGGTTGATTTAGAAGCCAAAGTTTAACGTCCCACAAAGCACAGGGACGGCCGCCCCGCTCAGGTCTCCCTCTCACCAGTCAGTTGCCAGCCGACCTGTACGTCGGGTAAACTATTAAGCGCCGGAGCGTCTCAGGGGAACCGATCCCAAGCCTGGACATGCACTGCCACTGCATGCTTCTGAGCAGCGGGTCGGAGCCCAACGCTCTACCAACTGAGCTACCGGGGCGGCCATACATTGATCATAAACTCGCCATAAGCTCCATTCAGAGCATTTTCCGGACGGCGAAAATAGCATGCAGTACAAGAAGCAGCATTGGTACAAGAACTGCACATCAGGTCACTACGGTAGCCGAAATTATTCAGTGGTAGAAAGATTATGCATATGTCTGATGTAAGGGAAACAATTTCGGAGTTGGATTTTGACAAAAACATTTAAATATTGTTTGCACAAGGATGGGGGAGGAGGGATATGATGTGTATTGCAGTTATTGACCTAATTTTGGCCAAATAACGCCCTGAACTGGACAACTTTTTGCCTTACATGCCGGTGGCCAATCAGTTGCATGCTGGTTCACCCGCTATCATGGTATTTTCAGTGTGTGGGCGAGACGTAGGGCTTACGACCAATCAGATTACTGTAACCATATTGAAGGTATTCCTTCAGGGTTTGAAATAAGCCAACAGGCCCCTTTACTTTGAACATTAAAGCTGGCGGAAATTTTATACCGAGAGCTTTGGGTGAAATTCAATATGCTCATAGTGGTTTCTCAACACGCTCTACAAAACTGCTATCTCAGTTCAAAAGCCATTATAAAAGTGGGACACTCCCTTTAAGTATTTGTATGCGGCTATGATCGGGGTATTCACCACGATTCTGGGCCCTGGGCACATTACTTCACACCTTAACGCATTGCCAGGCCTCCGTCATATCGGTTCGTTGTGTATTCCAGAGGTGCAGAAAGTATGCTGGCTGTCACAAACTCAATGCGACTTATGCCTCCTCTGTCACACAAAGCTGGAAATCATAATTGTATACTTGAATACTATTTCCAATATGCTGAATGTCATCTACCTGTCTCTTACTTTTTGCAACAGACAAGGTTCAAGCACCAAGCCATTACCGCATGAAAGTAGTAAACTGTGTTTTCATTTTTAGATCATGTTTATGTTTTTTGAAGGAAAATTTCCAATTGTGGATCATTGTTTCCAGTGTTGGAATCATAACTATTATTGGCAACTCTGACTGCAGTTTCCACCAATGACATGCATTTCCCTTTTTGAAGAAGTTTCCATTTTGGGAGGAGTGTTTCCAATTATGGTACATTTTCCCATGATTAAATGTGTCAATTATCATGAAAATAATTATTATTGGGAACTAATCTATGAATGGGAGCGCACACCTACACACAATTGGGAACCCTGATGATCAAGCAGCTCCCCCACTGAACTTCTATCTCACATATCAACAAAAGGGACAAAAATGTCAATGTCAACATAGGATTTGGATCTACCTAAAAATGTGTTGGTAAATTGGACGTTTTGTGGTCGCACGTCGTGTCAGACAGGTTCTGACTCCGCTTGGCATTTGTCGCTGGTTTTACCTCCGCTCTGTTTGGTGTTTGTCGCTGGTTCTGCCTCCGCTCTGCTCGGCCTTTGTCGCTGGTTCTGCCTCCGCCACCCTGGGGAATTTATCGCTGGTTCTGCCTCCGCCACGCTGGGTGTTTGTCGCTGGTTCTGCCTGTGCCACCCTGGAATTTATCGCTGGTTCTGTTTCCACCACCCTGGGCATTTGTCGCTGGTTCTGCCTCCGCTCCTGCTCGGCGTTTGTCGCTGGGATTTCTACCTCCGCCACGCTGGGTGTTTTTCGCTGGTTCTGCCTCCGCGGAGCTCCCGCCACCCTGGGCGTTTGTCGCTTGTTCTGCCTCCGCTCTGCTCGGCGTTTGTCGCTTGTTCTGCCTCCGCCACGCTGGGCGTTTAACGCCGGTTCTACCTCCCGCCACGCTGGGCGTTCCTTTTTGTTAGCTCATTGGTCCCAGAGATGAGGTCATCAGACTAGCTCAATGGGCCACCGAATAGGCTCATAGGGCCTTAAACCAGTTCAAGAAGCCCCCAGAACAGTTTAAGGCGCCAGATCACCTCAGGCGGCCTCAAGCCAACTTAAGGGGCTCTCACAAGCTCAGCGCCCAGACCAGCTCAGGGTACACTCAGAACCTAGACCCGCTCTTGGGCCCCAGATCAGCTCTTGGGGCCCCAGATCAGTTCAGGGGCTTCAAGTCAGGTCAGGGGGCAGGATCAAGTCAGGGCCACTAAATCAGCTCAGGAATCCCTTACCAGCTCGGGGCCCAAGCAGTTCAAAAGCCCCCAGAGCTGCTCAGGGAACACCAGATCGGCCCATAGGACACCAGATCAGCCTCGGGGACAAATAATCAGATCAGTGGTCCCCGACCAGCTCGGGGCTCGGATCACGCCAGCTCGGGAATACCAGATCAAGTCAGGAGGCACTTAATCAGCTCAGGAGCCCCTATACTCATCTCAGGGGCCCTCACCCAGCCCCCTGTGGGCCCCCGAGTTCAGCTCAGGGCCTGGGGAGCTGCTCAGGAAATCACGTAATCAGCCCAGGAGGCCCGGAAGGTCAGCTTAAAGGGTGCACCGTATTAGCCATGGGGCACCAGACTAGCTCAGAGGAATAAGATGGGCTCCAGGAGACACACTGATGACTCAGCAGGCACCAGATCGGGACTAAGGGGCATTAGTGCACTGGTGGCACCAGATCTATCCGCTCGGGGTCCAGATCAGCTCCCCAGCCCCCAGACTATGGCAGGAGCCTAAATCAGCTCAGGGGCAACGTAACAGCTCAGGGGACACAAGGTGGGCTCAGGGCCCCCAAACCAGCTCAGGGGGACCAGACCAACTCAGGGAGTATTATATAGGCTCAGAAGGCACACTTATTTTCTCAGGGGGCACAAGATTGATTACGAGGGCACCAGATCAGCTCCAGAGGGCACATGATCAGCTCCAGGGGGCACCAGATGAGCTCCCGCCCGTACGATTATTGGCGACGAGGCTTTTATCTGGAAACGGATTACGTGCCTATACTCTTCCCGGGTGGTTGGAAAGGCAACAGAATGCCCTAGCTGACCCAAAAGGCGCCTAATTGTCAAACAATAGTTGAAATCGCTAAATGCAGTCTAGTTCCATCTAGGTTCAACGGCGCAAGGGCAACTAAATGTCGAGCGGCACGGCCCAAAGGGATACACCACCTGGAAATCAAAAGGGCACCCGGCACCGATGAGAGCACGTGCCCCCTGTGAGACCCTGGCTGCGGCCCTGGACAGTAAGATAAGCTACGGGAGGCATTAAATAAGTTCAGGGGCCCGGATCAGCTCAAAGAGGCACTAAAACAGCTAATAGGGCATCAGGGAAAGCTCGGAGGCATCAGACTAACTTAGGGATCATTATATAGGTTCAGAAGGCACGATTTATTTATTCAGGGAGGATGGGGGCACCAGATTGACTACGAGGGGCATCAGATTAGCTCAGAAGGCACACATGATCACCCTTCAGGGGGCACCAGATGAGCTCTACCCGTACGATTATTGGCGACGATGAGGCATTATCTGGAAACGGACTACGTGCCTATACTCTTCCCGGGTGCTTGGAAAGGCGACAGAATGCTTTCGCTGACCAAAAAGGCACTTAATTATCAAACAATAGATTGAAATCGCTAAATGCAGTCTAGTTTCATCTAGGTTCAACGGCGTAGGGCACTAAATTTCCGAGCGGCACGTCCCAAAGGGGTTCACCACCTGGAAATCAAAAAGGGCACCCGGCACGGATGGGGGGCACATGCCCCCTGTGCACCCCTGGCTCGGCGGCCCTGGACAGTAGATAAGCTACGGGAGGCATTAAAATAAGTTCAGGGGGCCCGGATCAGCTCAAGAGGCACTAAAACAGCTAATAGGGCACCAGGCAAGCTCGGAGGCATCAGACTAACTCAGAGAGCATTACTTAGGTTCAGAAGGCACAATTATTTTCTCAGGGGGCACCAGATTGACTACGAGGGGGCATCAGATCAGCTCAGAGGGCACATGATCAGCTCCAGGGGGTCAAGACCAGCGCTCAGGGGAACCAGATGATGAGCTCAGAGAGGCACCAGATTAGCTCTGCCCGTACGATTATTGGCGACGATGAGGCATTATCTGAAACAGATTACGTGCCTATACTCTTCCCGGGTGCTTGGAAAGGCGACGAGAATGCCCTAGCTGACCAAAAAGGCACTTTATTGTCAAACAATAGTTTAAATCGCTAAATACAGTCTAGTGCCATCTAGACTCCAACGGCGTAGGGCACTAAATTTCGAGCGGCACGGCCCAAAGCAGGGTACACCACCTGGCAATCAAAAGGGCACCCCCGGCACCGATGGTGGGCACGTGCCCCTGTGCCCCCTGGCTGCGCCCCTGAATGCATGTCATTGGAAACTGCAGTCAGAGTTGCCAATAATAGTTATAATCCCAATACTGGAAACAATGATCCATAATTGGAAATTCCTTCCCCAAAACATAAAATGATCTAAAAATGAAAACACAGTTTACTTCTTTCATGCAGTAATGGCTTGGTGCTTGAACCTTGTCTGCTTGCAAAAAAAGAAGTAAGAGACAGGTAGATGACATTCAGCATATTGGAAATAGTATTCAAGTATACGAATTATGATTTCCAGCTTTGTGTGTGACAGAGGAGGCATAAGTCGCATTGAGTCATAGTAACAGCCAGTTCATACCTGTTTTGCACCTCTGCGAAACAGCTTCAGCATTGTCAATGCCATGCACAAATGAAAATACCGTGTCCTAAGGTGTCCACGGCATGAAAGATTTGTCCATTATCATTTTACCGTAAAGTTCCAATATCAGGTGCCTGCTCGGTTTTCGCCCACGCAGAGGTTTTTACCATGAAAGCGTCGGGCACAGGCAAAAAGTGAGAAGGCCAGCCCAGTACTTCAACCTGATGGTGACAGAAAAATTCCACGATAGAACCGAAAACTGTTCAAGGAAGTTGGGCGCCTCGGTGCCTTCCGCAGCGGCTGGTTATACAAAATGTCACGATTTCTTCCATTTCCAGCTGAGATTTGGAAAGTTTTGGCCAAAAAGTGGTGGGGGCAGTCCCTCCTGGCCCCACTTTTGTGACTCTTATAGGTTTTACTGGTAGTGTAACTGCTTTTTGCAAAGAAGACAGAAACACATTTACCTAAGATAGCACACTATCCGAAAGTTCCGTACGGGTGCCCTGACTCCTGGTTTTAATAGCGGTAAACATTGAGGTATTTTGATTTTAAAATGCTATCTGGATTTCGAACAAGCCTGACGCTTCGGCTTACAATCTGGGCTTTTGCTTAACTTCATTAAAATATGTTTGAGGGATTTATTATGGCTCTATTTATACCCTTGGCCATTGCTTTTTTACTCTTTTTTGTTTAGATATGTCTGCAGTGAGAGATGTTTTAAGGGCCAACCTTCATGCGTGTACGCCTACACCTGCGCTAAAGCCCGGGAGGAGTTCCGGTGTTGAATATGTCTGCTTTTCTTAAGTCGACATTAATAATCGACCTAACCGCTTCGTCTATGTACCCCTTTATTGTTCTCTTCATTGACAATACAGAAATCATGCTTGGTCTGCTAGCTGTAGTTCCATCTCTGCGTTCTGTAGTCCTCCAGATGGCTTTTCCTTTCCTCTTGTCTGGGTTGTAATATTTTCGATTCCAACTCTGCTCCTGTGAGCTGCCAAAGACGAAGAAGATGATGGTGCCGAACACCATGAGCGCGGCTGGGATGAGGAAGCCACCACCGCCACCGGTCTAGGGTCTCGTGGCCCTCAGTCAGCCGCTCCCCACCTTACAGCCGGCGCCACGAAGCCGAGGATGCTGGAAGGTGTTGGAGATGCCGTACAGCGTCTGCCGGCGTAGTTGGGCGCTGCATGTCCATGGCTACGGCTCTGCCAGCCAGAGTAGCCGCAGCCGAAGAGGAGGCCGATTCCGACGAACAGTAGCTTCCCTCTATCGGCACCTGATTCCTCTATCCAGGAACGCTATAGCCACCAGACAGACGGCCGTCATTGTCTGGGACAGGAACTGCGCCATCCGGCGAATGTTTGTAACGGACGCAGGATGTTCCTCTTCCGGAAATGCCAGTCGCTGAAGGCACCATACAACCAACGAGACAATGAAAGCGCCTAGGAAAGGCAGAGAGAAGTGAATACAGCACTGGATGAGATGTCCTTGTCAAGAATATTTGTGAAGTACTGGGGAAGATCATTCAGCAGCGTATAGTACCCCCAGTCATTGGCGCACGTGTTGGCGGCGACGAGTGACCCAGAACCGCTGGAGACAGGGTGAACCTCGCGCCAAGGAAGTGGCGGGGACTTCTTGGCTTTGCCCGTCCCAATAGAGCTGGCGATGTAATCCTTCTCTTGATCCGTAATGAAGATGCCGATCTTCTCGGGGCTGTTGTACACCAGTATCACCCAGGAAAGAAACCACACAATGGCGAAGGAGCCTGAATGTAAAGACGGCCTCCCAGCCGAGAGTGTTGATGATGGCTGAAGCTAAAGGGCATGGTAACCGCTGTACCGATGTTGGAGGCACTAATGGTAAGGGAAATCACCACAGCGCGCTCATTGGGCGGTGCCCAGCTTCGCAGCAGGGCATAACCAGACGGAAACCCCACTCCGAGCACAACGCCCATGATGATTCGGATGGCGACCCTCCTCAAAACACTGTTCGACCACCAGGCAGCTGAGGATGATTATTGTCAGGATGCCTGCCGAGAGAAGAGAAACGCCGTAGATGTACTTCACATTAGAGATATACGCGCACATATGTTATGCATATGCATACATATGTATACACATACACACATATACATATGCACTATATAGCCTACTATGCTGTATGCTATAACATATGCATTACATATATATATATATACATATACACATGTATATACATATGCATGCACTGTGCATTTATACCTGCATACATATACGCCAATGGCACTCCTGTGATCTGGTTGCAGACTAGTAGCCGTAGTAGAAGCTTCCGATGGAACCAGACCGGACAGCGTTCTCGTCCCCAGACGAACGGGCCCCGTCCTTCCAGCTGGCGGAGTCGCTCGAAGGTTGACGGCAGTGTGGTTTACCAGTGGCCACTATGGCCAAGTTGATGTTGTTGCGCAGGATGTAGTTGATCATGAAGCCGAAGAAAGTCATCGTGACCACGATGTAACGTACGGGCACCACGCGAAGAAACACGTTCGTCATGATGGTGGAAGGCTGAGTGGGGCTGCCCCTGGTCACTGCTGTATTGGGGCGGCGGTCCTAACCAGCGCAAGATGATGAATGCTCTCTCAGACCTGATTTGGAGTCAATATATCCTTTTTAGGCACAGCTCAATGTTATAGGTAAGACATCCCAACTAGAGAGAACCGGTGCAAGATAATATCAAAATATTAATTTTCTCTAAACTCTGCAACTTGTGGCCTAATGTTTCAGCTTATGATACCTCACTTTTGCATGTACTTGCCCATCGCTCAACTGGGATTGGTGTGATCTGAATCAAGTGCTCCCAATTTCTTGTGAGATAAGAATATCAGGGATCAGGTCTGAGTGTGGTCCGCACTTCAGCGTGAGTGTCAACTGGTGGTGGCAAGAGTCCTGTTTTTTTCATTTTTGTGCGAATCCCCTCAATGTAATGGTTCCATAAATGTGTATTTGCGATCCTTAGTGGTAATTATATAGTTATGTCTGTTGCTGTGTGTATGCATATCATGTGGTTCTGACTCAACAGTGGGCCTTGCCCATCAAATTTACAAATGTGATTTTTTTACCAGCGCATGTGACAGATTGTAGCATGGGGGTTGATCAACTTGGACGAGCTCTCTGTAAAGCAGGATTCTTGGGTGGGGTATACTACTAATGCAACACTTTATTTGTGGTGTTCAGTGTCAGGACGCAGGCCCCTAATTTTGGGGGGGGACAAACGCATAGTGTACCTCACCTCCTGCGGGGCGTACAATTTGGGTGCTCTCCAGACCTAGTATAAGCTACCTCTCCCCTCCATGTACATGACCGCTCTACATGGGGAGGGGGAGGGTGGGTTTTGGCCAATATTTTTGCTCTGCAGACCTAGTGACCACTTTTTTCAAATTTATCCGGAATTTTTGGGGACAAAAGATAGTTTGGCTCCCCCAGCCCTTTGGGGGCATGGCGGAATGCCCCCCCATGCGTCCCGCCAATGTTGTGGTAGAGCCTTGGGCTCCGGCACGCTGCTCTTTAAACCTCGCAATGACAGTGTCATTATTGAAGGGTTTCGGGAATGATTATCTCTCAGTGACGCTCCGGGATGAATATTTTACTGAAATATGTCGACAGGCAACTGACTGGTAAGAGGATGACGATGACGCCGTCCCTCTGCTTCATAGACGTTAACAATTGGCTTTCAACAGTTGCCAAATTAGTCTATCGAAAAATTACTCCTTGGGATGCATCAAGAACGTTTTTTATCGAAAGATAATTCCGGCGAAATTTCTTTTGTTTGAATGTCATTTCCAACCGCCCAAAAGGTTAGGCTAGGTCACAAAGGAAATAGGTTAAACCAATTTAAAGGTCACAATTATAAACATTTTAAACTTTTTGAAAATAATATATGTT
>JAOTON010002201.1:0-245000 GCA_034440635.1 Lepas anatifera
CGTACTGATGTTCTTGATCCGCCTATACTCGAGCCCCTTAGCCCCACCCCGTTGGTACTGATGTCCTGGATCTGGCCTCTGTTCGAGCTCCTTAGCCCCACACCCATACTAATGTCCTGGATCCGCCTATGCTCCATAGCTCCTTAGCCCCAACCCGGCAGTACAGATGTCCTGGATCCGCTCTATAAAAAACATCCTTAGCCCCACCCCGTACTGGGATGTCCTTGGGATCCCGCCTCTCTGCTCGAGCGCCCTTAGGCCCCACCCTGTACTGATGTCCTGGATCCGCTCTATGCTTCCAGCTCCTTAGGCCCCAACCCGGTACAGATGTCCTGATCCGCCTATGCTCGATCTCCTTAGCCCCACCCCCCCCGTCCCTGATGTCCTGGTCTGCTTCATGTCGTCCTCTTAGCCCCTACCCCCAATGATGTCCTGGATCCGCTTTAATGTCTCGAGCTTTTACCCTTAATACCTGTAACGACTCCCACCTCTCAGCACCCCGTGAAACGACATAGGCGGGGATCCAAAAAAATAAGCGAAGGGGTGTGCCCTATAGAATCTTAGCGCCTGAAAATTGTCCTGAAACCCTGGTGTCTGATGGCACTCCTGAAATGTTGTTTCCTCGAGATAAAAGGGTATCGGGGTCTACTGATAGGTTTTAGCGCCTACTTGATAGGTTTTTCCGGCCAAAGTGTGGCGTCCCTGGTGTAGATAGCGCCCACCAGGAATTTCGTCCCACCTCGTCCCGATAGGCAATCCTGATTCGCGTATGGGAAGCTGACAATTTCAGGGAGCGTCATCGACCTCGAGAAGGGCGTGTCTTTACAATTTCAGATGGCGCTGATGGTCGATTGGGGGTTGGGGGAGGGGGATGGCGGGAAAGAGAAGGGGTGAGGGGGGCACCTTAGCCTTTTATTCCCTGACCAACCCATGGTCCAAAAACAGAAACATAATACTCTTATTGTAAACCCCAGACTTTTAATACGGAACAATTTAATTATCGTGATGCATTATGGGTAGTAATGGGCAGCTTTTTTACCAGACCATAAATAAACAGGAAACGGTTGCGCTGATCGCCGGTGCTGTTGAGGCGGCAGGGACGGAGTGGTGTGACGCGTGGTGATTTGCTGGCAACGTTGCGTGGAGAGAAACGGCATGTTTGTAAAGGTAACTTGGTGTTTCATTGATATCTATGCAGATGGAATGTCGACATATGTCTTTTTACCTAGCTTTTTTAAAAATTTCATTTCCTCCAATGACTGCAATCCCACCCTAAACCCGGTGTGAAGAAGTAAAAATGAACTGATAAAAATTACCACTTTGAAATGTACTTTTACGGCTTATAGCGTGGAAGCCAACAAGATAAGTAGGGGGTATGAGGGAGGAAAATGACGGCAACGAAGTTTTCTATCCAGCCGTGTTAAGTTCAATACCGTAGTTATCATGGTTCGAAACCAGGGGGCTGAGAATAAAAAATTTTAAAAACTTGTATTTTATTTTTGCTCTCTATAAAATAAAAAAGTTTCGGTCTGAAAGTTTTTATCTCTAAATATATAATAAAGGGAGGCTATTCTCTTTTATTATCTGAAATGGGAACTAATTTCTAAAATCAATTAGATTATGATATATGTTTGAATGATATTTTGGGAAATGCAGACTCTTCGATGGAATGGGCCAAAAGGACCTCAAACTTCCGTTTTTTGTTTTTTGTGTTCAGCAGTACTGCTAAAACCGGCCTTTTAAGTTGATATTTAACCCAGAACCTGAGCTGGGCTGTAGCGTCAGATATTTCGAGCCTGTAGTTTAGACTATGAGTTTTTATGCTAAATTTGGGTGTAAAGTTTAAAAGCATAATTTAGAGCCCTAAATTTTAAGCTTTTTCTTTCCAACTTTCTGTGAACCTGTCCAGGGGTCTCGATGTAAGGGGTAAAAGTTTGAAGACTGTAGATGAATTAGCAAAAATAGAAAATAAAAAAGTTAAACATCACATAATGCAAAATTCTGGGGAAATTTTTTAAAAATTTTGAAAATTGGACAACCGTGGTGCTTTTATTCATTTGGAAGTGCTTCTATCCAGAAAAAGCTTTAGGTCTTTGATACCAGCGCTCAGAACAGACAACAACAAACAACAAACCTCGGCCTGCGGCCCGGCTGGTGCCGCTGCTCACGCGGAGGAGAAGCCTGTGACAATGTACGTTAGCCAAAACAGTTCGATTGACAGGCGAGTGCTTTTCTAGCAAGTTTGATACTTATAACAACGCAATGTTGGAGTTTTAGGTTTTGCCCATTATGGCTCCATTCAATCCTGTCTAGGCCCATGTTTTCCTAAATTAGCATGTCTCTGCATACTGCACCACGCTTGCCCTCTGTTCATATCATCAAAGAAATAAACACACGCATAATGATTGTTTTGTTAAGAAAGACTGGGCATGACGAGAAGAAAGGAGATACAATATAAAATATGATGTTTTCCGACGGTATTTCACCTATGCCTGCAGATTTTCACCCAATTCAGCCTATTTTGTTACCGAGCAGGCCCCAGCCTCGAAGACCTCAGCCCCACCACCACCGAAACTGATGTCCTGGATCCGCCCATGCTCGAGCTCCTTACCCACCCCCTACATATGTCCTGGATCTGCTCATGCTGAACCCAGCGCCCCACCTCTATACTGCCCTGGATCCGCCAATGCTTGGAACTCCTTAGCCCCTACCCCTACTGATGTCCTGGATCCGCCTATGCCCGAGCTCCCGAGCCTTACCCACGTACTGATGTCCTGAATCCGCTTATGCTCGAGCTCCTTAGCCCCACCCCGTACTGATGTCTTTGATCCGCCTATACTGAGCCTCTTACCCCTAGCCCCGTACTGATGTACCGGATCCGCTCCGCTCGAGCTCCTAGCCCAACACCCATACTGATGTCCTGGATCCGCCTATGCTCGAGCTCCTTAGCCCCACCTCCGTACAGATGTCCTGATCCGCCTATGCTGATCTCCTCTAGCCCAATCCCCGTACCGAGGTGCTGGATCCGTCTATGCTCAAACTCCTTAGCCCTACCCCTGCTACTGATATCCTGCCGCTCCGCTTATGTTTCGAGCTCCTTATCCCCACCCCCGTACTGATGTCCTGGATCCGCCTATGCTCGAACCTTTAGCCCTTACCTGTGCTGATGCCGTCCTGGATCCGCTAATGCTTGAGCTCCTTAGCCCCACCTCTGTACTGGATGTCCTTTATCCGCCTATACTCGAACCCTTTCTTAGCCCCACTCCCGTACTGATGCCCTGATCCGCCTCTGCTCGAGCTCCTTGTGCCCCACCACCCAATCTGATGTCCCTGGATCCGCCTATGCTCCGAGCTCTTTAGCCCCCACCCCCGCACAGATGTCCTGGATCCGCCTATGCTCGAGCTCCTTACCCCACCCCCTTACTATGTCCTGGATCTGCCTATGCTGGAACTCCGTAGCCCACCTCTATACTGCCCTGGATCCGCCTATGCTTGAACTCCCTTAGCCCCTACCCCTACTGATGTCCTGGATCCGCCTATGTTGAGCTCCCGAGCCCCACCCACGTACTGATGTCCTGAATCCGCTTATGCTCGAGCTCCCTTAGCCCCACCCCCGTACTGATGTCTTTGATCCGCTTATACTCGAGCCTCTTACCCCAGCCCCGTACTGATGTACTGGATCCGCCTCTGCTCGAGCTCCTTAGCCCACACCCATACTGATGTCCTGGATCCGCTTATGCTCGAGCTCCTTAGCCCCACCTCCGTACAGATGTCCTGGATCCGCCTATGCTGGATCTCCTTAGCCCAATCCCCGTACCGATATGCTGGATCCGTCTATGCTCAACTCCTTAGCCTCTACCCCCGTACTGATATCCTGGCTCCGCTTATGCTCGAGCTCCTTATCCCCACCCCCGTACTGATGTCCTGGATCCGCCTATGCTCGAACTCTTTAGCCCTTCCCCTTGTGCTGATGTCCTGGATCCGCTAATGCTTGAGCTCCTTAGCCCCACCTCTGTACTGATGTCCTTTATCCGCCTATACTCGAACCCCTTAGCCCCACCCCGTACTGATGCCCTGGATCCGCCTCTGCTCGAGCTCCTTAGCCCCACACCCATACTGATGTCCTGGATCCGCCTATGCTCCAGCTTTTAGCCCCACCCCGTACAGATGTCCTGGATCCGCCTATGCTCGAGCTCCTTAGCCCCACTCCCCGAACTGATGTCCTGGATCTGCCTATGCTCGAACTCCGTAGCCCCACCTCCGTACTGCCCTGGATTCGCCTATACTCGAACTCTTTAGCCCCTACCACCCTACTATTGTCCTTGATCCGCCTATGCTGGAACGCCCGAGCCCCACCACCGTACTGATGTCCTAGATCCGCCTATGCTCGAGCTCCCGAGCCCCACCCCCGTACTGATCAGCTGAATCCGCTTATGCTCGAGCTTCTTAGCCCCACCCCCGTACTGATGTCCTGGATCCGCCTATGCTCGAACTCTTTAGCCCCTACCCACGTGCTGATGTCCTGGATCCGCTTATGCTCGAGCTCCTTAGCCTCACCCCCCGTACTGATGTCCTTGATCCGCCTATACTCAAGCCCTTTAGCCCCACCGCCGTACTGATGTCCTAGATCCGCCTCTGCTCGAGCTCCTTAGCCCCACACCCATACTGATGTCCTGGATCAGCCTATGCTCGAGCTCCTTATCTCCACCCCGTACAGATGTCCTAGATCCGCCTATGCTCGATCTCCTTAGCCCCATCCGCGTACAATATCCTGGATCCGCCTATGCTCGAACTCCGTAGCCCTACCCCCTACTGATGTCCTGGATCCGCCTATGCTGGAACTCCCGAGTCTCACCCCGTACTGATGTCCTGAATCCGCTAATGCTCAGCTGCTTAGCCCCATCCCCGTACTAACGTCCTGGATCCGCCTATGCTCTAACTCCCTAGCCCGACCCTCGTACCGATGTCCTGGATCCGCCTATGCTCTAACTCCCTAGCCCGACCCTCGTACCGATGTCCTGGATCCGCCTATGCTCTAACTCCCCCTAGCCCCACCCTCGTACTGATGTCCTGGGTCTGCCTATGCTCGAAATCTTTAGCCCCTACCCCCATGCTGATGTCCTGGATCCGCTTATGCTCGAGCTCCTTACCCCCACACCCGTAACGATCCCACCTCCAGTGCCCCCCCGAAACGACATAGGCGGATCCAAGGGGGAAAGGGGACAGGTGCCCCCATAGAATCTTAGCGCCCCCTGAAATTGTCCCGGAAACTCCTGGAAAGTTCGATGGCACCCCCTGAAATGTCGTTTTCCCCCGATATGCAGGTATCGGGGTGTACTGATAGGTTTTAGCGCCTACTTGATAGGTTTTCCGGCCAAAGTGGCGTCCCTGGTGTAGATAGCGCCCACCAGGAAATTTCCCCTTCCACCTCGCCCCCGATAGGCAATCCTGGATCCGCGTATGGGAAGCGACATTTCAGGGAGCGTCATCGACCTTGAGAGGCGTGTCTTTACAATTTCAGAGGGCGCCGATGGTCGATTGGGGGTTGGGGGAGGGGATGGGGGAGAAGGTTGAGGGGGCACCTAGCCTACTTATTCCCTGGATCCACCCATGGTCCAAAAACAGAAACATAATACTCTTATTGTAAACTCGGACTTTTTACGGTACTCTAATTACTTGTGATGCATTATGGGTAGTATTGGGTACTTTTTTACCAGACCATAAATAAACAGAAACGGCCGCGCCGGTCGCCGGCGCTGCCGCGGCGTGGACGCAGGCGTGACGCGTGGTGATTTGCTACAACGTTGCGTGGAGAAACGGCATGTTTGTAAAGGTAACTTGGTGTTTCATTGATATCTATGCAGATGGAATGTCGACATATGTCTCTTACCTAGCTGCATGCAAAATTTCATTTCCCTCCAATGACTCTAACCACCCTAAACCCCGGTGTGAAGCAAAAATGAACTGATAAAATTACCACTTTGAAATGTCCTTTACGGCTTATAGCGCGGAAGCCGTAAGAGATAAGTGGGGGGTATGAGTGAGGAAAATGACGGCAACGAAGTTTTCTATCCAGCCGTGTTAAGTTCAATACCGTAGCTATCATAGTCTGGAAACCAGGGGGCTGAGAATAAAAATTTTAAAAACTTATATTTTATTTTTGCCTATAAAATAAAAAGTTTCAGTCTGAAAGTTTTTATCTCTAAATATATAATAAAGGAGGCTATTCTCTTTTATTATCTGAAATGGGAACTAATTTTTATCAATTAGATCGGAAGATATAAGGGTTTGAATGATATTTTGGGAAATGCAGACCTTCACGGAATGGGCCAAAAAGGACCCTTAAATTTCCGTTTTTGTTTTGTTTCTGTGTTTGTGCAGTACTGCACAAACCGGCCTTTAAGTTGATATTTGACTCAGAACCTGAACTGCTGTAGCTTCAGATATTTCGAGCCTGTAGTTTAGACCACGAGTTTTATGCCAAATTTAGGGTGCAAAGTTTAAAAGCTAATTTGGAGCACTAAATTTAAAGCTTTTTTCTTTCCAACTTTTTGTGTGAACTACAAATTTCCCTCATGTAAAAGGGTGCAAGTTTGAAGAGTCTAGATGAATTAGCAAAAAATAGAAAAATAAAAGTTAAAAATCACATAATGCAAAATTCTGGGCAAAATTTTGAAAATTTTGAAAATTGACAACCGTGGTGCTTATTCATTTGGAAGTGCCTTCTATCCACAAAAGTTTTAGGTCTCTGATACCAGCGCTTCCAGAACAGACAACAACAACAACAACAGACAACAACGACGACGAGACCGGAAAACTGTCAGAATAGAAGCCGTTTCTTACTTCGTTCGTCACCGGCTTCTGACAGACCTCGGCCTGCGGCCTCGGCAGGTGCCGCTCTGGCGCAGGAGAAGCCGGTGACAATGTACGTTAGCCAAACAGTTCGATTGACAGGCGAGTTTTTTTCAGCAGTTTGATACTTATAACAACGCAATGTTGGAGTTTTAGGTTTTGTGTACTCATTATGGCTCCATTCAATCCCCTGTCTAGGCCCATTTTTTTCCCTAAATTAGCATGTCTCTGCATACTGCACCACGCTTGCCCTCTGTTCATATCATCAAAGAAATAAACACACGCATAATGTTTGTTTTGTTAAGCAAAGACTGGGCATGACGAGAAGAAAGGAGATACAATATAAAATATGATGGGTTTTCCGACGGTATTTCACCTATACCTGCAGATTTTCACCCAATTCAGCCTATTTGTTACCGAGTTATGCCCCAGCTCGAGACCCAGTTCCACCACCGACAGCTCGAGTCACCCACCCCTACTGATGTCCTGGATCCGCCTATGCTCGAGCTCCTTACCCCACCCCTTACATATGTCCTGGATCTGCCTATGCTCGAACTCCGTAGCCCCACCTCTATACTGCCCTGGATCCGCCTATGCTTGAACTCCTTAGCCCCTATCCCTACTGATGTCCTGGATCCGGCTATGCTCGAGCTCCTGAGCCCCACCCACGTACTGATGTCCTGAATCTGCTTATGCTCGAGCTCCTTAGCCCCACCCCCGTACTGATGTCCTGGATCCGCTTATGTTTTAACTCTTTAGCCCCTACCTGTTTTAACTCTTAAGCCCCTTAATGACCTGGATCCGCCTCTGCTCGAGCTCCTTAGCCCCAACCCCGTACTGATGTCCTGGATCCGCCTCTGCTCGAGCTCCTTAGCCCCACACACATACTTATGTCCTGGCTCCGCTTATGCTCGAGCTCCTTAGCCCCACCCTCGTACTGATATCCTAGATCCGCATATGCTCGAACTCTTTAGCCCCTACCCCCGTGCTGATGTCCTGGATCCGCTTATGCTCGAGCTCCTTAGCCCCACCCTCGTACTGATGTTCTTGATCCGCCTATACTCGAGCCCCTTAGCCCCATCCCCGTAGCGATATGCTGGATCCGCCTATACTCAAGCCCTTTAGCCCAACCGCAGTACTGATATCCTGGCTCCGCTTATGCTCGAGCTCCTTAGCCCCACACCCATACTGATGTCCTGGATCAGCCTATGCTCGAGCTCCTTATCTCCACCCCCGTACAGATGTCCTAGATCCGCCTATGCTCGATCTCCTTAGCCCCATCCCCGTACTAATATCCTGGATCCGCCTATGCTCGAACTCCGTAGCCCCTACCCCCTACTGATGTCCTGGATCCGCCTATGCTGGAACTCCCTGAGTCTCACCCCGTACTAATGTCCTGGATCCGCCTATGCTCTAACTCCCTAGCCCGACCCTCGTACCGATGTCCTGGATCCGCCTATGCTCTAACTCCCTTGCCCGACCCTCGACCGATGTCCTGGATCCGCTTATGCTCTAACTCCCTACCCCTACCCTCGTACTGATGTCCTGGGTCTGCCTATGCTCGAACTCTTTAGCCCCTACCCCCATGCTGATGTCCTGGATCCGCTTATGCTCGAGCTCCTTACCCCCACACCCGTAACGACCCCACCTCCGCGCCCCCCCGAAACGACATAGGCGGATCCAAGAGGGAAAGGGGACAGGTGCCCCCCATAGAATCTTAGCGCCCCCTGAAATTGTCCCGGAAACCCCTGGAAAGTTCGATGGCACCCCCTGAAATGTCTTTTTCCCGAGATGCAGGTATCTGGGTCTACTGATAGGTTTTAGCGCCTACTTGATAGTTTTTCCGGCCAAAAGTGGCGTCCCTGGTGTAGATAGCGCCCACCAGGAAGTTTCCCCCTTCCACCTCGCCCCCGAAAGGCAATCCTGGAACCGCGTATGGGAAGTGACATTTCAGGGAGCGTCATCGACCTTGAGAGGCGTGTCTTTACAATTTTAGAGGGCGCTGATGGTCGATTGGGGGGTTGGGGGAGGGGGGATTGGGGGAGAAGGGTGAGGGGGGGCACCTAGACTACTTATTCCCTGGATCCACCCATGGTCCAAAAACAGAAACATAATACTCTTATTGTAAACTCGGACTTTTACGGTACTCTAATTACTTGTGATGCATTATGGGTAGTATTGGGTACTTTTTTACCAGACCATAAATAAACAGAAACGGCCGCGCCGATCGCCGGCGTTGCCGCGGCGTGGACGCAGGAATGACGCGTGGTGATCTGCTACAACGTTGCGTGGAGAAATGGCATGTTTGTAAAGGTAACTTGGTGTTTCATTGATATCTGTGCAGATGGAATGTCGACATATGTCTCTTACCTAGCTGCATGCAAAATTTCATTTCCCTCCAATGACTCTAACCACCCTAAACCCAGGTGTGAAGGAAAAATGAACTGATAAAATTACCACTTCGAAATGTATTTTACGGCTTATAGCGCGGAAGCCGTAAGAGATAAGTGGGGGGTATGAGTGAGAAAAATGACGGCAACGAAGTTTTCTATCCAGCCGTGTTAAGTTCAATACCGTAGCTATCATGGTCTGGAAACCAGGGGGCTGAGAATAAAAATTTTAAAAACTTATATTTTATTTTTGCCTATAAAATAAAAAAGTTTCAGTCTGAAAGTTTTTATCTCTAAATATATAATAAAGGAGGCTATTCTCTCTTATTATCTGAAATGGGAACTAATTTTTATCATTTAGATCGGAAGATAGAAGGGTTTGAATGATATTTTGGGAAATGCAGACCTTTACGGAATGGGCCAAAAAGGACCCTTAAATTTCCATTTTTGTTTTGTTTCTGTGTTTGTGCAGTACTGCACAAACCGGCCTTCAAGTTGATATTTGACTCAGAACCTGAACTGCTGTAGCTTCAGATATTTCGAGCCTGTAGTTAAGACCAATGGTTTTATGCCAAATTTAGGGTGCAAAGTTTAAAAGCTAATTTAGAGCCCTAAATTTAAAGCTTTTTCTTTCCAACTTTTTGTGTGAACTACAAATTTGTCTGATGTAAAAGGGTGCTAGTTTGAAGACTGTAGGTGAATTAGCAAAAAATAGAAAAATAAAAGTTACAAATCACATAATGCAAAATTCTGGGCAAAATTTTGAAAATTTTACAAATTGACAACCGTGGTGCTTAATCATTTGGAAGTGCCTTCTATCCACAAAAGTTTTAGGTCTCTGATACCAGCGCTCAGAACAGACAACAACAACAGACAGACCTCGGCCTGCGGCCTCGGCAGGTGCCGCTCTGGCGCAGGAGAAGCCGGTGACAATGTACGTTAGCCAAACAGTTCGATTGACAGGCGAGTTTTTTCAGCAGTTGGATACTTATAACAACGCAATGTTGGAGTTTTAGGTTTTGTGTTCTCATTATGGATCCATTCAATCCCCTGTCTAGGCCCATGTTTTCTTAAATTAGCATGTCTCTGCATACTGCACCACGCCTGCCCTCTGTTCATATCATCAAAGAAATAAACACAGGCATAATGTTTGTTTTGTTAAGCAAAGACTGGGCATGACAAGAAGAAAGGAGATACGATATAAAATATGATGGGTTTTCCGACGGTATTTCACCTATACCTGCAGATTTTCACCCAATTCAGCCTATTTGTTACCGAGTTATGCCCCAGCTCGAGACCTTAGCCCCACCACCGGACTGATGTCCTGGATCCGCCTATGCTCGAGCTCCTAACCCCACCCCCTTACATATGTCCTCGATCTGCCTATGCTCGAACTCCGTAGCCCCACCTCTATACTGCCCTGAATCCGCCTATGCTTGAACTCCTTAGCCCCTACCCCTACTGATGTCCTGGATCCGCCTATGCTCGAGCTCCCGAGCCCCACCCACGTACTGATGTCCTGAATCCGCTTATGCTCAAGCTCCTTAGCCCCACCCCCGTACTGATGTCCTGGATCCGCTTATGTTTTAACTCTTTAGCCCCTACCTGTTTTAACTCTTTAGCCCCTTGATGTCCTGGATCCGCTTATGCTCGAGCTCCTTAGCCCCACCTCCGTACTGATGTCTTTGATCCGCCTATACTCGAGCCTCTTACCCCAGCCCCGTACTGATGTCCTGGATCCGCCTCTGCTCGAGCTCCTTAGCCCGACACCCATACTGATGTCCTGGATCCGCCTATGCTCGAGCTCCTCAGCCTCACCTCCGTAGAGATGTCCTGGATCCGCCTATGCTGGATCTCCTTAGCCCAATCCCCGTACCGATATGCTGGATCCGCCTATGCTCAAACTCCTTAGCCTCTACCCCCGTACTGATATCCTGGCTCCGCTTATGCTCGAGCTCCTTAGCCCCACCCTCGTACTGATATCCTGGATCCGCATATGCTCGAACTCTTTAGCCCCTACCCCCGTGCTGATGTCCTGGATCCGCTTATGCTCGAGCCCCTTAGCCCCACCCTCGTACTGATATCCTGGATCCGCATATGCTCGAACTCTTTAGCCCCTACCCCCGTGCTAATGTCCTGGATCCGCTTATGCTCGAGCCCCTTAGCCCCCACCCTCGTACTGATGTCCTGGATCCGCCTCTGCTCGAGCTCCTTAGCCCCACCCCGTACTGATGTCCTGGATCCGCCTCTGCTCGAGCTCCTTAGCCCCACACCCATACTTATGTCCTGGATCCGCCTATACTCGAGCCCCTTAGCCCCACCCCCGTACTGATGTCCTGGATCCGCCTCTGCTCGAGCTCCTTAGCCCCACACCCATACTTATGTCCTGGATCCGCCTATGCTCCAGCTCCTTAGCCTCACCCCGTGCTGATGTCCTGGATCCGCTTATGCTCGAGCTCCTTAGCCCCACCCCCGTACTGATGTCCTTGATCCGCCTATACTCGAGCCCCTTAGCCCCACCCCCGTACTGATGTCCTGGATTCGCCTCTGCTCGAGCTCCTTAGCCCCACCTCTGTATTGCCCTGGAACCACCTATGCTCAGCCCCGACCCTCTACTGATGTCCTGGATTCGCCTATCATCGAGCTCCCGAGCCCCACCCCCGTACTGATGTCCTAAATCCGCTTATGCTCGAGCTCCTTAGCCCCACACTCGTACTGATATCCTGGATCCGCCTATGCTAGAACTCTTAAGCCCTACCCCAGTGCTGATGTCCTTGATCCGCCTATACTCGAGCCACTTAGCCCCACCCCCTTACTGATGTCCTAGATCCGCCTATGCTCGAACTCCGTAGCCCCACCTCTGTACTGCCCTGGATCCGCCTATGCTCGAAATACTTAGCCCCCACCCCCTACTGATGTCCTGGATCCGCCTATGCTCCAGCTCCTTAGCCGTACCGCCGTACTGATGTCCTGGATCCGCCTTTACTCGAGCTCCGGAGCCCCACCCCCGCACTGATGTCCTGGATCCGCCTATGCTCGAGCTCCTTAGCCCCATCCCCGTACTGATGTCCTGAATCCGCCTATGCTCGAACTTCTTTGCCCCACCTCCGTACTGATGTCCTGGATCCGCCTATACCCGAACTCCTTAGCCCCTACCCCCTACTGATGTCCTGGATCCGCCTATGGTCGAGCTCCTTACCCCACCCCCTTACTGATGTCCTGGATCCGCCTATGCTCGAACTCCGTAGCCCCACCTCTGTACTGCCCTGGATCTGCCTATGCTTGAACTCCTTAGCCCCCACCCCCTACTGATGTCCTGGATCCGCCTATGCTCGAGCTCCCGAGCCCCACCCCCGTACTGATGAGCTGAATCCGCTTATGCTCGAGCTCCTTAACACCACCCCCGTACTGATGTCCTGGATCCACTTATGCTCGAGCTCCTTAGCCCCAACCCCGTACTGATGTCCTTGATCCGCCTATACTCGAGCCCCTTAGCCCCACCCCCGTACTGATGTCCTGGATCCGCCTCTGTTCGAGCTCCTTAGCCCCACACCCATACTTATGTCGTGGATCCGCCTATGCTCCAGCTCCTTAGCCCCAGCCCCGTACAGATGTCCTGGATCCGCCTATGCTCGATCTCCTTAGCCCCACCCCCGTAATGATGTCCTGGATCCGCCTCTGCTCGAGCTCCTTAGCCCTACCTCTGTACTGCCCTGGATTCGCCTATGCTCAGCCCCGACCCTCTACTGATGTCCTGGCTTCGCCTATGCCCGAGCTCCCGAGCCCCACCCCTGTACTGATGTCCTGAATCTGCTTATGCTCGAGCTCCTTAGCCCCACACTCGTACTGATATCCTGGATCCGCCTATGCTAGAACTCTTTAGCCCCTACCCCCGTGCTGATGTCCTTGATCCGCCTATACTCGAGCCCCTTAGCCCCACCCCCGTACTGATGTCCTGGATCCGCCTCTGCTCGAGCTCCTTAGCCCCACACCGATACTTATGTCCTGGATCCGCCTATGCTCCAGCTCCTTAGCCCCACCCCCGTACTGATGTCCTGGATCCGCCTCTGCTCGAGCTCCTTAGCCCCACACCCATACTTATGTCCTGAATCCGCCTATGCTCCAGCCCCTTAGCCCCACCCCCGTATTGATGTCCTGGATCCGCCTTTACTCGAGCTCCGGAGCCCCAACCCTGCACTGATGTCCTGGATCCACCTATGCTCGATCTCCTTAGCCCCACCCCCGTACTGATGTCCTGGATCCGCCTTTACTCAGGCTCAAGAGCCACACCCCTGCACTGATGTCCTGGATGCGCCTATGCTCGAGCTCCTTAGCCCCACCCCCGAACTGATGTCCTGGATCTGCCTATGTTCGAACTCCGTAGCCCCACCTCCGCACTGCCCTGGATTCGCCTATACTCAATTTCTTTATTCCCTACCACCCTACTAATGTCCTGGATCCGCCTATGCTGGAACGCCCGAGCCCCACCACCGTACTGATGTCCTGGATTCGCCTATGCTCGAGCTCCTTAGCCCCACCCCGTACTGAGGCCTGGATCCGCCTTTGCTGGAGCTCCTTAGCCCCACCCCCGTACTGATGTCCTGGATCCGCCTATGCTCGAACTTCTTAGCCCCACCTCCGTACTGATGTCCTGGATCCGCATATGCTCGAACTCCTTAGCCCCTACCCCCTACTGATGTCCTGGATCCGCCTATGCTCGAGCTCCTTACCCCACCTTCTTCCTGATGTCTTGGATCCGCCTATGCTCGAACTCCGTAGCCCCTACCCCCCCCACTGATGTCCTGGATCCGCCTATGCTCGAGCTCCTTACCCCACCCCCTTACTGATGTCCTGGGTCCGCCTGTACTCGAACTTCGTAGCCCCACCTCTGTATTGCCCTGGATCCGCCTATGCTCGAACTACTTAGCCCCCACCCCCTACTGATGTCCTGGATCCGACTATGCTCGAGCTCCCGAGCCCCACCCCATCAGCTGAATCCGCTTATGCTCGAGCTCCCGAGCCCCACCCCATGAGCTGAATCCGCTTATGCTCGAGCTTCTTAGCCCCACCGCCGTACTGATGTCCTAGATCCGCCTCTGCTCGAGCTCCTTAGCCCCATCCCCGTACTAATATCCTGGATCCGCCTATGCTCGAACTCCGTAGCCCCTACCCCCCTACTGATGTCCTGGATCCGCCTATTCTGGAACTCCCGAGTCTCACCCCGTACTGATATCCTGATTCCGCTAATGCTCAGCTGCTTAGCCCCATCCCCGTACTAATGTCCTGGATACGCCTATGCTCTAACTCCCTAGCCCGACCCTCGTACCGATGGCCTGGATCCGCCTATGCTCTAACTCCCTAGCCCCACCCTCGTACTGATGTCCTGGGTCCGCCTATGCTCGAACTCTTTAGCCCCTACCCCCATGCTGATGTCCTGGATCCGCTTATGCTCGATCTCCTTACGCCCACACCAGTAACGCCCCACCTCCGTGCCCCCCTGCCCCCGAAACGACATACGCGGATCCAAGGGGAAAGGGGACAGGTGCCCCCCATAGAATCTTAGCGCCCCCTGAAATTGTCCCGGAAACCCCTGGAAAGTTCGATGGCACCCCCTGAAATGTCGTTTTCCCCGAGATGCAGGTATCGGGGTCTACTGATAGGTTTTAGCGCCTACTTGATAGGTTTTTCCGGCCAAAAGTGGCGTCCCTGGTGTAGATAGCGCCCACCAGGAAGTTTCCCCTTCCACCTCGCCCCCGATAGGCAATCCTGGATCCGCGTATGGGAAGCGACATTTCAGGGAGCGTCATCGACCTTGAGAGGCGTGTCTTTACAATTTCAGAGGGCGCCGATGGTCGATTGGGAGTTGGGGGAGGGGATGGGGGGAGAAGGGTGGGGGGGGCACCTAGCCTACTTATTCCCTGGATCCACCCATGGTCCAAAAACAGAAACATAATACTCTTATTGTAAACTCAGACTTTTACGGTACTCTAATTACTTGTGATGCATTATGGGTAGTGTTGGGTACTTTTTTACCAGACCATAAATAAACAGAAACGGCCGCGCCGATCGCCGGCGTTGCCGCGACGTGGACGCAGGGGTGACGCGTGGTGATTTGCTACAACGATGCGTGGAGAAACGGCATGTTAGTAAAGGTAACTTGGTGTTTCATTGATATATATGCAGATGGAATGTCGACATATGTCTCTTACCTAGCTGCATGCAAAATTTCATTTCCCTCCAATGACTCTAACCACCCTAAACCCCGGTGTGAGGCAAAAATGAACTGATAAAATTACCACTTTGAAATGCATTTTACGGCTTATAGCGCGGAAGCCGTAAGAGATAAGTGGGGAGTATCAGTGAGAAAAATGACGGCAACGAAGTTTTCTATCCAGCCGTGTTAAGTTCAATACCGTAGCTATCATGGTCTGGAAACCAGGGGCTGAGAATAAAAATTTTAAAAACTTATATTTTATTTTTGCCTATAAAATAAGAAGTTTCAGTCTGAAAGTTTTTATCTCTAAATATATAATAAAGAAGGCTATTCTCTCTTATTATCTGAAATGGGAACTAATTTTTATCAATTAGATCGGAAGATATAAGGGTTTGAATGATATTTTGGGAAATGCAGACCTTCACGGAATGGGCCAAAAAGGACCCTTAAATTTCCATTTTTGTTTTGTTTCTGTGTTTGTGCAGTACTGCACAAACCGGCCTTTAAGTTGATATTTGACTCAGAACCTGAACTGCTGTAGCTTCAGATATTTCGAGCCTGTAGTTTAGACCATGAGTTTTATGCCAAATTTAGGGTGCAAAGTTTAAAAGCCAATTTAGAGCCCTAAATTTAAAGCTTTTTCTTTCCAACTTTTTGTGTGAACTACAAATTTCCCTGATGTAAAAGCGTGCAAGTTTGAAGAGTCTAGATGAATTAGCAAAAAATAGAAAAATAAAAGTAAAAAATCACATAATGCAAAATTCTGGGCAAAATTTTGCAAATTTTGAAAATTGACAACCGTGGTGCTTATTCATTTGGAAGTGCCTTCTATCCACAAAAGTTTTAGGTCTCTGATACCAGCGCTCAGAACAGACACACAACACAACAACAACAACAACAACAGACAACGACGAGACCGGAAAAACTGTCAGAATAGAAGCCGTTTCTTACTTCGTTCGTCACCGGCTTCTGACACGACGAGACCGAAAAAACTGTCAGAATAGAAGCCGTTTCTTACTTCGTTCGTCACCGGCTTCTGACAACGACGAGACCGGAAAAACTGTCAGAATAGAAGCCGTTTCTTACTTCGTTCGTCACCGGCTTCTGACAGACAGACACGACGAGACCGGAAAAACTGTCAGAATAGAAGCCGTTTCTTACTTCGTTCGTCACCGGCTTCTGACAGACCACGACGAGACCCGTCTGAGCGGCCAGAATAGAGCCGCTTGAGAAATCTCAATGCGCTTCGCTCCATGGATTTCGTCATGCGGCTCTGACAACAGACAACCACGACGAGACCGGAAAAACTGTCAGAATAGAAGCCGTTTCTTACTTCGTTCGTCACCGGCTTCTGACAACAACGACGACGACGAGACCGGAAAAACTGTCAGAATAGAAGCCGTTTCTTACTTCGTTCGTCACTGGCTTCTGACGTTTCTTACTTCGTTCGTCACCGGCTTCTGACAGACAACGTTGAGACCGGAAAAACTGTCAGAATAGAAGCCGTTTCTTACTTCGTTCGTCACCGGCTTCTGACTACTACTACTACTACTACTACGGACAACAGAGAACGAAAAACTGTCAGTATAGAAGCCGTTTCTCACTTCGTTCGTCACCGGCTTCTGACAACGACGACGACGAGACCGGAAAAACTGTCAGAATAGAAGCCGTTTCTTACTTCGTTCATCACCGGCTTCTGACAACAACAGACCACGACGAGACCCGTCTGAGCGGCCAGAATAGAGCCGCTTGAGAAATCTCAATGCGCTTCGCTCCATGGATTTCGTCATGCGGCTCTGACAACAGACCACGACGAGACCCGTCTGAGCGGCCAGAATAGAGCCGCTTGAGAAATCTCAATGCGCTTCGCTCCATGGATTTCGTCATGCGGCTCTGACAGACCACGACGAGACCGGTAAAGCGGGCAGATTAGAACCACTCTGAGAAATACTATTACGCTGCGCTCCATGCATTTTGTCATGTGGTTCTGACGGACAACAGAGAACGAAAAACTGTCAGTATAGAAGCCGTTTCTCACTTCGTTCGTCACCGGCTTCTGACGTTTCTCACTTCGTTCGTCACCGGCTTCTGACCACGACGAGACCGGAAAAACTGTCAGAATAGAAGCCGTTTCTTACTTCGTTCGTCACCGGCTTCTGACGGACAACAGAGAACGAAAAACTGTCAGTATAGAAGCCGTTTCTCACTTCGTTCGTCACTGGCTTCTGACAACAGACAACAACGACGAGACCGGAAAAACTGTCAGAATAGAAGCCGTTCTTACTTCGTTCGTCACCGGCTTCTGACGTTTCTTACTTCGTTCGTCACCGGCTTCTGACGACGAGACCGGAAAAACTGTCAGAATAGAAGCCGTTTCTTACTTCGTTCGTCACCGGCTTCTGACTACTACTACTACTACGGACAACAGAGAACGAAAAACTGTCAGTATAGAAGCCGTTTCTCACTTTGTTCGTCACCGGCTTCTGACGACGAGACCGGAAAACTGTCAGAATAGAAGCCGTTTCTTACTTCGTTCGTCACCGGCTTCTGACAGACAACAACCACGACGAGACCGGAAAAACTGTCAGTATAGAAGCCGTTTCTCACTTCGTTCGTCACCGGCTTCTGACAACAGACCACGACGAGACCCGTCTGAGCGGCCAGAATAGAGCCGCTTGAGAAATCTCAATGCGCTTCGCTCCATGGATTTCGTCATGCGGCTCTGACAACAACAGACCACGACGTGACCCGTCTGAGCGGCCAGAATAGAGCCGCTTGAGAAATCTCAATGCGCTTCGCTCCATGGATTTCGTCATGCGGCTCTGACAAGTTTCAGAAGCATTCTTAAACAGAAACATTCTTTCTTTAACATTTCCAGCATTCTCCCGCCTGACATACCTATTCGAGTTATTACAACGGTACTCTGTTCGCTACGTTTTCTTCGTGAGTAATTTGTGCAAGAAAAAAATTATCAGTTTCCCTTTGATTCTAAGAACCCCCCATATCTCAAGGTACCCTCATGATATTTTTCCCAATCATTATCCTTCTCTATTTATTTCAAACGCTGCATACTCCTCCAAGAATCCTAGTCCTTCTCTATACCTAAGAGATCCATGTCAGTTTAGATTATCTGTCTTTTACTACCTGGAAAACATGGGAAGAACAGGAAGGCCATGTGGGTCCACGGATCGGCCAAAGTTGTCGTTGGCTAATATCATAGATGGGCAGCGAAACCTGATCTGCAAAGTGAAGAAAAGGACAAGGCGCAGGTATATAGTAAAGTACGCCTAATATGAATCCAAGATATTAGCACGAGGAAAGGGAAACGGCGACATTGGCCCATCGATTTCCTTTTTCCCTTTTACCAAACTGTCTCAAAATAGAGGAGTTTTCCAGAGATATCTGTGGTTTCGAGAGAAGGCCAAATCGATGAAACTGAAGAATATTGCCGGGAACATTGCAACTGAGCTGATTGAGCTGTTATGGAATGTCAGTGGCCTCCCAGTGATGACCTAAAATCGTGCAAGAGAAGAGTCCTGAGCGTGCTTCAGAAGTATGTCACGCGTCTGAAAAGACCCGAGATGGAAGAAAATAAGATGAACTTCCAGGCTTTTCGTTCTGAGCGTTGTGACCTAAGCATGAAAGACATGTTGGGAAGGCTTAAGCAGCGAACTCTCATTCAGACGGAATAGAGGGAAGACTGGAAATGGTACCAGCAAATGCGCTCTGAAAAGCAGCCCGGACTGCTTGCTGAAAGGGACAATGTCATGGAGCAGCGAGTTAAAGGGAATGTGGCACCTTGGTCGAATCCTGGAATTTAGTGTAATTAGGCGTACTTTTAGTCAAAAGTAATGAAACCACTCATGATTTCTCTGAAAAATGTACAATAAGCTCAATATTTGGTTTTTAAAAATACTCCTCTAGAAAAAGAAATAAATATCAGACTGTGGATGATGTCACGATCTGGCAAAAACTACCATACTTGAAACGCTTCAAGGGCTTCGATTGGCTGATGCTCATCGTTTTAGCTTTTTCTACGGAAATATCGAGTTCCAAGACAAATGATATATAGAGGACCGGGTTTTCCGATTTGCTTTACAACTTGGCTATCTCAGTTAAAATCACGTTATAAGGGTTCTACATTCCCTTTAAAGCTAAAGAGAGGAGAGGAAGGGGTAAAACAGAGAGCATCCTGTGAAAGCTTTGACAGACCACAGTCCTTCTCAAGTTCAAAAGGCGAAGAAGAAAAATTCTAAGGGGTGGAGGTGCGAAAGAAAACTGGCCCCTCGAAAACGTCTGCCACCAGAAGTGTCCAATACCTTCCACAGGTGGATGAGGTGGCTTAGTGGATAGCACCCTTGTCTTCTAAGCCACTAGTTCCTGGTTTAAGTCCCGGCGGAGCCTCTGAATAAGTTGATCTGAATCCCCAAAATCCCTTCCAACAGGTTGAGAGTTAGCGATGCCGTATTACCCTGGCAGTTGGTGCGTCATTAAACCCCAACAATTATTATTATTATTACCTTTGACAGACTGCAGCTCAGCTACAGACAACGAGCTTTGACTACAGCTCACATTCTTGCTGACATAGGTGAAGACATTTCCAACACTTGCCTCTCCAAAAGCGTACCTGCATCGACAGGCAAAAAAATATCGGACGGAGAAGCCAGAGACCATCAAGAACGAATTAGTCATACCGTCTCATCCCATAGTTCATTTTGACACCAAGCTGGTCACTCCCAAGGGGAAGGATCCGGAAAAGAGGGGCTCTGTGCTGATCAGCGGTGGAGATGAGCTTCCTCAACCAAAACTTCTCGCCATACCAAAGTTACCGAGCAACAAAGGCGCTGACATGGCTGAATCTGTGCTCAAATAGCAGGCTGAATACGACGTAGAAGTGACGACAGTCACAGTGCTGCTTATGATGCGACAGCAGTCAAATCAGGCTGAAGTTCAGGTGCCACGTGGAGGCTGAAGCAGGGAATTGGTCATGCTGTACTCGGGCTGGAATGCCGCAGGCATGTACACGAGCTTCACGTTTCTCATGCAGCAAAAACCATTTTTGGAGGAGCAAAAGGTTGGTCGAAGGCGCTGTACAAGGAGCTCAAACAAAGGTGGTGACAGCTATAAAAAGACGGTCCAATCATAGGCTTTGACTGGTCCTAAGGCGTATATGTCCTGAACACGACAGCGGGGAGCGTTCTCGGCTGGGCGGCAGGTCTTATGACCTTAGGCTCATTTACGAGAGATGATTTCAAAGAACAATGTTCACTGATCGTTACCTACCAGGGGATGAGGTGGCTTGGTGGATAGCACCCTTGTCTTCCAAGCCACAAGTCCCGGGTTCAAGTCCCGGCGGAGCCTCTGAATAAGTCGATCTGATCCCCAAAATCCCTTCCAACAGGGTGAGAGTTGGCGACGCCGTATGACCCTGGCAGTTGGTGCGTCGTTAAACCCCAAAAATTATTAGATCGTTACCTACCTGTCGGGGGAGTTATCTGAAAACTACCGAATGCACAGGCCAGGATCAGTAAGCAAAGCAAGATTTCTGGCAGATGCGTTGTACGCCATCAAAATGGATCTGCGGTCCTCTCAACTCCACCTTTCATATGAAAATGCAGCTAAGATCAGGAGCTTGACGATTTATTTTTGTTATTCTTTTTCATGCTCCCCACTTCCTTCGCTCCGGGCTTGTTGCCACTGCAGCATGGGACGGTCTCCAATACTACAGGGAGATACAACAGCTGTCCGAGCTTGCGCCTTTCCGCCCGATCGCTAACGGCGTTTTGAAGTCTTAGAGAGACACACGGCTTACCTGGAAGCGACTGTACTAGTGTTTGTCCTCTTGAGTGAAGACGTCCCCGAAGAGTCAGAAGTTAGCGGAGTGTTGGTCCTCAGCGTGGAGCCCTGAGGTAATTCCAGCAGGAAAACCAATTTCCGGAAACATTCACGGGGCCAAAAACTCGGCGGATCTTGTGGGCGAAAGGTCGAGCTTCTGTTCAACCTGCTGAGTGAAATGGACACTTGATGGCTCACAGATGATGTCAAGGAATGGCCCGCTTCAGCTGGCTACAGACACGTGACAAACTTCGTTCGTGACCTTTGCAGTTGTCCACGATGGCGCCGAACGTGTCATTGGGCTCCTGCAAGAGCTCATGGACAAGACCCAAGATGAAGAGCAACTGAGGGCTCTGGCATGGGTTGTTAGCTGGCACAGGCAGGCCTGTGAACATACCAAAGAGGCTTACTGGCACCTTCAGTGAACGATTCGCATGCATAAATGGAGTTTTAGCGCGGTCAGAGACGGCGGATTCCATTTTCGAGAAGTGGTGCAAGACTTTCTGGAGGGGGCGCCTTCCTCCCCAGGGGGCGCCATCATCCCTTGGGGGCGCCTTTGCTATCCAAGGGCGTTCTGCAGAAACTCTTTGGACTCGGCATGCGAGGCCACTTGGGGTGTTTATTTCTAATATTCCGAAAAATAGGTATTTTAGATTTCGCGAGAACTCAGTCGTATCGGATTCGTATCAGCAACAGAGTGGCATAGCCCAGGATTCTGTGATTTTCATAGCCTTGTTTGCAGTTATGACCAATGATATTGCAGACACTTCCAGCAAACATACGGCATGTGCTTTTCGTTGAAGAGTTCACAATATGGGTGACAGCGTCCACTACAGCAGCTGCGCAGAGGCGGCTGCAGCTTGACCTTGACACATTGCAGCAATGGATCATATGCAATGGACTGAAATTTTCAAGTTCAAAGACAAAGTTCTATAATAGACATTGAGACTGAATACTCGATGTTGTAAATTTGCGGAAATCCGATCGACGTTGGAGCAGAAACCAGATTTATCGGGCTCACACCCGTTAAACTTCGTATGTGCCACACCTGAATGATTTCCGCAAAAAAATGTTTCGATACGCTGAAAATACTGAAGGTGTTGACGAGAATGAGATACGGTGGGGATAGAGAAATGTTTCTCATGCTATACACGTTATATGGTTATCGCCTATATATACGTTATACGCACGTTATACGCTCATCATTATACGCTACGTTATAAGCTTCTTATGCTATATAGATCACTTATTCGTTCGAAGTCCGAGTACGGCTTTATTGTGCATGAGGCCGCTCCTATAGTCCGCGAAAAAGATTAGCGATATGTCCATCATCATGCTATCAGAATAGTAACAGGGGCGTTCCAAGCTTCACCCATAATGAGCATGATAGTGGAAATTAATGAAATACCGCTACAAATACGCAGTAAGATATTCGCTTTGCATTAAACCATTTAAGGGAATGGAGCACCTTTAGAACTTGATTTTAACTTATATAGCCAAGTTGTAAAGCAAGTCGGAAAACCAGGTGCTCTATATATCATTTGTCTTGGAACTCGATATTTCCGTAGAAAAAAGCTAAAACCTACCCGAAATGTACCTACTTCTCATGTAGCTCTCGCAAGGCGGCCATTGTTGTGAGCTGCTGGTGTGACAACATATGCTGACATCACGATGAGCATCAGCCAATCGAAGCTCTTGAAGTGTTTCGGAGTATGGTAGTGGTTGCTCGATCTTGACATCATCCACAGGCAGATATTTATTTCTTTTCCTAGAGGAGTATTTAGAAAATCAAAATGTTGCGCTTGTTGTACATTTTTCAAAGAAATCATGATAAGTTTCATTATTTTCGGCTAAAAGTACACCTAATTACACAAATTCCAGGATTTTACCAAGGTGCCACGTGCCCCTTAAAATCAGTCACCAACATGCCCCACATGCCAAACATTTTTTGGCGACGCCTACCTCTGTCAGATAGACAGTGGCTCGCGTGTTGCAACCCGACACCCGGGAGTGAGAGTCTGTGCCTGGCTGGCACAGGTTGGTATCGACAACAGCCTCGTAGAACCACATGAAGCAGCGGTTATTGAACCATAGCTCATCTCGACAGTTGACACGAACACAGACCTACTCCAACAAAGCAAAAATTTGCCTCCTGAACCAACGTGCCAGTAATTTATGAACTTGCGTGTGGAGCCGTTCAAAAACCACGTCTGTTTCTATACAGATGGTTGCAAAAGAAAGTGACAATGGCACAGGGCGTGCATTTGTTGGTGACGATGTTGAGAAGTTTTCTAGTTTGCCTTACGAAGGATCCATTTTTGCTTCAGAGCTGTACGCCATTTTTTGCTGTTTGGACCACGTGTCTAAGCTGATGGCGAGGAAGTTTTTTTGTTCTTTACATATTTATTTGCTTCACATAATAATGTTCAACACCAGACTACCACCTCCATCACAAACTCCATCATCACGTCCGCAACACTCCCATCACGACCTCCATTCCTACCTCCATCATCACCTCCATTACCATATCCTTCACCACCTCCATAGTCATTTCCATAATCACATTCATGATCACGTCCATCATAACGCCCATCATCACATCCATCATCACCTCCATCATCACTTCATTCACTGCGCCACCTTTGAATTAATCCTAGCATGGCGAGGAAGTTAGCGATTTTTACCGATTTGCTGTCTTATCTACCGACATTGAAGCCATTTTATTTCTATAATGCGTCATCACCTTGGCGGGCCATGCTGAAGATGACCGGATCTTCTGTGTGCACGAGTGGTCCAGTAGGAAGACACAGGCAGTTTGGAGGGCTACCATCTCAGCCTGAAAACTCAAGGAGAACGAGCCTACTGGTTGCCTGAGCTCATGCTGGGCTTCGTCTGGTGACTCGATGAAGACCCAGCTCCCCCGCTCATGATCCCTCCGTGCACTGACCCGTCGGTCCACACCCATGTGGCACATCGAGTCAGGGAAACAAGGTTGAGGAGAGCTACTCGCTTCTTCCGGACAGGTGGCGCTCCCGATGTCAGTGGGCCCACGTCTAGTTGAAATGTGACTCACTCTCCTGCTACCCACGGTGGAAGACGTCGAGGAAGGAGTGACTCGATGGGGAGGGAGATGCGTGCTTGATCTCACATCTCTCTGTCCACCTGCCGCCAATTGGTCACCGAGGAGAGTCAAGAGGGCGCTGTCGCCTCCGCACGTCTTCACAGAGGGTCTTCAGGCGGCAGCACATGGACTTTCACCAGCATTCGGGTCGCGAGTACCCTCCTTCTGGCCGCTACGGGGGAGTCTTACCTCGGCTGGGGATGGGGCGGGTACATCCTGTGATGATACGCGCCGACGCTCTCATTTTGCGTTCCAGCAACTTGACATGAAATGGCGGTGTGGCGTGGAGCCACGCTGCGGCCGCTTGCTCCATCGCTCCTCTCACGTAGCCAGTAGCGATGGTTCGGAGGTGCTGTTCGCGCAACCCCCAGTTGCAGCCGGACAGTTGACGTAGGTAGGAGATGCGGAGGTGGACCTTCTTCCACAGTCTCTTACAGCGTGGACCGAAGTTGAGGAGCCGATCGATGGTGACGCCAAGTAGCCGTAGGGTGTCTCCGGCAGTGACAGACTTCCTGTCGACCTGAAAACTGAAAGGATCGGCGTATCTGGCCCACCGGGACATCACCAGTCATTGGATCTTGGCTCCTGATACTACAATTTTGTTCTGTCGGGCCCACTTCACGAGGGTGCCAGCAGCAGCTTGCGCCCGGTCCTTGGCGACTTGAATGTTTTTGCCCGTGCAGAGAGCCGCCGTATCATCGGCGTACATGTAGGGGGAGCATCCGGGAACCGCGCGGAGTGCGTCTACCAGCCGAGCCGCCCATAACAAAAATAAAATTGGCGATAAGACACTTCCTTACGGCAGGCCAGTTCGGAAAATGCGCTCACTGGAAAGCACGCCATTTAGTTCCACCTTGACTCTTCGGTCCCGGAGCCACTGCCAAATCCAGGCCATCGTGCAATTTGGCAGCCCCATCTCCAGTAGGCGAACGCGTAGCAGGTGGTGGTCCACTACGTCGTACGCGTGCGCGAAATCAAACGCGACGAGGACGTATTTCCACGCGGTCTGTCCATCGGGAGGACGGCTGTGTCTCGATTTAGGCATGCACAGTGCACGCTCACTTCTTCTCTTAAATGATGCATCCTGAACTTGACCTGAAGACGATGGAATGTACAAGGGGATGGTCAGTGACAAAATATACTTGTTTTATCAATCTGAATGGTCTTTTCACTTCGATCTGAACACTGCACACCATCATTAAACGCGCAAATCACAGTCAATAAACGAAAAAAGTTATAGATTTATCAAGATAGTACTTGGACACGTTGAAACTGTTTTCTTTTTATTTTAGTGGGTCCCATTTATCACAAGTCACACATGCCTATTCCTGCCATGATCTATTTCAACATTCAATTCCATGGCTACCAAAATTGTCTTAACACCTCTCGAAATTTCACGGACAAGAGCAATTCTCCTGCAATTATTTTCAATGTCCTCTCACCATTATCTTACGAATGGTGGCCACGTGGAAAGGCAAAATTATGCTTATCATACTTGATATTAAAATAAACTTAACCCCTCATCACAAATAGAAAAATCCTCAGATATGTACCTTTATGTTCAGCTGTTGTATGTTCCCATGTGTCTTGCATTTCTCCATGGCCTAGTGGCAGTTACAGTTTTTTTTAAGAGGTGCCGAAAAAAGTATGGACTGAACTGTTTCGCAATTCATCGTTTCAAATATCTCGCCAAATAGGCATCTTGCTTGCCTGGTACAAACTGTTATGGCTGGGGGAGGGAGGGACAGAACGTTGTTAAAAATACGATCCACAAAAATGATGGCAACCGAAAACCGAATACCATAGGCGCCCTTTGGGTGAAACGTTGATGGTGAAGTGCTCGCTCTGAGACTCTGCTTTCTCCCCACTTACCAAAATTCTAGATCCGCCCGTACGCGGATCCAGGGGGTAAAGGGGGGGGGCAGATGCAGCCTCCCCGATCGATCTTCGGCGCCCCCTGAAATGGTCACGGCGCACCCTGAAAGGTCGATGGCACTCGCCTGAAATGGTGTTTCCCACCCTCCCCCCAGGATGCGAAAATTGGTGCTCACCGATAGGATTTTACGCCCACCTGATAGGCTTTTTCCGGTCAAAAGTGGCGCTCCCTGCATGGCGCCCCAGGGGAAGGTGCCCCCCCTCCGATTGGCAATCCTGGATCTTCCTATGGATCCGTCACTGTTCAAGAGCAAACAATTCACAGGAAAAGCAGGAAAATATCAAATGTTAGCAGGGATTGGTGCGGCCAAGGTAATTGATGATGCTAAAAATTTTTTTGTTATGTGGATAAAATTATTTGGTGGCCACGCGGGATTGGAAGGGCACTCCTGGCTCCCTATGAAATGGGCAGTGTGCTAAAAGATTATTTCGTCAAGTCAATATCAAATTATCAACATTTAGTTTTATACTGGGCACTGTTCACTGCAGTGATACAAGAGTGCTGTTCTTTTTCTGTGGGTTTGTGACAACCGGTAGGGATCGTTTTAGCCTCAAATATGACTTTTGTGGTATTTATTTGGCCATTTGGCGCCCCGGTAGCTCAGTTGGTAGAGCGTCGGGCTCCGGCCCGCTGCTGAGAAGCATGCTTTGGCTTCCAAATCAACCCTTCATTGTGGGCGTTGCTCGTCCGGGTGGTAGGGTCGGGGTCTCCGTGACAAGTCTCCTGAGGACTTAAGTGAGACTCAGACTCCAACAGCCGTACTGGGAAGAACCTGGACGAAATTAGAAAAAAGAATTAGCGCAAATAAAATTTGACCCATTTGGCCTTTTCCAAACCCGGTTTGGCCTTTTCCCGTCGAAAAAAACTCGTAGTCCTGGCCAGCATCTCTAATCTTTAGAACATGGAATAACAAAAATTGGGAGACATTTATTTAACACAAGCCATTCTAAATTGTATTAACGCCACCTCCAAATATGGGTTTGATCCCCCGAAGACACTATAATGACCAGCACAAGAAAATCTCCCCCCCCCACTGTGTGTTCCATAAAAAATGCTCTGCTTTGTTCTCCAGGGGGTGCCATTCATATCCATGGGTGATTATTCTTTCCAGAGGGGGCGCCTTTTCTCTCCGGCGGGGGGAGGGAGGGGGGGCGCCTTTTGCTATCTAGGAGTGCCTGTGCTAACCGGGGGGCGCATATGATATCCAGGGACGCCGTTCTTCTGTCTTCTTCGGAGGCGCCTCTGCTGTCCAGGAAGCGCGTGCGCTATCCAGGGGCGCCTATGCTATCCAGAGGCCCAGATCCTTTACTCAGGGGGCGGGGGCGCCTTTTACTGTCCAGGGGTGCCTGTGCTAACCAGAGGGCGCCCATGCTATCCAGGGGCGTCGTTATTCCTCTACTGGGGGGGCGCCTTTTTCTATCCAGGGGTGCCTCTTGCTGTCTAGGGGGCGCCTTGGGTTTCCAAGGGCGCCTATGCTATCCAGAGGGGCGCCTTTTCTCTGCGGGGGAGGGGCGCCTTTTGCTGTCCAGGGGTGCCTGTGCTAACCAGGGGGCGCATGGGATATCTAGGGGCGCCGTTTCTCTTCTTCCGAGGCGCCTCAGCTGTCCAGGAGGCTCCCACGCTTTTCAAGGGCGCTTATGCTATCCAGAGGGGCGCCTTTACTCAAGGGGGCAACTTTTGCTTTCCAGGGCGCAGCTTTGATGTCAAGGTGCGCCATTCATGTATGAAAATGTCTTTCACAGAGGATCATACCTCTTTGGGTAGGTGGTGATTAGGCCTGATTTTCTCTGACCGGCCGGGGGCGCCGGCCAAATCCGGGGGTGCCACCCAAATCCGTGGGGGAGGGGGGCGCCTCTCCGGACTGGTCAAAACCAGGTGTGCGAGAAGATACTTTTGCACACTTTTTTGCAACATTTTTTCATGGTGTGCAACTGCAGACCCTGTCCCGCGGAATCCGCCGTCCCTGCCGCCGTTGTTCTCCGGGGGTGTCTTTTTCTCTCCAGGAGGCACCTCTGCTCTCCAGGGGGCGCCTTACCTACCCAAGGGCGCCTATGTTATCCAGGGGGCGCCAATTCTCTGCGGAGGGCGCCTTTTGCTGTCCAGGGGGCGCATGTGATATCCAGGGGCGCCGTTTCTCTTCTCCGGAGGCACCTCGGCTTCCAGGAGGTGCCTACGCTATCCAAGGGCGCCTATGCTAGCCAGAGGGGCGCCTTTAATCAAGGGGGGCGCATTTTGCTGCCCAGGGCGCGACTATGATGTAAGGGGGCACCATTCATATATGAAAATGTAGATCTTTCACAGAGGATCCTACCTCTTCAGGTAGGCGGTAATTAGGCTTGATTTTCTCTGACCGGCCGGGGGCGCCGGCTGAGGCTGGGGGAGGGGGCGCCTCCCCGAACAAAGGCAAAACAAGGGGTGCAAAAAGATACTTTTGCACCACTTGAAAAAAATCGAGTGGTGCAACTGCACCACTTGCACCCTGGAATCCGCCGTCCCTGAGCGCGGTTTGCTCAAATAACATAAGCGTTTTGCCTTCTAATCTATGAGCGATAAGACTTTGGACGAGTGATACATTTCAGAACTGCCGGAGGGTAATGACCTGGTGCTTCAGGAAAGCTGATATATGTATGTGCAGGAATTATTATGTCTTTGCAATTATGGAGGTATGTTTTTTCATTCGAAATTGCCGCATGGTGCTTGGCTATATGATCAGCTCAAAACTGCGGATGCTCAGCAAAAGGAAGGCTAGTAAAAAATAAAAATTTAGAATTTAGCCGCATGACGATGACAAAGAAATAAAATTTATATATTTTGGATCCCACCAGCCCAGAAATACTTTTAACGATTCTGAAGAAAACAAGGCACACGTTTTTTTCTTCATATTGATCAAATTTCGGCATCAAATTTCGATACTTTCACAAATACCGTGAAATCCCCTTGAGGAATCTTCAACGTGGCAGTACCGATAACACCAAACTTAGGCTTAACACGCGCATTGAAGGGGGTCTGAGCCACCTTCACTTTGACGGGGTGTACTCGCCCCCTCTAAGATCTCAAGAATCACGCTAGGTAGCGAAAAACGGTAAAGGGCGTTGGGTAGCCCATCCACCTCTTCATCGAAAATAGTTGTACAATTTTTTTCAGGTCTCATTTAAGGCCACTAGACGTCAACATATACTGTCATAGGGATAGCATGTAAATTAAGGTTTTCGGTCATTTCATCTGAACGAATAAAGATAGAGCAAAACAATTCAAACCGTATGAATCCTCGCAGCAAGCCGAATCAAATGGTATATAATATGACCTTGCTAGGTCAAACCAAGGAATTGGCCTGACCTGAGGTCAGATAAAGGTCAAATTAGGTAAAATGCATATCATTAGAACTGTAAAATCAAGGCAAATCTAATGCAGTTGAAATAAACGCTCTATCACCATCCGTTACTAAGTTAGTCAGTTAAAACCATTTTTCCCATGTATTTCCAATGTAGAGGTCATGGCTCCTACCTGACCTTAGGTCATCGATATCAAAATACCGGAACATATTTTAGAGAACTCAATTTGCCCATTATGTTATATGAGTAGCAATAGGATAAGTTCACCCTGTTCCTACTTAAGCTATCTTAAACTTTGAGGTCAGGTCACTTGACGTGTACTAGTGACCTGACCTTAGATGACCTAACCTTAAAATTTTAATATAAGTTGTCAAAATGATGAGAGAAAAGGTATGCTAAGCACGGTGGCGCTACGCGCCGCAATTTTTATGCTGTCTCTGAAAAACCCGAGGGGGGCGGGTAACCGCCCCCGTCAATGCGCGTGTTAAACTTCAAGCGCTCAGGACGAAAATACTTTACCGGTCAATAATTTTTAAATTCGTTAAAATAATGCTCATGAAATAAGAAACGGGATTCAGAAATCCCTGTGTGCCTGCATAAACTTTTTTGCAAAGCGGGGTATCCTAATCTGCAGGATCCGACCAGAAAAAATATACAGAAAGACCATGACACTACACCGAACAGCATTGGCGAGTTCGAAGAATATTTTATCACAGACGCCTTTCCTTAGACTTTGCGCAGCCAGCATTCCACATTTGCACTGCATATGTAGATATTCTAACTGTGCACCTATTGCAGGACCCCACCATGGTAAGTTCAGGTGCACCAGGCAGGGTGGAATTTAATGACTTGTCTTGCAATGTTTAAACCTGAGAGGTTTCTGGCCGGGTGGAAAATTTGTGTACCCCGGACACGGCTCCTGTTAAAAAGCTGGTGCATGCAGTTAACACCGAATACTCTCCTACGGAATAATACAATTAGGAGCAGACTACTTTTTCTGCTGTCTGCAGGTGCACTTGTTTTGTTTTCTAAAACGCTTGCCGTAAAAAAATCGGTACGAGAATCTTAACAGGTTTTGGGGATATTAATCCACGAGCAATCTTACGGCCTTTTAGGGAGCAAACGATTTACGTTTTAAATTGTACCAGAGTCTCCAGGTTTGTTTTTCATACTTCTGAGTAAACACTTTTTTGGCATTTGGAAACGAACTGATGATGTTATTCAGAAATCACCAACGGAACAATTGCTCTCTTACTGGTGAAGTCAAATAAAATTTGCAGGTATATACATGGCTTAGGACTTTGTAAAAATTCTGCAAATAAGTTGTCAAAAAGTTGAAATGGAGTTGAGTACTTAAAGACTTAGCTCGGACGCGTAGCACAAGGCAAGGCACATACCTTTCATACTCAGCTTTGCTGGCTTCCAAACTCGGTGATAAAATTAAGCTGAATTCCACTTTAGCTTCTCGCCAAACTTTAGAACCCTAGTTATTTTCTTCCCACTTCATCCGATCTCGACACCAAGCTCAAATCACACAGGTACTCGGCGCCGAATGTAATCTACAGTAGCAGCTCGGCGTGCTGGAAATGCTTCACCAGACGTCGCGCCGCGCCGGCAGGCCTGCAGATATGCCCGTAAGGCAGACGGTGTGTACAAAGTGGTGATAACACCGGCAGATTACTCCCGCAGGGCAATCCACCAGCCGACACCGGTATTACTAGCACGGACACAATACCCCACACAGTCCGCCCCCCTGGGAGGTCCGAGCTTAGCGCTCGCCAAAACTGCATCACCGAAAGCCAGTAAATGCCCCTAAAAAACAGCATGGGAAGAGGCTACTCCTACTGAGAGGCAGACCATAGGCGTGCCAAGGTTGTGTAAAATCTGGAGTTGTCTGCGAAAGCTGTCCTTGTGATCAGTTTGTAAGCAACCATAGACACGATAACCAATGCCAGTAAGATATCAGTAACACTAAATTGAAGTTAATATTATCATTACACACCATATAACTACAATATGAAACAATTCTTACACGGTCTTCCTATAGTTGTAATGCTCAAAAGCTGGTTGCACCAAGAAAAGATTGGGTTTGAGCTTCCTCCTACCGAACGCGCATCCTTGATGCTATAGCACCCACCAGCTGCCTCAAGAGCGCTCTGAGAGAGCGAGGCGTTTCTTCACTTACCGAGATCTAGCACATCGGAACGGAGCGCCGCTAGCAGTGAGCGACGCTGGGAGCGCGGGGATGTGTAGGGGCGCACTGCGTTCTCTGTCGTAGCCCAGCTTGAAATGTAAACCTTTTCTCGACGTTTTAGTAGCTTTTTATTGTTTTTAGCGGTCGTTTTATATCTTGTTTAATGCTGTTGTAACCCATCACTGTTGTGATAATCTTAGCTGTGTGTAATGTCATTGTGTAGTACAGCTGACTTCCGTACCTTGTCGATCATCTACAATTGATTCTATGACGTAACAGCCACTTTGTGGAAGTCATTACAATGCAAATAAATACATAAAAAATAAATGAATAGAAGTCAGTATTACCCACGTTTTCCCAACCGGTCGCTCGGTCGGACGGGCCGGCTCCTTGACCAGTCAAAAGTTTGTTTCTTGCGCTTCAGTGAGAGCGTGCATGCAGGGGCGTAGCCAAAATTTCACTCAGGGGGGGCGGCGCCCGAAAAAGGCCCCTGCGGCAGCGCTAAAAGGGCCCTGATGGTTAAAAAAGCCCTGCTTTTTAGAGAATAGTGCTGAAGGGGGCTTAAGATGGCTCTCTGGTATGAAATCTCAAATTTGGCCACAGAGCATAGTGCGGGCGAAACAGAAACGCGTATTAACAGGGCTATACAGTCGGCGGGTACTAAGGTCTCGAAACAATTTATCGACTCAAATATTTTGCCCGGATGTTCCGTTATCCCTGTACATACATATATCAGACGCCCCTGCCGTGGAGATTCAATTATCCAAAGGCACTGTTGAATACGAGGGAATGAATACGAGTACAAATGAAGTGATTTTAGCTAAAATGTAATTTTGTTAAAGCCCAAACTGACACATCGATTCTACTGTTTTATTTATCAACACATATTTTGTTGTTTCAAAATAGTTTTTGCAGCATATTATACTCATTTAAAGTCTTCAGTACTTAACAGGACTTAGTCAGAACTATAGTCTCCACGTTACTTCGCATTTAACAGGTAGGTTTCATTAAGGTCCGAACAATAAAAAATATTTTCGCCCAGCGGGATTTGAGCATTGCTCCACGTTGGCATGGTTACCGCAGGTTACCGTATACCAGTTCACCATCTGAGGAGGACAATGGGTGAATTTTTACCTTCTTTCTCTGCGAACTGTAAGTTCTGTTACGAATCAAATGTCGATCTAGTGGCTTCTCGACATGCTCTATCTTACGGCCATCTCAATTCAAAGCTCCTTATGGAGGTGCCGTGTTCCCCCTTTAAATGTGTTTCCAACTTGTTAGTTTTACCGATATTTTCATCTGTTAAAGGGCCTTCATGAAGAAAAAGAGGCTCAAATCTAATAGTGTTTCAGCCCCTGTAGTCTGTCTATCGGTCTCTCTGTCATCATCATCCGTGGTCTGTACTGAGAATTGGTATCCGTTATTTGAAGCTTATGGGTTAAATATCAAACTCATGGGTAAAAGTTTAAACTCAGCCATGAACTGTAAGTCCTGGGACAAATCAAATGTCGATATTGTGGCTTCTCGACATGCTTTATCACATGGCCATCTCAGTTCAAATCTCATATTGAGGTGCCGGGTTCTCTTTAAGACGTGTTCGCGCTGGTTTTGAACTCTCAAAATGTTTCATTTTATTGTAGAAATGTTACCAGGGATGCGGAGCCGAGAAAATTTTGGACGGCTCCGGCTCCGGCTCCGGTCCGGGGCTATGTTTTCGGCTCCGGCTCCGGCTCCGGGTTCAAGTGTCCTAACGGCTCCGGCTCCGGCTCCGGGCAAAATAGTCGGCTCCGACCGTCTCCGGCTCCGGCTACGGCAATGTACCTATATCCAAAATGTGATCGACACGTTCTCAAGGGCGTGAAAGTCCATCAGATACAAAGTGATTATGTATTTGTACGAATGAAAAATGGCGACTGGATGAAAGAACGCTCTTGACCAGATGCCAAAGGCCAGTGAACCTCAAAACTGGACCAACCTACACTGCAGTGTATTCGTATGGCAAACTGCACTGCACTGTAAAGGCAAACAGAAATATGGGTCAGACATGCCCGGAAACCCACATAAAAAATTAAAGATACAACGATCAAGTAAGGTTTGGACGGCCCGCAAAGAACAATTTCGATAATTTAACAGTGTTCAACATGAAAAAACACATCAGATAGGCTAATGGCCTAATTCCTTTTCGAGAAAAATCGAAACCAGCCACTCTACTGCCCAGTGCCCAGGACCCAGCAGCTGGTTCGCTCACTACACCACCCAATCGCGGTTGGAGCGGAGCAGCAACATTGCCTCCAATATGTCTGCTCTTAGTCTGGACCTGAGATCAGTAAGCAGTAGCTTCATCGCAAGACATGCAACACTGTTTACACGGCCGTTGCTACGGCGTCGCTGATAACGTCACTGCAACCATGTGCGTGTCAACTCGCCGTCCAGAATGGACAGGAAATTGGGGATGTTGATTTTCTAACGGATGTGGTGGGTAGGTTTGAGGCACGGTTACAATGAAACTTAGATTTTTGGATAGATAAATGTTTGGATAATAATTTAACACGCGCATTGACGGGGGCGGGTACCCGCCCCTCCTCGGGTTTTTCGGAAATAGCAGAAAAACGGCGGCGCTACGCGCTGCCATACTTGGCATACCTTTTCCCTCATCATTTTTACAACTTCTGTAAAAATTTAAGGTTAGGTCATCTCAGGTCGGGTCACCAGTACAGGCCAAGTGACCTGACCTAAAAAAGTTTAAGATAGCATAAGTCGGAGCAGGGTGAACTTATCCGAGTGACCCGACGGTGTTACAGCATACTCATTGGACTTCCGAAATTGAGGCATAAAATTTCCTGCGAAACAAAACAGCTCCTAATTCAGTCACTGGTCTTCACCCATATTCAGTATTGTCTTCCTGTTTGGGGAGGATGCAACACCACCCAAAAAAAACAGAATTAAAAAAAATCATTAATTTTGGAGTGCGCATTGCTTCTGGGTTGCACCGCCGCGAACACGTATCGTCTACCTTGTAGGCACTGGGATGGATGAGGTTTGATGACATGTTGGAGGAGCGTGATGTAGCCATGGTGAGAAGTCTGTTAAGCACATCTGTCCCACCCTTGCTGGCCGAGAGCATGGTGCGTCGCTCTGACGTGTCAAGAAGGACCACGCGGAGAGCAGAGGCGGGCATGCTCGAGCTGCCCAGAGTAAGAACGGAGGCGGCCAGGTGAGGTTTTCGCTTCCGGGCAGTTAGCTCATGGAATAGCAAAATAGGAGCAGGTTGACTCGCACTGAGGGACGATGGTAGGAATGTGTAGTTTTTTAGCGTTTTTAGTTGTCTGCTTTTTAGATGCCTTGTTCGTTTGACTTTTACTGTGTTCTGCTCCTTTGTACCCTGTATTTGACGCGAGGACTGAAAAGCCATGTAATGGAGACCTCAATAAAGCACTACTACTGAAACTCATATCACATAATGGGCCCACCGAGTTCTCTAAAATGTGTTCCGGTATTTTTCATATCGATGACCTAAGGTCAGGTACGAGGTCCAATGGTACCTCTCTATTGGAAATACATGGGGATAAGGGTTTTACTGAATAACTCAGTAACGGATGGTGATAGAGCGTTTATTTTAGCTTCATTAGACTCGCCTGGGCTTTGCAGTTCTAATGATATGCATTTTATATAATTTGACCCTGACCTGACCTCAGGTCAGGTCAAATCCTTTATTTGACCTAGCAATGTCAAATTATATATCATTCGATTTGGATTGCTGCGAGGATTGTCTATGTCTACCATTTATTGGCCACAATCATGTTGCTGATTATTTTGCAATTCGGGCGTCTTTAGCGTACAAATCACATTCCACGTTTTAGCAACAAATTTACAATTACACTTAAAAATTTCACTTAACAATTACAATTACAACAATTACAATACAAATTTACGGTGAGCCTATGAAGATTATCAGGTTTACACAACATATTAATAAACGAGTTTACCGACACTGCTTGGACAGTTTCTTCAGGCAGAGCATTCCAGTCGCTGATTGTTTTTGGAAGAAACGAGTTGAGGTGGTATTCGGTCCTGCATCGTGGTATCAAAATTGTTGACCATGTCCTCGCCGCTGTCTTTCTGGTAGTGGCGTCAGTTTGACTTTGATGTCTTCCACGGCTACCGTCTCATGTAGTATCTTGTAAAGCATGGTTAGCCGGGCTACTCTTCGTCTTTCCTCGAGAGATCTCTATTCGAGTCGCTTCATGATATCTGTTACACTTGATGTTCTTCGAAAGTCCCTCACAACGAAGCGCGCTGCCCTCCGTTGAACTGATTCAATCCTGTTGATGTGTTGTTGCTGGTGCGGATCCCAGATGGTACTTGCATATTCGAGGATAGGACGCACATAGGCTTTATATGCAGTATCCTTGATTTTCCATGACTTTATTTTCAGATTTCTCTTCAGAATCCTAGAGCTCTGTTTGTTTGGAACAAACGTTTTCAATGTGGTCGCTCCAGCCGATGTCTTTTTATGGTGATGCCGAGGTACTTAGCACTCCTACTGTATCCAATGTGTGGCTGTGTAGTACGTATTGATACGGCAAGGGTTCCCTGCATCTGGTTACTGGAAGTGAGACACACTTCTGCGGGTGAAATTGCATGTCCACTTGCGTTCCCACGATGCCAGCGCGTTCAAGTCTTGTTGCAGTGCTAACTGGTCAGACATGCTATCCACTGCAGTGTAGATTGCAGTGTCGTCAGCAAATAGTCTTGATCGTGTCCTCAGGTTGTTCGGGAGATCATTAATATACACGAGGAATAGGCACGGACCGAGGACACTTCCTGTGGCACACCAGACTTGACATCAATGAACCCGGACTTGACACCATTGACAACCACTGCCTGTCTTCTGCTTGTCAGAAAGTCTAAAATCCATTGGTTGATTTTTCCAACGACGCCATACTGCCGAAGCTTGTGGATAAGCAGGCTATGATTGACCTTGTCGAAAGCCTTGGCGAAGTCCATGATGAGGATGTCAGTCTGTTGCCCTCGAGAAGTATTTTCAATGAGCTATTTGTGAATCCTGAAGTTGTGTTTCACAAGACCTCTTCTTACGGAATCCATGTTGTTGGCTGCTCATGATTTCGTTATTTTCCAAGTGGTTCATGATGGTGCTGGTAGTATATGTTCCAGTGTCTTGCAGCACACACTGGTGAGTGACACTGGACGGTAGTTGGCTGGATCGTTTCGTTGGCCCTTTTGAACACCGGCGTCACCAGTGCGGTCTTCCAGTCAGCAGGGACCATACCAGATTCCAGAGAAGATCTAAAAATCATGGTAAGAATCGGTGCCACCTCGTCAGAAAGTTCTTTCAGTACTCGAGTGCTCAGATTATCCGGACCAGAAGCTTTGTTTGGGTCTAGGTTAGTAAGCAGCTTCCGCACTCCTGTACGGTGATGGTTATGTCTTCAAGGACTGGACTATTGTGAGGAGGCATAGCACATTTGTTGTTGAACTCGTCTTGGTTGTAGCCTCTGCCTTCGCTGAAAACAGATTGAAATTGGCTATTTAGTATTTGAGCCTGTCTTTTGGGGTCGGATATCAGGTGACCGTTTTCTTTTAATGGTGCAACACCAACATTTGATGACTTAAGATGTTTGATGTATGTCCAAATCGCTTATCTTTGGTTCTTTGTTCTGGGTCGATACCTTCGAAGATAGAGTTCAGGTAGTGCCAATAAGCACGCCTCAGTTGTCGTTGAACTTCTCCCCGCAATTGTACATACTCTGTTTTCGTGTCTTCATTTCCTGTTTTGGCATCTTCTTGAAAAGACGGTTTTTACGGTTGATTAGGCGCCGAGAGAAGGATTTATCCATGGTTTACTTTCCTTTGAACGAGCTACTTTGTGTGGAATGATTTGGCGATGGCGTCCGATAATGAGTCTTTGAAAAAGTCCACAGTTCTTCAGTAGTGGCCGCATGTCTCATAGAACGCATCCTGGGATGATATCATTCATGCGCCTTTAAGACCGGTCCAATTTGCCTTCTTGTAAAGTGGGATTAGTCTTGGTGTTTGTTTGCGGTTTTTTGGATTGATGGAAAACTCGCAGTAAACAGCATCATGGTCAGATAATCCCGGAATGACCTCTACTCTTGAGATGAGTTGAGGGCAGTTTGTTATCATCAGGTCAGGATGTTATTTCGTCTTGTTGGTGACAGGACAAGCTGCTCGAGTCCGTTATCGCTTAATATGTCCACAAAGTCATTGTGTAATCGCGGATGTACGGCATTGGGCTTCAGTGACATCGTTCTCAGTCCCAACCGGGGAAGTTCATATCACCCCCAATCAGAACATGAGCATTTGAAATTGCAGTAGCTCGGCTGATTGAGTTAGAGAATAGCCTTAAACCCTCTTCATCGCTCACATTGGGTCGATAGTAGGCGCATAGGTATAGGGTTCTCTTTCCTTTCAGCTTCAACTTCACCCAAATAAGCTCGCAGTCCTCCTCTAGCTCGGGCACATGGTAGCTATCCAAAGTGTTCTTCACCGCCAACAGCACTCCTCCCCCATGTCGGTTTCTGTCCTTGCGATATACTTTGTAGGTGTCTGGGAAAATTTCCGCATCCGTCTGGATAGAGTCAAGCCAGGTCTCAGTAGCCATAACAATATCAGGTCTTACACTGTCTATTAGGTGAATAATTTCTGGTTTCTTTCCGGTTGCTGATTGTAGATTTAAGCTCAGGACTCGCAGTGGACGATGGTCTCTCTTGGATGACTGGTTTGTGCGTACCGGAGTAGAGGCATGGATAGGTCTTCCAATAGAACCTCTGCTAGGTGTCAGAAGCGATGTGGTCAAGTTCGGAGGTCGTGTCATCTTCTGGGAATTCGAAAAGTGTTTGACTATTTCGATTGTCGCGGACGGCGCAGACCACATATCGTCTTGGTGCAAATGACCCGTATCGATAAACTGACAACGTGCATGATACCACTGACCACACTCGTTGCAACAGACCACTCTTGTTTCCATTGCCTGTGTTATCGCGTTCCACTGCCTCACCGATTGGGGGCTCTGGGACAGATGTTTGGTGAGAATTCAAAGGACCCGGGTTGGCTCAGGTGCAAAGAGTTAGATAGCAATAGGGAGATCAGATGAGGTTGACTTGCTTGCTTCGCTGCCGTTTTTTTGCATATGTTTAAGTACATCGACAAAAATAGGCAACTTGTGCCAATGTTCTTAACAACTCCTTTCTTAGGCGACTGCATCAATTCGATTGTGCAGATGGTAGCGTGGGTCACTGACAATAGCTTTATGCAACATTATGGTAAAACAATGATGAACAGGCACATATTTAATCTAAACATTTTATGTTCTTTTGGCTAGTGGTGCCGTTTTTCGATTAAAGTGCCGGAAAATGATGGCCCTGCCGCCAACGTCACGTTTTACAGTAAAATTTCTGATGGTTCCGGGCGTTTTTTCAATGCGTCGGGTTTGCCGCGTATTTCGACCTTTCCTCGGAATATTTTCTTGTCCATATCGTTAATCTCAACTACCTCCAAGCCCCTGCCGTCTTCTCGATTCCTACCGCGCCGAAGGCTTACTACTGAAAATGAACAATTGCGGGAACGCTAAATTACTTTTTAGTGACATGGCGCCACCCGTCCCCTGCAATCCTCCGTCATATAGTTAAAGTGGTTTGGCTTTATCTTTACTTGCAGGGGTCTAAAAACTTGCCGATCTACCTACGCCGTCGGCGACCCTATCATCTTTTGGTTGGCGACCCAGCAACCGTCTCGAACTCTGATTCCATCTGTTTTCCCATGATTTTAGCTTCCACCATCCGCTCCTGCTTCTAAATATGCTTACCCTCTCCACTGTCTCCATCCGTCATCGTAATACATAGTCATACAGTGCCCATCAAAATCTATTGGATGAAGTCTGCCAGTTCCTTTGGCCAAGAATGGGCAGAATCTACGTCGAAAAAAGCCAAGTTAGCCTTCGTTTCCCGGCTTATTTGGAGTTTCTGAAAGACAGCTTGGCTACAACGGGGCATCTTTGGCCGATTACATCTGGTATCATCACCGCCCTTAGTTGCTGCTAGTCTATGCAGTGCTGCCAGATTTGGCGGATTTCCGCAAATCTGGAGGATTTGGATATTGATTTGCGGGAAAATTTTGCATCTGGAGGATGGCGGAAAGTCTAGAGGATTGCTCTCATTAGCGTTCCACCTCGTTTATACAGCTAAACTGATATGGGCCTATTTCAGTGACTCTTCCAACCTTCCCCCAGCTCAGTCCGAAGTTGGAAAAGGCTCTACTGAAGTCTTTCCCCATCAAACATTAAAAAGTTAATAAAGAGCATCCCAATTTTTGTAGGAGAAGGTTGAAGATGATTTAAGGGGGCTCTAGAATATCCCCCAAAAAATAATTCTAGGGGTTGTCTGGAGGTCTACGGAAACTAAAAGCTGATCGAGCTGTGAAAGTGTTCCGTGAAAAATATTGCTATTTATGTATTCTTGCACCTTGTTATAACCTTGATAATACCGTGTGACCTTGTTGTTTCTGGGACTGCCGAAGAATGATTGTCGTTGAATAAGTTAAGTAATTAAATTGGCTTTCATTCAGGCTCGGAAATTGGGGAAGGCTTAGTACGCGCAAAGGTACATGAAAGATTGGGAACGAGAGCCGGCGCTGAGAGGGTGGCTTCAGCCCGTGGAGGGCGATCCATCCGCGACCGGTGCAAATTTTGCAACTCCACGCATGTGGCCAAACACAAGGACCTTGTTAACCATTCTAATTCTGGCAAACACAAAGGGGATGGTCCAGGCCCTCTTGCGAAAATCTGAGAGCTTTTGGTGCCAGACATTTTCCAGGAAATACCTACTGGCCTTGAAAAGTACCCAAGATAAATGACGTTAAGAAATGTAATGAATGCGCTATTATTGCCGTGTTCTTAGTTATGACAATTATGACTCACGTGTTTCAATCCTTGTCTTGGGTAATTTTTGAAAAAGCAACTGGCACCAAAAGCTCTAGGATATTTGCAAGAGGGCCTGGACCATCCCAAAAAGCTGTATCAGTATCAAATCAACCAAAATTCGTGATTCTTTCCCATCAGCAAGTAACAGTCACAAAGAAGATGTGACAAATTCTTCTTTCTCATGTCTCAGCGGATACTGCATCTGTCCTTGATTAAACTGCCTCTCATTTCTATGTCACATGGGCCCATTGAATCATTACTTATCAATCCAATCTTGAGTCAAAGCTGTTTGGATTAGCTTGGTCTACTGCTTTTGTACCTTGCATTGAAGCTCAATGTACAGATTCATTGTAAACTATTTAAACTTGATTTCAACTTTCTCTTTTTTTTCTTTCTCTTATGACAGCCTCAGAATCATTACATGATGGTATCAACGCAAACTTCAGCCGGCTTAGTCTTGATTTAACTGACCTAAATGATGATTCTAACACACTTAAAGATGAATTTAATCTTATCTCAAACCAATGCTGCTACCATGATATAAAATCTCTCACTCTGAATGGTTCGAAGCTTTCAATCATCCATGTTAATGTGCGGTCCTTGCCTAAAAATTTTGACAGTCTTGTTATGCTCTTGAACTCAATTAAGCCTAAAATTGATGTCATATGCATCTCAGAGACTTGGCTAGATGAGTCATTGAATAACAGCTTCAGAATTCCTGGTTATTGCCTCTTTAGTTGTTGCCCAGAATCTTTTCGTGGGAAAGGAGCTGGGATATATGTTAATGAAAATATTAAATTTATTTACCGCTCAGATCTAGCTGCCAAACCCTGTGAATATCAGTCATCATTTATTGAGGTAATTCAGGACTCATCCCCGAATCTTATCATAGGCTCTTGCTATAGGTCCCCATCTTATGACCCTACCTCCTTTCTAAATTACCTTGATATTGTTATTTCAGATATATCCAAAACAAATAAACAGTGTATCCTGGCTGGAGACTTTAATATTGATCTCTTCCAAATTAATTCTCTAGTGGTCGATAGATTTCTAACATCTTTATCCATCGGTGGTTTCATCCCAGCTATATCATTGCCAACCAGGATAACTACCTCATCTGCGACCTTAATCGATAATTTTTTCATAAATTTCCCTCAGCTACTTCACACTTCTGGCATCCTAATTGATGACACCAGCGATCACCTACCGATTTATTTAAGTGTAAAGCATCAACCTCCTAAACCAAAACCACAAAACAATTATTTACATTTCAATCTTTCCTTAGCTGATGCCCTGGGCCAACGTGTCAAAGCCATACTAAACTCAACCCCTCGTCTCCTAGATGCAAATGCCTATGCTAAGCACTTGATTGAAACAATTCAAAATGTAATGATAGAAATGTCGAAAACTAAAACTAATAAGAAAATTGACCCAATTCAGCCATGGATTTCACATGGTATAGTGAAATGCATAAATAAAAAAATAGGTTATACAAAAAATTCTTAAAAAACCGAACCACCCAAAATCGGGTACAGTTCACCCAATATAGAAATCGACTAAACTCAGTTGTAAGGGAGGCCAAGTGCACTTATTATAGGAGAAAATTGGAAGAGCATAAAAATGACTCAAGAAAGCTGTGGAAAACAATAAATAACATTATTGGCCATAATAAGAAAAATACTAATAAACTTTCCTGAGTCGTTTCAGTGTGAAGGGACTGCCATTTCCAACCCTTTTGAGATAGCTTCCCAGTTCAACCATTTCTTTGCTACTATAGGCAAAAACTTAGAGTCCCTTCTACCTCGGCCAGCAAATGATCCACTAGACTTCTTAAATAATGCTAATGTAGTTGATCGCATGACTCTTTTGCCAGTATCTAATGATATAATCATGAGCATCATCGTAAATCTGAAAAATACTGGACCAGGAGCGGACCACATTAGTGCTGTCCTCCTAAAAAACTTGCCCCTCATCTAATCAATGAAATAACTTATTTGATGAATTTATGCCTTGAAAGCCAAACCTTCCCCGATATCCTAAAAGTAGCCATTGTTAAACCTCTATTCAAATCTGCAATGACCAATGATTTTGGAAATTATATGCCAATCTCTATTTTGCCAGTTCTATCCAAAGTACTCGAGCGAATTCTTCACTCTCAACTCTCTGATTTCCTTGAACAAAACAATGTTTTGTATGATTATCAATTCGGTTTTCGTAAGTTGCACTCTACTTTCATGCCTATATCCCTAATTCATGACCAAATAACATCCAGTCTCTCCAAAAATAAATCATGCGTAGGCATATATTTGAACCTCAAGAAAGCATTTGATACTGTGGACCATGAAACTGGAAATGAGTAGATATGGTATCCAAAATGATTCTCTACAAATTTTCCGTTCCTACCTTAGAAACAGAATACAAATAACTAGATTAGATGATCTTAACATTATGTCACAACCAGAAAATATATGTGTAGGAGTTCCACAAGGTTCCATATTGGGCCCAATTTTGTTTACTATTTATATAAATGATATTTACAATAATCATTAGTTCCTAGATACTTTTTGTTTGCAGATGATACTTCAATTTTTTTCTCTGGTAAATCACTGTCTGATGTTGAACACAAAGTAAACCAGGAACTTCCCTTAATTTGTGCTTGGCTCTGCTCAAACCGACTTTCTTTGAATACATCAAAAACTTTCTATCAGATATATTCAGTAGGCGATAAAAAACCTGATATATCCATATACCTAAATCAAACTCAGATAAATCGGTCAGAATCAGTGAAATATTTAGGAGTGAACAAGGACGAGAATTTGAAATGGAAAACGCATATCACCAAAACGTGCAACACCCTAAGAAGAAATATTGGCGTCATTGCTAGGGCAAGATTTATGCTAAACAATAAGACTCTGCTTCTACTTTACAACTCGTTAATCCTCCCTTATCTAAGTTACAATGCCTGTATATGGGGAACCAACTTTGAAACCAATCTGAGTAAAGTTATTAACCTCCAAAAGCGCATTATCCGATTAATTGACTCGGCTGAACCTCGAGCCACCTCCAGTCCCATATTTAAGAGGCTTAATCTGCTTAAATTTCCTGACATTGTCAATCAACAGAAAATTATGATATTACATAGCTTCATTCATGGGAAATTGCCAACTGTGTTTTCAAACTTATTTCAACTACACACATCTACTAGATTTACTCGTAGGGTTGTGCATTTTCAAGAGACTGCAGCTGAAACCGTGTACAGATCTTTTGCTCTTCCACTGAACTGCCCAAGACTTTGGAATGATACTATAGCCACCCAAATCCCTGATTTGGAAGATATCCCATTCTCTAAAAGCTTTTTCAAAAAGGTCACTAAGAGATTACTTACAAGCAACTACTAGACTCTCGTTTCAGACTCTCATTTGAAAACTGTCGCTAACTTCTAACTTAACTACTAAAGGTTTAACAGGATAAACTAAACTCAGATTATAGCTGGCTGCATACCTCTCAATTTCAGAATGTTGATAACCTGTGTCACTATATTTAGTCCTTTATTGCGAAATGTAAGGCAAGGAGCTCAGACAAGGTCACTTACTCCTTTCCTGCTACTTGTACCATCTCTAACTACTTCCAAATCATATCCGCATTATGTCTTTGTCTCCTCTCCTCTCACTTGCTCTCCCTATCCTTTTCCGTTCTCTCCTGCTGCTCTCTCTCTCTCTCTTTCTCTCTCTCTCTCTCTCTCTCTCTCTCTCTTTCGTTTTGTTATCTTTCTCTATTTCTAAAATTGCTGGGCCCACATATGTTGTTTAGATAAAAGCTGTTCCTATAGGGTGTTTTGAAATGTTTAGGTGCTTCTCTCCGCACCTCATATAAAGTACCTCCTGTAAAAGAGACCTGGAAGTTGTTGCTGATGATGACGCTGTGTAAAATGTCTGTATGGTGTGTTGAAATGCTTAGGTGTTCTCTCTACATCTCATGTCATGTGCTCTTGTGAAGATCGCCTAGAAATGGGTCGCTAACGACGACAGTTGTGAAATAGGTCGCATGCCGATCGAGGCCACCTGCTCTGACTCCTAAGTCCTGGCAATGATTGTCCATTACTCTGGATCCAGTGTTTACATTGCTTCCATGTACGTTGATTACCAAATGACTCGAGTCACATCAATTCTACTAGCAGTGTCCTCCAACAAGCCGGACCAGAACACGAAGCGATAGCAGGAGGGCGACGATGACGAAGAGGAGCCGGCTCGGAAGCGAGCGCCTCCGGGGGTCGGAGAGGGCGAGGAGCCCTCTACTGATGACATACTGCGCATGGTGGAGGAGGATCCGGAGGTGGAGCCGATGGACGAAAACCTGCTGAAGCGGCTGGTACTACAGCTGGAGAAGTGTATCCTCAAGAACCAGGAGATGCGGACCAAGCACGCCGACGCCCAGGAGGGGTTCCTCGACTCTGAACTGGCCCTCCACGAGGCCATACAGGCGCTGCACGCGGTGGCCACGGGCCCGGAGCTGTTCCCGCGGCTGGTGGAGCTGGGCGCGGTGAGCTCGCTGCTGGCGCTGCTGGCCCACGACAACACTGACGTCACCATAGCTGTCATCGACCTGCTGCAGGAGCTGACTGACGTCAACACAAACTCGGACGAGGCTGAGCGGGGCGCCGAGCATCTGGTGGCGGAGCTGCTGGAGCAGCAGGCGGTCACCGTGCTGGTTCACACCATGGAGCGGCCGGACGAGGCCGTGGCCGAGGAGTCGGCGGGCGTCCACAGCGCGCTGGCCATAGTAGAGAACGTGACGGAGCTGCGGCCGGCGGCCTGCCTGCCGGCCGCCCAGCAGGGCCTGCTGCGGTGGCTGCTGACCGGGCTGCAGTGGTGGGCGCCCATCGACGCCAACAAGCTTTACGCCAGCGAGATGCTGTCCGTACTGGTGCAGAGTCATGAGGAGAACAGGACGATGCAGGGGGAGTTGGAGGGGATCGACGTCCTGCTGCAGCAGCTGGCCTACTACAAACGCCACGACCCGAGCTCCTCAGAGGAGCAGGAGTGCATGGAGAACGTGTTCGACGCGCTCTGCTCGGTGCTGCTGGTGGCGGAGAACAAGGAACGCTTCCTGAGGGGCGAGGGGCTCCAGCTGATGAACCTCATGCTCAGAGAATAGAAGCTATCGCGGAACGGGGCGTTAGAGGTGTTGAACTACGCCACCTCTGGCCCCTCGGGTGCCGATAACTGCAACAAGCTGGTGGAAATCCTCGGCCTGTGCACTCTCTTCCCCTTGTTTATGCACACTCCGCGCAAGCGCAAGCGGAAAGGTCTCAGCGTTGTAGAGCACGAAGAACACGTGGTGTCGATCCTGTGTGGTCTTCTGCGTCACTGTCGTGGCCAGCTGCGGCAGCGGATCATCTCCAAATTCACGTAGAACGACTGCGAGAAAGTATTAAAAAAAATATCAGGTGTCGCGCCATATTACGCGAGCTCATTTCGTTTTGCAATGTTCATTTCGGTCTTGTATTGCTCTTTTTGCTTTTTCTCGCTGCTCGTGTGCTGTTCCATTTAACTCAACTTTTGTTTATCCGTTCTCGTTTGCTTTTGCTCACTTAGTGTCATCTCTGCTCTCATTTCGCCTGGTTATGTTCTGCGTCCTGCTTTTGCGCTGCTGGCTTCCTGCTCGTTGCTTTGTCTTTGCTTCATTAATTTGTTTTTGCTTCATAAATTTGTTTTTTTTTTGCTTCATTTCTCATATTTGTTCTTGCTTCTAATAACTAAATATTTTCTTAGATTCAATATATTCAACATATGTGGGCCCTCTACGTATCTACTTATAACTTAACCTAATTAATTTTTGTTTTGTGTCCCGTTTTGTTTACTTGTAGCTTTATTTTGCTCTTTTAACTGTGTTTTGGCGTTATATTTGTTCATTTCGTTCTCTAACGCTCATCTTACTTTGTTATGCTGTTAGCCTGTCAGTCTCTGTTTTATCGCTTTTTCTGTTTGTTTTCTCGTTCCATGGTTACTGTCTCTTTGTTAGGTTTTTATGATTTGCTTATTCTGCCTATGCTACACACGTGCTCTTTTACACTCGTGGTCTGGTTGCTTACTTCCTTTTGTTTATACTATGTGCCTGTAAAGTTCTATTCTGTTGCTAGCTGTTAAGCCTTTGCTTTGCTTTGCCCATGTCTTCTTTTGCTGGTCTATTCATTTCTTCTGTCCCCCTGTTTGTATATGAAAAATGAAATAAAAAAAGCTGATGATGATAATATCACTAAAAGAACAAAACTGTTTGAGGAGTCAAGAGGCGTAGTGCGCCATTCTGGGGAAAAAAAGGCTGAGCTGCGCCTGGCATTTCACATTGCTGAGCATGGGTCACATGCATCAATCGACCATCTTGGTGAGTAAAATTGTTGACTTCTCAAAAGTTAGAAGGTTCCTAATTGCTGAGGCGAGGAGCATTTTAAGAAACCAAAGTTGGAAATTGTCTTACCTATCTCACCATGGTCTAAAATGTAAATTTAATATAATAACAGATTTACTATAGATTCGAGCACAGCCCTTTTTCAGAATAAGAATGGATGTAATTGAATTTATAAAATCCTTGCGCCCTGGATGTAGCGGACCTCATATAAACATATGCTATTTTGCCTTAGCATATAAAATAATCCTTGGTTATATAGGTATCTATGTAGCACATATCTCAGATAAACATGTTAGATCTGAGGCCTTTGCAGCACAAAGGATCCAGGCTTTTTATCAATCCTATTACATTCCTTCTGATTTTGTCAAAGGGATGTACACAAATATATACATTGTCTTCTGGTTTATTATATTTTTATTTTATAATTCATGGAGATAGGACAATATATAACTTCAAGTTGTTGAATTTTTAATTTTTATAACATGGCAGGCCCCGGAATTTTACTCTGGGACATCATGGCATAAATCAATCTACCGTTAACCAATTACTGATAAGATTTATGCTGTTTTTGCAGTTAAGATAATAATGCTTATCAATGCGTATTCACTCTTTAGACTCTACCATGCTCTACAGCTCTCTGTGCCTTAAAATGTGATAGAATTAAGATTTAGCATACTACATTCACCACATCTTGTTGTTTCATAGGCTCTTTTAATTGGGGCTGACAGAATGAGCTCACTAAACAATGGCCAACTTCAGCAAAACTGTTGGAATAAGTACTGAAAAGGGAGGTAGGGGCGGCTTGGCTCCAAAGGAAGTAGGTAACTTAGTTTTGGTCTGATTCACAAATTGATAATAGTTGTGGGAGAATAAAAAGTCCCTTGCTTGCATGCATTTTTTACCCCTTATTTTTTCGGTGTACTCACAATGTATGCTTTAGCAGGCGATGTATTAATTAGTATAAATAGAAATTCCTTGATTGTGAACTACACTCCCATGCAAGTTACATGAATAGGTAGTCAAAATATATTATTAGGAAGTTATGATGCATAATTTGCATTTTATCCACATAAGATTTAGGAGAATCAAGTTTATGGGTTCGCAAAGTCCAAAATCAAAATAGAGTGGGCCATTTGGTTACCCTGGCACCAAATTTTGTTGTTGGGGTCAAAATGCCTGCATCCTGGATGGTTAGGGGAGGGGAAGTGAAACTAAGGGATGGGGTTTTCACTGTTTGGATGATCACGGAATAGCTCTGTCTTCTCCCCAAAAATTCGGTTAACACGCGCACTGGAAGGGGGCCTCAGAGGCCCCCCACCTGTTTTTTTCGGGTTGGCCGGAGAACCGTTCATCGCCGGGAAATGGAACTCAGCCACATTTGAGACAAATGAATAAGACGTCGATTGGTGAAATAATTTTGAAAATCAGCCAATAATTGTTTTCACTTATAGGCTTTCAAAGTCCGACTTGTATTCTGAGATCGCACTAATTCTGCGCCCGCAGTAGTTAACTGCGTTGCATGATGAATGGTGACGTCATAATGCAATATAATTGGGTTTTATGTAAAGGTCATCCTACATGAAAGTCAAGGTCAAAGGTCACAGATCAAGGTCATTGGCCCCAGTCAAATGGCATCGCCCATTATGACGTATATTATGGTATGATGTCATAATAAAGGTCACTCTGTGTCAAGGTCAGAGGTCATGGGTCAAGGTCAAGCACTTGTTCCCTGCCCAACGGCGGCCATATTGGCAGTTGCATTGTATATTGAGGGAATATGCTACTTTGTGACGTCATAGCTCAATGACCTTGAATGACCTTCAGCCCCAAACTAGGAGTTCACCTAGTACGGGACCTTATTTCCATACCTTAAGGCCGTTTTTAGTGTATGTGACTTGGTTCCGCAAAATCCCGGCGTTTCCCGGTAGGTCTCCAGCACAGTCGATATTTGACCTTTATGACCTCGTTTGACCTTGAAGATATTGACCTGGCAAGGGTGGTAAGGGGGCACGTGACCCCCCCGATTGACCCTCGGCGCCCCCTGAAAGGTCATGGCACTCCCCTGAAACTTCGCTTTACACTAGGTCTGCGAGGCAAAAAAATCACATTCTCACTCCCTACCCCCCTCCCCCAGGATGCGAAAATCAGTGCCCCGCGATAGGATTTGGTACCCCCTGGGCCGACAATGGCGCCCCTTGGGCCGACAATGGCACCCCCTGGGCCAAAAGTGGCGCCCCCTCGACAATGTGCCCCCCCCATCGGCGATCCTGTATTCGCGCCTGTCCACGACCCTCCCCATCCCCATCCATATGGGCAAAAACAGCGCTTCTAGTTCGAAGTTCCAAAATTGGTTACCAAAATAAAAGGGTAGCTCTAGCGGGAAAGGTGGAGGACTTATCACAAATTCTAGCGGAGTCTGGAGGATTTCAATGCCAAATCCGGAGGATTCTGACAGTGGTCATCTGGCAGCACTGAGTCTATGCTAGTTATGTTTCTTCTTATTACAATTTTTGGTTCCAATTTTATGAAAAACGACTGAAATCACCTGGTACTTTAGATGATGCCATCTCCCTGTACCGTATTTATGTACTATTTTTAAGTTCAAACTAGAATGTACTAGAATCTGTCACGAGTCGGTACCAAGTCGGTGATTTTCATTTTTTCAATAGGCGACCAATTGGTGACCAAGTCGGCCGAAACCGCCGACTTGCGTGGTCGCCTGGTCGCCTGTGGTCGCCCTGGTACATTTTCGGTGTCTGCGGCCTTCAGAACGAGCGCGGCGCGGGCTGCCGCTAATATTTTTGTATTCTTGTTGAAAGCAAGCAGCGTGTGGGCGCCGGTTTTGACGACTGGTGTTCAATTTGTTAAATCCAAGGGGTTAAATCAAGATGTGCGTTTATCATAGACGGTCCGTGCAATCTAGGTGGGTTTTGGAGTCTGCTTGCAATGATGTTTCCTTGTTTTGCTTTACCGCGAAAAGTCTCAGAAGGAAAAAAAACTTGAATACCAGTGGTGCATGTTTAAATTCTTTCCAACCACAATCACGCTAAAATGTCATCGTAAACATTGTTCTATAGTCACACATTCCCAAGGGCGTGGATTTCCTAAACGATTTTTGGGGTGCCTAATTATGAGACTATCCATAAAAAGTATACTGTGTTTGATACCACCATGTTCGTTTCTTATAGCAGGACATAGAACTGGGTAACCAAGTAGGCCTGTTATTTAACGATTTTAAAGTCCCTAAAATGAGAAATAGGAAAATTTGAAGGATACTCTTAGTAGGCACAGGAAATAACTTGAGCTTTCATTTGGGGTGCCACAGCAGTTTCATACTACCCTATAAATGCATTAGAATGCCACTGTTTCTATAGACAATCTTTCAGAGCGATGGCCGCCTTTAGCAAAGTGCTCCAGCAAGGGCGGACGCAGACCCGAATTTGGGGGGCAAACCCATGTCTGCCTCTCTTCCTGGGGGGTGGGGGAGGGGTGGGAGGGAAATTTTTTTGCTCTACAGACCTAGTGTAAACACCTTTAGAAAAAAATCCGGAATTTGGGGGCCAAAAGATGGTTTGGCCCCCTCCAGCGCTTTGGGGGGGCCATGGCCGGAATGGCCCCCCTGCGTCCGCCAATTTGCTCCAGTGACAGGTCCAAGGGATCCCTGAACTCGAGTTCAGGACCCCTTAAGTTTGAAAGGATTAAGGGCGACCTGAGTAAAAGGGTACCCCCAAAACTGATTAAACCAGGTCTGTGAGGCAGAAAATACCTTGCTACTGCTCCCACCACTAGAATACAAATGATAGGGCTACAGATGGAGCTTTGAAGTTTAGAAGTTGTGCAAATGGCATTAAAGGTGCTGAAAACAGGTTTTGTTGTGCTAGGTTGGCTTGCATAATGTTCTGTATGGCCATATGTCTTGGTTTGTATATATTATCTGAAGTGGCAATATAAATCAAATATTTAAAAAAATTTATTGTTTCGCTAGGTATCTATTAATTGATTTTGTATATGACTAGTGTTTTATTTACACAGATGCACCAAGACATGTGAATGATCATAATAAACATGTTGAGCTTGAATATTTGAAGCAGGGTATAAAGTATGATTTCTTGTTTCTGCTTCAAAGATAAATTCCCTCTAAAATTTTAAGAACAGAAATAAGCCAGGTAGAAAGACCAAAAGTTTGTTTCATAGCCCAAAATATTGTTCTGGAAAATGGTCTCAAGCATTCCCATAATTGGGAATGGGTGTTCCCATCAATGGGTCAAGCATTCCCATTTATGGCACTGTTACCATTTTTAAGTCACACCAACCACAGTTTTCTCCCACTGATTGATGATAATAGCCACCCTTTTGGGTGAAGTGTGCCCTTTTGGTTGACAGCATGTAATCTCAGAGGGCTGCCCCTTACTAAAATCCTAGATCCATCACTGTGCATTGGTACCCCATAAGGGATATAAATGTGCATTCCTGCACAGCACAAATATGTGATAAACCATTTCCAATTTGCCAGAAGACTCCACTGCAAGGACAATGGTCCAATCCAAGTCTGCCAAACATAGAATAAGCTGTGTCTTTTGCACAGATGGATGCACACTGGGTGATCAGGGTGTGTGTGTATGTTTTTTAACTGACTGATTATATGCATCCAAGTTTCTGATAATATCTTGTATTTTTGTCGCAAAAAAGTTGACTCGTTTTGTTTTCTCTAGTATGGATGAAATATGGAAGCACTGCCACAGAGGTACAGCAGAAATATCACAGAGAGATTGTGTCCACCACAAAAGAACAGGTTGCTGAAATGCAAATTGTACCCAATCCGGGTCCAAATGGGTCATCAGCAACTATTCTGGAAACTTTTTCAGTCCTGATTATTAATGCTAAAATGCATCAATTAAGAGCTTTGGAAATAGTTATCATGGGAATGATGTCATGCAAAGAAAATAAGGTTATTCCCAAGAGACAGCATTGCTATTGCTTTGAGTAGAACCATGTTCAACAATGGAGCGAAAATTGGGCCTCATCTTAGCATTGGTTGATATTTTCCACTGTACTTCTGAGGAAATGTTCCCAATGAATTATGTTTGAATTATTTATTTGAAATGTTACAGGAATTGATCTGATTTGTGGCGCCTCAAGGTGAATAATCACAAGTATTTCACGATGCATGTATGTACATGAAAAATGTTTTTCTCTAGTTAAATGAAACATCGGAACTGTTTCTGAGGCTCTTTTTAAGGTGCTGCAAACCCTTTTATTTGTCTCTAAGATAAGGCCTAACAATTTTTTCACATGGATGGACACAAAATAAAACCATTATTGATGAGAGAACAACAATGGTGCATCAATCATGGTTGTATCTTGCCTGATATAGAAGTGATGGGCGAAAATGTTAATGCCCAGGGGCGCTGCCACGGAATTTTTACAGGGGAACGGACCCGGTCTGGTGCTGACCGGGGCAGGGGAATTATGAGCATATTTGGTACCTGACAGCATTAATGACGATGAACCGAAAATTTTGGGGAGACGTAACGCCTGGCTGGCCAACAGGGGGATGCGTAGGTACCCCGTCCAACCGCTTTCGGCGCCAATTTAATTGCCCTTGTGTACGGGCAGCGTATCAGCTTTGACCTCGATTGACCTCCAAACAGACTTAGCCTAAGCTTAGTGGGTACTATTGATAAGTATTCATGACTGCGTAGTGCATATAAATGACTGATCACTATCCAACATTGGCTTTTAGGTCCGACATATCAAGCCCAAAGCGAGCGTTCTTCCTATTATAACTTGAAGCTACGTGATAACATCCCCAATATTCAGTGTCCTGTTGCGCCCTAGCCTTTGACCCGATATGAAATTGGATGTTGCCTTAGTAAAAGAGCTGGTCAGGCTCTGTCGAATAGCGTTGAGAAAGTGGTTCCGGCTATTTTGCGTACGGAGATAAGCAGGTTTTATAGAGCACTGCATTTGATACATTTTGACGTAAATGGATTTTTCCCCTCTGGTGACCACAGTATTGACCTTACGCGAAAATTCCGGGAGTAACGCCGATTGCATTTCCGACGACCTTTCGATCGCTTTTTCCGCTTCTATCTTTCTTTCTTTCCGAGATCGAGGGTGTCATTTTTAACCCCCTCCCACCAGGGGGGGGGGGTTCATAGGTGATTCATGCTGGTCACCGGGGCTAGGGTTAAGGGCCAGCATGTATAATTTTGTTGCTTTCAGATCATAACTTTGACTTTAATACTGAATTATAATCTCATGAAATCACTTAGGTAATGACTTGATTCTGGCTTAGGTCATCGATATCGAGAAACCAGATCTATATTTTATAGGTTTTTAGATCTATATTTTATCGGAACCTTCCCCCTTGTACTCGCCAGTGCTTCCCTATAGCCATATTTATACCACTTTTAAGACCGATTTTGTAATACATGTAGCTTTAGGTTCGGCGACCATCGAAGAAGCTTGGATTCTAGTCAGCGACCACAAGCTCACTTTTTAGACACCTGTTTACTTGTTCAGATATAATGGCCGAAAAACGTAATTTACATGTTATCCCTATGACGGCATGTTTTGACCTCTCGTGGCCTTAAGTGTGACCTGACAAAAAAATGGTTCAAATATTTTAGATTGAGGAGTGGATGGGCTACCCAACGCTATTTACCGTTTTTCGCTACTCACCGTGGTTCTCGAGATCTTAGGGGGGCGGGTACCCGCCCCCATCAAATCAAAGCGAAGGTGGCTCAGACCCCCGTCAATGCACGTGTTAAGAAACAAAAACCATACACTTTTATAATCAAGGGCGGACGCAGAACCGAGTTCTGGAGGGCGAACCTAAATCTGCCTCTCCCCCTTTCGGGGGGGGGACGTGACGTGCGATTTCAGTTCTCGACAGACCTAGTATAAACTACTTCTCCGAGTACATGATAGCTCTCCTGGGGGGAGGGCAAACATTCTATTGCTCGACAGACCTAGTGTAAATACCTTTTTCAAAAAATTTATTCGGCCTTTGGGGAGCCAAAAGATACTCTGCCCCCCTTCCAGGGCTTTGGGGGGCCATGGCCGGAATGGCCTCCCCCTGCGTCTGCCAACAGGGGCGGATGCAGGCCGACGGTATGGGGTAAATCGTGAAAAACATATGGTTTTTGAAGAAAATCAGCAAAAATCGCCAAAAATGGGCAGTTTGGGGGCAAATGCCTTTTTGCCCCCCATGAATCCACCAGTGTCCGCCAATGCTTTCATTTGTTGCCAATTTCTGCCCATGCTAAATGGCTGGAGCGCATCCCCTGCCCGAGCGTGAGACCGTCTACGGAACACCGTAGTTGGAATATTTCATTAATCTCGATATACATAACATATTGAGAAAATGTAGCATTTCAGGTAAATAAATGTGTTTCCATGCGACATCTCACGAGGTAAAATGTGACCATTTCACGTTTGATTTTTGGTAATTTTAGAGCTCTTTGGGAGCCAGAGCCGGACTCTTTCTGACGGCTCCGGCTCCGGCTCCGATCAAAAGTGTTTCGGCGGCTCCGGCTCCGGGCAGAATGGTCGGTTCCGACCGGCTCCGGCTCCGGCTCCGCATACCTGGTTGTTACAGGTGTGTGAATCGTATATTTTATGGATGCGCGAGCACCTTTAAAAGTCAGGAAACCATCCCTACACGTCAGAAAACAGCATTGCAGCTTTAAAGCTATACATTTCGGTCCGATCTACTGTTATGGGTTACTTAGAAGGGTGATGCACATACATGCAGAGGACGTCTTAGAGCAGCGGTGCCTCAGAAACATTCTTTTACAATCCTTTATACTTTTATGGTCATCATCAGCAAAGTTTTATTTGGTTAGTCCAGAAACGGAACCCTAATTTTTCATCAAATACCTCGAAGGCTATATGGTACACTCGAATACCAAATTGTCTAATTTAATCGCGTGTTTCTGCACGTTTGGAACTATGGAATTCTGTAGAGTTTTCTGCCAATTTTTTTCTTCAAATATTGCTTCCCATAACCAAATGTTCTAGACCAGCACTGCATTGCCATTTTATATATAAGCTGCACCAGGACTACGTGTTGCCTGAGGCAGCAGTCAAGAATGTGGTATTGTGGATTTATATGTCTTTGGGGACCCAAATGGCCCCTTACCAAACTCCTGGACATTATTGAAATATTCATTGATTATTTTTCGTTCCAGAGACTTTACATGAGTCTTATTTTGGCAGGATGGCTGTAAAGAAGCTGAATCTTCATTTAGGATGTGTTATTTATATAGATATTAGAAGGCGTCAACAAATTACTTACCTAACTATGGAGGGGGGAGTCAGCTACCGCGTTATCGATCGTTACACATGAGCGTTAAAAAACTTTACGTGGGGCGGAGATCCCAAAAATAGGCGTTACACAGTTTATGAACGGGCCCTAGTCATAATTCCCATTTTACTCATTTGGGACCCCAACAAGTTTGGAAAACCTACTCCACAGGCACTCGTCATCAATAAGGGAGTGATACTATGAAGCAGCTAAAGATCAAGCATCATTCCTGATTATGGCCTCTTGACAACTTCCGTGTGCTCGTTCGGTCACTATGTCGGGCCGGAGAAGTCCCACACAACCAGTCACTAAACTTCTATTCCACTGGTGAGAAAAGTTCCAATTTTTGCATACCACTATTGAGCTCGGTAACATGCCTTCAAAGTCATGCATTCCTGATGGTGTTTGCGCCTCATTATTCCTTGCGCTCCCATGGGGTGTCCCAACGGTCCAATTCTCCATGGGTACCCCTGCGGCCCACCCCCGCCATAGCCGGCCGATTTGAAATCGTGCGGTCTGCCCGCGTTTCGGCCGCTCCGTGGTGCGGGCGGGGCGGGGCGGGGAGCCGTGCATTGCGGCACAACATACCAGCACGAACCAGAGCCAGCGCACAGGTGCTTGGCCTATCAGTCGCCGCACAGATTTGGTGGGGGAGGGGCGCGCCAGCTGTGACGCTGCGCCGTGCGGCCGCGTGACGGGTGACGCAGCGCGTTGTGACGCGTGACGCTGCAGCTGTTGTTCGCGGAGTTGGTGACTCACTGGGCGCCCTTTGGCCCCGTCGGTGGTGGGAATTTCTCAGAACCTGAACCGAATAGCGAAGTAAGTACTTCCCTGAGCGGCGAGTTGTGTGTGACGGCGCATTTCGATGTTTATTCCAGAACAGTGCAGACCATTCGTATCATGAATCCGAGAAAAACATGATTATTTGCTAGATTTGATTTGAGGGTTATTCGTGCTCGCAACATTAAGGACGAACTTACTTCACTCCTTAGGACACCCAAAAAAACAAGGGTGCTCGGGTAACCCTAATGAAATATCGAGCTAGCGTTGTAAGACGCTTTAGATCACAGCTTTCATTCTAAAGGTTTTAAATCGGATTTGTCTTGTTCAACAGGCCTGTGAGACAGAGACGGCGGATTCCATTTTCGAGAAGTGGTGCAAGACTTTCTGGAGGGGGCGCCTTCCTCCCCAGGGGGCGCCATCATCCCTTGGGGGGCGCCTTTGCTATCCAAGGGCGTTCTGCAGAAACTCTTTGGACTCGGCATGCGAGGCCACTTGGGGTATTTATTTCTAATATTCCGAAAAATAGGTATTTTAGATTTCGCGAGAACTCAGTCGTATCAGATTCGTATCAGCAACAGAGTGGCATAGCCCAGGATTCTGTGATTTTCATAGCCTTGTTTGCAGTTATGACCAATGATATTACAGACACTTCCAGCAAACATACGGCATGTGCTTTTCGTTGAAGAGTTCACAATATGGGTGACAGCGTCTACTACAGCAGCTGCGCAGAGGCGGCTGCAGCTTGACCTTGACACATTGCAGCAATGGATCATATGCAATGGACTGAAATTTTCAAGTTCAAAGACAAAGTTCTATAATAGACATTGAGACTGAATACTCGATGTTGTAAATTCGCGGAAATCCGATCGACGTTGGAACAGAAACCAGATTTATCGGGCTCACACTCGATAAACTTCGTATGTGCCACACCTGAATGATTTCCGCAAAAAATGTTTCGATACGCTGAAAATACTGAAGGTGTTGACGAGAATGAGATACGGTGCGGATAGAGAAATGTTTCTCATGCTATACACGTTATACGCTTATCGCCATATATATACGTTATACGCACGTTATACGCTCATCATTATACGCTACGTTATAAGCTTCTTATGCTATATAGATCACTTATTCGTTCGAAGTCCGAGTACGGCTTTATTGTGCATGAGGCCGCTTCTATAGTCCGCGAAAAAGATTAGCGATATGTCCATCATCATGCTATCAGAATAGTAACAGGGGCATTCCAAGCTTCACCCATAATGAGCATGATAGTGGAAATTAATGAAATACCGCTACAAATACGCAGTAAGATACTCGCTTTGCATTAAACCATTTAAGGGAATGTGGCAGGGACAATGGATTCCAGGGTGCAAGTGGTGCAGTTGCACCACTCGATTTTTTCTCAAGTGGTGCAAAAGTATCTTTTTGCACCCCTTGTTTTGCCTTTGTTCGGGGAGGCGCCCCTCCCCCCAGCCTCAGCCGGCGCCCCCGGCCGGTCAGAGAAAATCAAGCCTAATTACCGCCTACCTGAAGAGGTAGGATCCTCTGTGAAAGATCTACATTTTCATATATGAATGGTGCCCCCTTACATCATAGTCGCGCCCTGGGCAGCAAAATGCACCCCCCTTGAGTAAAGGCGCCCTTCTGGCTAGCATAGGCGCCCTTGGATAGCGTAGGCACCTCCTGGAAGCCGAGGTGCCTCCGGAGAAGAGAAACGGCGCCCCTGGATATCACATGCGCCCCTGGACAGCAAAAGGCGCCCTCCGCAGAGAATTGGCGCCCCCTGGATAACATAGGCGCCCTTGGGTAGGTAAGGCGCCCCCTGGAGAGCAGAGGTGCCTCCTGGAGAGAAAAAGACACCCCCCCGGAGAACAACGGCGGCAGGGACGGCGGATTCCGCGGGACAGGGTCTGCAGTTGCACACCATGAAAAAATGTTGCAAAAAAAGTGTGCAAAAGTATCTTCTCGCACACCTGGTTTTGACCAGACCGGAGGCGCCCCCCTCCCCCACGGATTTGGGTGGCACCCCCGGATTTGGACGGCGCCCCCGGCCGGTCAGAGAAAATCAGGCCTAATCACCACCTACCCAAAGAGGTAGGATCCTCTGTGAAAGACATTTTCATACATGAATGGCGCACCTTGACATCAAAGCTGCGCCCTGGAAAGCAAAAGTTGCCCCCCTTGAGTAAAGGCGTCCCTCTGGATAGCATAAGCGCCCTTGAAAAGCGTGGGAGCCTCCTGGACAGCTGAGGCGCCTCGGAAGAAGAGAAACGGCGCCCCTAGATATCCCATGCGCCCCCTGGTTAGCACAGGCACCCCTGGACAGCAAAAGGCGCCCCTCCCCCGCAGAGAAAAGGCGCCCCTCTGGATAGCATAGGCGCCCTTGGAAACCAAAGGCGCCCCCTAGACAGCAAGAGGCACCCCTGGATAGAAAAAGGCGCCCCCAGTAGAGGAATAACGACGCCCCTGGATAGCATGGGCGCCCTCTGGTTAGCACAGGCACCCCTGGACAGTAAAAGGCGCCCCCCGCCCCCTGAGTAAAGGATCTGGGCCTCTGGATAGCATAGGCGCCCCTGGATAGCGCACGCGCTTCCTGGACAGCAGAGGCGCCTCCGAAGAAGACAGAAGAACGGCGTCCCTGGATATCATATGCGCCCCCCGGCTAGCACAGGCACTCCTAGATAGCAAAAGGCGCCCCCTCCCTCCCCCGCCGGAGAGAAAAGGCGCCCCCTCTGGAAAGAATACTCACCCATGGATATGAATGGCACCCCCCTGGAGAACAAAGCAGAGCATTTTTTATGGAACACTCAGTGGGGGGGGGAGATTTTCTTGTGCTGGTCATTATAGTGTCTTCGGGGGATCAAACCCCCAGTTGGAGGTGGCGTTAATACAATTTAGAATGGCTAGTGTTAAATAAATGTCTCCCAATTTTTGTTATTCCATGTTCTAAAGATTAGAGATGCTGGCCAGGACTACGAGTTTTTCGACGGGAAAAGGCCAAACCGGGTTTGGAAAAGGCCAAATGGGTCAAATTTTATTTGCGCTAATTCTTTTTTCTAATTTTGTCCAGGTTCTTCCCAGTACGGCTGTTGGAGTCTGAGTCTCACTAAAGTCCTCAGGAGATTTGTCACGGAGACCCCGACCCTACCACCCGGACGAGCAACGCCCACAATGAAGGGTTGATTTAGAAGCCAAAGCATGCTTCTCAGCAGCGGGCCGGAGCCCGACGCTCTACCAACTGAGCTACCGGGGCGCCAAATGGCCAAATAAATACCACAAAAGTCATATTTGAGGCTAAAACGATCCCTACCGGTTGTCATAAACCCACAGAAAAAGAACAGCACTCTTGTATCACTGCAGTGAACAGTGCCCAGTATCAGGGGCGTAGGAACGGTTTGAAAAGTGGGGGGGCCAACCTTAGAGGGGGCCCACCTCCAGGGGGGCCCCAGTCCATGGGGACCCATAATTATAAAAAATTAGTTAGCTCGTTTGGTGTCAATAAGGCACGCATGCACACTAGGGTGCTAACGTATGGAAAATTGAGGAATTAAATTTTGCCCTATGATTTTGATTTGTACCTATTATAATCGAATAAATCATAGTAAAACGCAAAAAACATTTTTTGTTTTTTTTACCTAGACCCTGTTCAAATACCAAATACATTTTTAAGCTCCTTTGGAGGATTTCAATCATGTTTTACCACGAGTGCGTTTCTTATATTTACAGATGTTTAGGCCCTTTTATCACATTTACAAAATTAAAAACTGTTTAGAAAACTACAGACAATGCTTTGATACCAAACAGCCTCACTTCGCTATGCCTAATCAACATTTTGCTTATTTAATGACAAAAATGGGTACATTTATTTAGGCTGTTACGGATCCCTTCTTTCCATCATTAGAGATTGATTTAGGTAAAGGCTGATCACAATAAATACGTCTAGCTATATTTCGATGCCTAAAATGCAGAGCTCCAGCATGACTGCAAGTGCAATGTAGGTACTTAATGGCCAGCTTTGTGATGCTGTGGAGGTGTGGGCGTGGTGATATAGTGGTTAGCGACCTTGCTTTCCACGCGACCAACCCGGGTTTAAGGCACGGCAGATTCCTTGTGCAAGGAGCAATTTGACTCCCAAGAAACCCCTCCCAACAGGGAAAGAGTTGGCGACGCCATACAACCCTGGCATCGAAGGACGTCACGCCTTTCAATGGCTTAGGGACGACTGTTGTCCGGCATTTGATGCGGGGTCCGTATCCGATTCATGCTTGCTGATATTTGCATAGACGTTGCGGGGGCCTACCTGAAAAGGGGGGCAGTATCCCCTGACCCCCGGTTCCTATGCCTATGCCGCCCAGGGGCCGCCAAATTATCTCGGACGACCCCAAGGTCCAGACCATGGCTCAGGAACCCAGATTAGTCAGCTCAAGGGCCCAGTCCAGTGCATTAGCCTCGGGACCAGCTTATCAAGGGACCGTACGTAAGCACAGAACCCCTAGAAGCTCATCACAGTGGAGCTCCAGATTCGCACAGGGTGCCAGATTAGCTTAGGGGCCCGGTTCAGCTCGGGGGTCCCCAGGTCGACTTATGTAGGGTTTCAAAACAGCTCAAGGGGCTTGTTCAAGCTCACGGATCCCAGCTTAGCTCAATGACGCTAGAACAGTTCAGGGGCCCCAGACCAGCTCAGGGCTCTTGGTCAGCACAGGCCAGCTCAGCTCAGGGGCCCAGATCGGCTGATATAGGGTCCCCTCTCATACCAGCTCAGGGGCTCCATTCAAGCTCACGGCCCCCAGCTTAGCCCAGGGACTTTAGAAGAGTTCAGGGCCCCCATACCAGATCAGGGGCCCCAGTTAAGCACAGGGGTACCCAGACTAGCTCAGGGCCCCAGCTAGGCTTAGGGTGTCCCAGGGTGTCTGATATAGAGTCTCAGAACACAGTGGCGTAGTCAGGATTCGGCCAAGGAGGGGTCCGACTACCGTCGGGGGCCCCAGACCGGGGGTCCTCTTAGTAACCGGGGCCCATCTCCTATATCTTTTGTATAGTATTTTAACATTCACACGAAGGAAATTTTGTTGTGCCTTTTTAAGCATTTATTCTTATTTTGTTTATAGCTTGATTTTTTCGATCCGACCAAATGTTGGTAAACTAAGGTTACCAAATATTAAGGATGGCCCATACCTTATATGGTAGCGTGGCTATAATAACAGCTTTGTGCTATATTTCGGGAAGTTCTTACCCTTGCTATCTTGTAAACGAGCAAATTACCAAGACAAAAGGCGCCTGAGATATCTATCGCCTTGGATCTCTCTGTCAAGGGTAAGAAAGTAACTCGATCTCAACTGGATCTATCGACGGAATTGAGGTTATGTAACGTTCGGGACACACTACATGTCCTTTGTATTTTTTTTAGTTTTTTTCCCGTTTCTTTTGAAATTTCCTGATTGAAGAGTTCATGGATTCGACACCGGGAAATAATTGCTAATCATTTCCCGTAGAAGATAATTTCTACGTACTCAAAACGACTGACCTTCAATAACTTCATGTCTGATTACCAGAGTGAATTGAGGTAGACTCGGGTGTAACATCATGCGCGCATCAACATTGAACTTCCCGAAATATGGCACAAAGCTGTTATTATAGCCACGCTACCATATAAAGTATGGGCCATCCTTAATATTTGGTAACCTTAGTTTACCAACATTTGGTCGGATCGAAAAAATCAAGCTATAAACAAAATAAGAATAAATGCTTAAAAAGGCACAACAAAATTTCCTTCGTGTGAATGTTAAAATACTATACAAAAGATATAGGAGATGGGCCCCGGTTACTAAGAGGACCCCCGGTCTGGGGCCCCGACGGTAGTCGGACCCCTCCTTGGCCGAATCCTGGCTACGCCACTGTGTTCTGAGACTCTATATCAGACACCCTGGGACACCCTAAGCCTAGCTGGGGCCCTGAGCTCATCTGGGTACCCCTGTGCTTAACTGGGGCCCCTGATCTGGTATGGGGGGCCCTGAACTCTTCTAAAGTCCCTGGGCTAAGCTGGGGGCCGTGAGCTTGAATGGAGCCCCCTGAGCTGGTATGAGAGGGGACCCTATATCAGCCGATCTGGGCCCCTGAGCTGAGCTGGCCTGTGCTGACCAAGAGCCCTGAGCTGGTCTGGGGCCCCTGAACTGTTCTAGCGTCATTGAGCTAAGCTGGGATCCGTGAGCTTGAACAAGCCCCTTGAGCTGTTTTGAAACCCTACATAAGTCGACCTGGGGACCCCCGAGCTGAACCGGGCCCCTAAGCTAATCTGGCACCCTGTGCGAATCTGGAGCTCCACTGTGATGAGCTTCTAGGGGTTCTGTGCTTACGTACGGTCCCTTGATAAGCTGGTCCCGAGGCTAATGCACTGGACTGGGCCCTTGAGCTGACTGATCTGGGTTCCTGAGCCATGGTCTGGACCTTGGGGTCGTCCGAGATAATTTGGCGGCCCCTGGGCGGCATAGGCATAGGAACCGGGGGTCAGGGGATACTGCCACCCTTTGAGGTAGGCCCCCGCAACGTATATGCAAATATCAGCAAGCATGAATCGGATACGGACCCCGCATCAAATGCCAGGCAACAGTCGTCCCTAAGCCATTGAAAGGCGTGACGTCCTTCGATGCCAGGGTTATATGGTGTCGCCAACTCTTTCCCTGTTGGGAGGGGTTTCTTGGGAGTCAAATTGCTCCTTGCACAAGGAATCTGCTGTGCCTTAAACCCGGGTTGGTCGCGTGGAAAGCAAGGTTGCTAACCACTATATCACCACGCCCACACCTCCACAGCATCACAAAGCTGGCCATCAAGTACCTACATTGCACTTGCAGTCATGCTGGAGCTCTGCATTTTAGGCATCGAAATATAGCTAGACGTATTTATTGTCATCAGCCTTTACCTAAATCAATCTCTAATGATGGAAAGAAGGAACCCGTAACAGCCTAAATAAATGTACCCATTTTTTTCATTAAATAAGCAAAATTTTGATTAGGCATAGCGAAGTGAGGCTGTTTGGTATCAAAGCATTGTCTGTAGTTTTCTAAACAGTTTTTAATTTTGTAAATGTGATAAAAGGGCCTAAACATCTGTAAATATAAGAAACGCACTCGTGGTAAAACATTATTGAAATCCTCCAAAAGAGCTTAAAAATGTATTTCGTATTTGAACAGGGTCTAGGTAAAAAAAATGTTTTTTGCGTTTTACTATGATTTATTCGATTATAATAGGTACAAATCAAAATCATAGGGCAAAATTTAATTCCTCAATTTTCCATACGCTGGCACCCTAGTGTCGTGCGTGCCTTATTGACACCAAACGAGCTAACTAATTTTTTTATAATTATGGGTCTCCATGGACTGGGGCCCCCTTGAGGTGGCCCCCTCTAAGGTTGGCCCCCCCACTTTTCAAACCGTTCCTACGCCCCTGATACTGGGCACTGTTCACTGCAGTGATACAAGAGTGCTGTTCTTTTTCTGTGGGTTTATGACAACCGGTAGGGATCGTTTTAGCCTCAAATATGACTTTTGTGGTATTTATTTGGCCATTTGGCGCCCCGGTAGCTCAGTTGGTAGAGCGTCGGGTTCCGGCCCGCTGCTGAGAAGCATGCTTGGGCTTCTAAATCAACCCTTCATTGTGGGCGTTGCTCGTCCGAGTGGTAGGGTCGGGGTCTCCGTGACAAATCTCCTGAGGACTTTAGTGAGACTCAGACTCCAACAGCCGTACTGGGAAGAACCTGGACGAAATTAGAAAAAGAATTAGCGCAAATAAAATTTGACCCATTTGGCCTTTTCCAAACCCGGTTTGGCCTTTTCCCGTCAAAAAAACTCGTAGTCCTGGCCATCTTTAGAACATAGAATAACAAAAATTGGGAGACATTTATTTAACACAAGCCATTCTAAATTGTATTAACGCCACCTCCAAATATGGGTTTGATCCCCCGAAGACACTATAATGACCAGCACAAGAAAATCTCCCCCCCACTGTGTGTTCCATAAAAAATGCTCTGCTTTGTTCTCCAGGGGGTGCCATTCATATCCATGGGTGATTATTCTTTCCAGAGGGGGCGCCTTTTCTCTCCGGCGGGGGAGGGAGGGGGCGCCTTTTGCTATCTAGGAGTGCCTGTGCTAACCGGGGGGCGCATATGATATCCAGGGACGCCGTTCTTCTGTCTTCTTCGGAGGCGCCTCTGCTGTCCAGGAAGCGCGTGCGTTTGGACCACGAGTCTAAGCTGATGGCGAGGAAGTTTTTTGTTCTTTACATATTTATTTGCTTCACATAATAATGCTCAACACCAGACTACCACCTCCATCACAAACTCCATCATCACGTCCGCAACACTTCCATCACGACCTCCATTCCTACCTCCATCATCACCTCCATTACCACATCCTTTACCACCTCCATAGTCATTTCCATAATCACATTCATGATCACGTCCATCATAACGCCCATCATCACATCCATCATCACCTCCATCATCACTTCATTCACTGCGCCACCTTTGAATTAATCCTAGCATGGCGAGGAAGTTAGCGATTTTTACCGATTTGCTGTCTTATCTACCGACATTGAAACCATTTTATTTCTATAATGCGTCATCACCTTGGCGGGCCATGCTGAAGATGACCGGATCTTCTGTGTGCACGAGTGGTCCAGTAGGAAGACACAGGCAGTTTGGAGGGCTACCATCTCAGCCTGAAAACTCATGGAGAACGAGCCTACTGGTTGCCTGAGCTCATGCTGGGCTTCGTCTGGTGACTCGATGAAGACCCAGCTCCCCCGCTCATGATCCCTCCGTGCACTGACCCGTCGGTCCACACCCATGTGGCACATCGAGTCAGGGAAGCAAGGTTGAGGAGAGCTACTCGCTTCTTCCGGACAGGTGGCGCTCCCGATGTCAGTGGGCCCACGTCTAGTTGAAATGTGACTCACTCTCCTGCTACCCACGGTGGAAGACGTCGAGGAAGGAGAGACTCGATGGGGAGGGAGATGCGTGCTTGATCTCACATCTCTCTGTCCACCTGCCGCCAATTGGTCACCGAGGAGAGTCAAGAGGGCGCTGTCGCCTCCGCACGTCTTCACAGAGGGTCTTCAGGCGGCAGCACATGGACTTTCACCAGCATTCGGGTCGCGAGTACCCTCCTTCTGGCCGCTACGGGGGAGTCTTACCTCGGCTGGGGATGGGGCGGGTACATCCTGTGATGATACGCGCCGACGCTCTCATTTTGCGTTCCAGCAACTTGACATGAAATGGCGGTGTGGCGTGGAGCCACGCTGCGGCCGCTTGCTCCATCGCTCCTCTCACGTAGCCAGTAGCGATGGTTCGGAGGTGCTGTTCGTGCAATCCCCAGTTGCAGCCGGACAGTTGACTTAGGTAGGAGATGCGGAGGTAGACCTTCTTCCACAGTCTCTTACAGCGTGGACCGAAGTTGAGGAGCCGATCGATGGTGATGTAATGGGCCCTTTCTTTTCAAAAGAGCCCACACAACAAACAAATATTTATTTGAGAGCAGAGGCCGTCCCGGCGATGTTAGATCGGCTTGCTCTCTATGAGGCGGGTTAGTTCTGGGTCATCATATAGGTGGTGGGTCCAGCCTCCGCGTGGGTGACTAAATTTTTCGCTTTCATCCCCCTCTGCAATGTCAGCATTTCTCTTTTAATTTTTCGGCCGGCTATAGTGTGATCTAAGCATTTGAGCAGTTTTTCTCGTGAAAAAACCCATTGGGCCTTAAAGCTACCCTCGTCACTTGAGTCATGAAAAAACAGAACAGTCAAAAATTCGTTACATAAAAAGTCACATGTCCCCCTTAAAATCTACTTGAAAAAAACACGAGACCCTCCCGTTTAGACTAGCCCTCCCTCCAATGTCGCTCAACTGATTAGAAAACTCTGCATACCGGCTAAGTCCAAAAACATAAAGCATAGAATCACAATTTCCACCCCCCCTCCCTGTTTTAGGCCAGAAAATTTGAAAAAGATAATAGGGGATTCGAGCGCCCGCCACTCATCAGCCAATTTTGCCCCATCCCTTCCAATAAGCGCAATGTATCATGCGCGATGAGATCATTGGCTGGGTTTTAGGTCGTCAATATGCTGAGCGGAGACGGTTAGATCGGTTTCTTAGGAATCAGTGCCTCTGCCGTCCCTGCGACTCCCGCCTTACGGGATCTGGGCGATCGCTCAAACTAGTGAGGTTCTCCTCGGGTGCACCTCCGGCCTTACCCCGGTATCTCTTCAACTACTCTACTTGAGGCACTAGGCGGGCATAACCCACCCACCTTCAGAACCACATCAACCGCCTCTGCTGAGCAGGGACGCCCTAGAGCCCAGCCCGCGCCTCGGGCTGATTCGGAGTCGGGTGATTAAACATTGAAAAAGAACACGTTTGCGTCCCTTCCAAAGATGGCCCATTCACCGCTGCCCACAGACACGTTGTACACAAGGGTACGGCTCACAGAACGTCAATCCTCATTTCGTTATCATATCTGCCTTCACTGTTCTCCCGGGGGAGGAAAGTTGATGTACAATTTCGAATCTGTATTTGAAAGGACAGGCGAAGCACGGGGTTCAGTGTGAATAATGCACTTTAATAACAAAATAACCACATGTTTTGCTCGGTTTAATACAAAAGGAGAGTTTCACGCTACATTAAATCCTACCCTTAATTTAACAATCTACCTAACCAAATATCCTGACCTGGCCTGTTTCTAATTTCTGACTCATCCGATATCTCCAATTTACGAAAAACACTAGAAGTGGCATTTCAATACTAATATAACTATAATTACTAATGGTCATGGTATAATAATCACATATGCTAATAATATAATCACTAATTGCTACGCACAAACTGGTCTGCACTGTTGATTTTTTTTACTGCATTAGAATAAATTTTGAGTTATATTTTTGAACCAGGTGCGTTTGCTCTGGGGAGGTAAAAGGGAGAAGGGAGGGTTGCAGTTACAATAATTTCTCCGGGAGCAGGTGGGAACGGGCTGGCCATGGGCATGGCTGCGGGAGTACTCACGCTGACGTCCCGGGCCGCATTTTGCAGTTCTTCTCCCCTCTGGCAGTTTTGCTTCGATTAATCAAAACGTCTTTTTGTAGTTTTTCTTTGCCTCTCGAGTTTCACTTCTTGCTTTTGCACAATGCAACTCTTTCTGTCCGACTTGTCCTTCCTCGTTTCGTTTGTCTTTTTTCTGCATCTTGAATTCTTCTCAGGCCTGAATTTTCACTCCCAGCTTACTTTTTCGCTCTTGCTATGTGCCCCTTTTTGCATCTACTTCATATATTGTCTGTTTCCTGCCTCTTGATTTCTTCCGGCTCCGCTGTCCTTATCTCCAGCCACCTCCGACATTTTCATCCTTTTTCTCTCGGCTGTTTCTTATGTCACCGCTGCTCCTCCTGCCCCGACTGCCATCCTCTTCCTTTTCCTGACTCGACGCACGTCCGACCCTTCCGCCTCTTCCAACGCGACTCCTCTCTTCTCTCGACGGTACCCCCTCCTCTCTTTCTCTTCCGGTCATGTGGCCTGGTCACGGGGTTGTCACGCGCCTCAGCCACATGGCTGGTAGGCACGTGACCATCCCTGACGGTCTGGCTCATACCACGCCACGTGCTCTGGATGAGATTTTTCTTCGGTCGACGGTGGCGAAGTAGGCCCACAAGGATTTTTGATAGGATGTTTGGTTTTAAGGTTGTTTTTTTTTCTCCAGAACAACCGGGAACTAGTTAAAAATGTAACCCGTTACAGTGACGCCAAGTAGCCGTAGGGTGTCTCCGGCAGTGACAGACTTCCCGTCGACCTGAAAACTGAAAGGATCGGCGTATCTGGCCCACCGGGACATCACCAGTCATTGGATCTTGGCTCCTGATACTACAATTTTGTTCTGTCGGGCCCACTTCACGAGGGTGCCAGCAGCAGCTTGCGCCCGGTCCTTGGCGACTTGGATGTTGTTGCCCGTGCAGAGAGCCGCCGTATCATCGGCGTACATGTAGGGGGAGCATCCGGGAACCGCGCGGAGTGCGTCTACCAGCCGAGCCGCCCATAACAAAAATAAAATTGGCGATAAGACACTTCCTTACGGCAGGCCAGTTCGGAAAATGCGCTCACTGGAAAGCACGCCATTTAGTTCCAAGATACCTTTACTTAAAGGTACATTCAAGAGGGATTCCTCCACGCCCGTGTGACGTCACTCGGGCGTGGAGGAATTCCTTCACCATTGAGCCGTGTGTTAAACTGGCTGCTAATGGCACTTCCCGCTTACGAGTTTGTGAGAATACACGGCAATCAAGTTTATCCCAAATGCAATGGATAAGGATTTTATTTTCGATTCTGGGCCTCTTTTTGCAAAAATTTGGATATTTGATAATTTAATTTTCCCATGTTATATGCTACGATATGTGACGTCACATCCGGTGGTCTGTGCTTGATGTTGGAGGGGGCTGATTTAGTTCCACCTTGACTCTTCGGTCCCGGAGCCACTGCCAAATCCAGGCCATCGTGCAATTTGGCAGCCCCATCTCCAGTAGGCGAACGCGTAGCAGGTGGTGGTCCACTACGTCGTACGCGTGCGCGAAATCAAACGCGACGAGGACGTATTTCCACGCGGTCTGTCCATCGGGAGGACGGCTGTGTCTCGATTTAGGCATGCACAGTGCACGCTCACTTCTTCTCTTAAATGATGCATCCTGAACTTGACCTGAAGACGATGGAATGTACAAGGGGATGGTCAGTGACAAAATATACTTGTTTTATCAATCTGAATGGTCTTTTCACTTCGATCTGAACACTGCACATCATCATTAAACGCGCAAATCACAGTCAATAAACGAAAAAAAGTTATAGATTTATCAAGATAGTACTTGGACACGTTGAAACTGTTTTCTTTTTATTTTAGTGGGTCCCATTTATCACAAATCACACATGCCTATTCCTGCCATGATCTATTTCAACATTCAATTACATGGCTACCAAAATTGTCTTAAGACCTCTCGAAATTTCACGGACAAGAGCAATTCTCCTGCAATTATTTTCAATGTCCTCTCACCATTATCTTACGAATGGTGGCCACGTGGAAAGGCAAAATTATGCTTATCATATTTGATATTAAAATAAACTTAACCCCTCATCACAAATAGAAAAATCCTCAGATATGTACCTTTATGTTCAGCTGTTGTATGTTCCCAAGTGTCTTGCATTTCTCCATGGCCTAGTGGAAGTTACAGTTTTTTTTAAGAGGTGCCGAAAAAAGTATGGACTGAACTGTTTCGCAATTCATCGTTTCAAATATCACGCCAAATAGGCATCTTGCTTGCCTGGTACAAACTGTTATGGCTGGGGGAGGGAGGGACAGAACGTTGTTAAAAATACGATCCACAAAAATGATGGCAACCGAAAACCGAATACCATAGGTGCCCTTTGGGTGAAACGTTAATGGTGAAGTGCTCGCTCTGAGACTCTGCTTTCTCCCCACTTACCAAAATTCTAGATCCGCCCGTACGCGGATCCAGGGGGCAAAGAGGAGGGGCAGATGCAGCCTCCCCGATCGATCCTCGGCGCCCCCTGAAATGGTCACGGCGCACCCTGAAAGGTCGATGGCACTCGCCTGAAATGGTGCTTCCCACCCTCCCCCCAGGATGCGAAAATCGGTGCTTACCGATAGGATTTTACGCCCACCTGATAGGTTTTTTCTGGTCAAAAGTGGCGCTCCCTGCATGGCGCCCCAGGGGAAGGTGCCCCCCCTCCGATTGGCAATCCTGGATCTTCCTATGGATCCGTCACTGTTCAAGAGCAAACAATTCACAGGAAAAGCAGGAAAATATCAAATGTTAGCAGGGATTGGTAAGGTAATTGATGATGCTAACAATTTTTTGTTATGTGGATAAAATTATATGGTGGCCACGCGGGGATTGAAAGGGCACTCCTGGCTCCCTATGAAATGGGCAGTGTGCCAAAAGACTATTTCGTCAAGTCAATATCAAATTATCAACATTTAATTTTATACTGGGCACTGTTCACTGCAGTGATACAAGAGTGCTGTTCTTTTTCTGTGGGTTTATGACAACCGGTAGGGATCGTTTTAGCCTCAAATATGACTTTTGTGGTATTTATTTGGCCATTTGGCGCCCCGGTAGCTCAGTTGGTAGAGCGTCGGGCTCCGGCCCGCTGCTGAGAAGCATGCTTTGGCTTCTAAATCAACCTTTCATTGTGGGCGTTGCTCGTCCGAGTGGTAGGGTCGGGGTCTCCGTGACAAGTCTCCTGAGGACTTTAGTGAGACTCAGACTCCAACAGCCGTACTGGGAAGAACCTGGACGAAATTAGAAAAAGAATCAGCGCAAATAAAATTTGACCCATTTGGCCTTTTCCAAACCCGGTTTGGCCTTTTCCCGTCGAAAAAACCCGTAGTCCTGGCCAGCATCTCTAATCTTTAGAACATGGAATAACAAAAATTGGGAGACATTTATTTAACACTAGCCATTCTAAATTGTATTAACGCCACCTCCAAATGGGGGTTTGATCCCCCGAAGACACTATAATGACCAGCACAAGAAAATCTCCCCCCCCACTGAGTGTTCCATAAAAAGGCTCTGCTTTGTTCTCCAGGGGGTGCCATTCCTATCCATGGGTGATTATTCTTTCCAGAGGGGGCGCCTTTTCTCTCCGGCGGGGGAGGGAGGGGGCGCCTTTTGCTATCTAGGAGTGCCTGTGCTAGCCGGGGGGCGCATATGATATCCAGGGACGCCGTTCTTCTGTCTTCTTCGGAGGCGCCTCTGCTGTCCAGGAAGCGCGTGCGCTATCCAGGGGCGCCTATGCTATCCAGAGGCCCAGATCCTTTACTCAGGGGCGGGGGGCGCCTTTTACTGTCCAGGGTGCCTGTGCTAACCAGAGGGCGCCCATGCTATCCAGGGGCGTCGGTATTCCTCTACTGGGGGCGCCTTTTTCTATCCAGGGGTGCCTCTTGCTGTCTAGGGGGCGCCTTTGGTTTCCAAGGGCGCCTATGCTATCCAGAGGGGCGCCTTTTCTCTGCGGGGGAGGGGCGCCTTTTGCTGTCCAGGGGTGCCTGTGCTAACCAGGGGGCGCATGGGATATCTAGGGGCGCCGTTTCTCTTCTTCCGAGGCGCCTCAGCTGTCCAGGAGGCTCCCACGCTTTTCAAGGGCGCTTATGCTATCCAGAGGGGCGCCTTTACTCAAGGGGGGCAACTTTTGCTTTCCAGGGCGCAGCTTTGATGTCAAGGTGCGCCATTCATGTATGAAAATGTATTTCACAGAGGATCCTACCTCTTTGGGTAGGTGGTGATTAGGCCTGATTTTCTCTGACCGGCCGGGGGCGCCGGCCAAATCCGGGGGTGCCACCCAAATCCGTGGGGGAGGGGGGGCGCCTCTCCGGACTGGTCAAAACCAGGTGTGCGAGAAGATACTTTTGCACACTTTTTTGCAACATTTTTTCATGGTGTGCAACTGCAGACCCTGTCCCGCGGAATCCGCCGTCCCTGCCGCCGTTGTTCTCCGAGGGGTGTCTTTTTCTCTCCAGGAGGCACCTCTGCTCTCCAGGGGGCGCCTTACCTACCCAAGGGCGCCTATGTTATCCAGGGGGCGCCAATTCTCTGCGGAGGGCGCCTTTTGCTGTCCAGGGGGCGCATGGGATATCCAGGGGCGCCGTTTCTCTTCTCCGGAGGCACCTCGGCTTCCAGGAGGTGCCTACGCTATCCAAGGGCGCCTATGCTATCCAGAGGGGCGCCTTTACTCAAGGGGGGGCGCATTCTGCTGCCCAGGGCGCGACTACGATGTAAGGGGGCACCATTCATATATGAAAATGTAGATCTTTCACAGAGGATCCTACCTCTTCAGGTAGGCGGTAATTAGGCTTGATTTTCTCTGACCGGCCGGGGGCGCCGGCTGAGGCTGGGGGGGGGGCGCCTCCCCGAACAAAGGCAAAACAAGGGGTGCAAAAGATACTTTTGCACCACTGGAAAAAAATCGAGTGGTGCAACTGCACCACTTGCACCCTGGAATCCGCCGTCCCTGCTGTGAGAGGGCTAGAACAAAGATTATATAAAGTTACATTCTCCTGAGTTGATTCTTTGTATTGCCTAACATTTGGGCACCTCTTTTGATTTCAGAAACTCGATACGCTTGAACAAAAGGTTTTGTATTCGACGCTGGTGAACATTTCCTGAGTATTTATCTTGCCATCTCCTGAACCTGTGAAACTGGATAAAAAAAATGTGTCCGCTTATATAGGAGTGTTGTCCAGTGGCAGGTCCAGACAAGAGGATTTAGGGGGTTTTAGGATTTAGGGATTTGGGGGTAGGAGGTGGCAGAGGGAGTAAAACAGCCAGAATGGTGAAAGTTTCTAATGCTTTTGAAGATAATGGCAGTATTTTGGGAGTCGGATGTCTTTGTCTGCCCCGGATCTATCAGTAGCAGGGACGGACGTCACCATCGATACTCCGACCACGAGCGATCCCGGAATTTAGCAAGGATTACAGATGCTACAGTCGAGTTGAACGAACAGCCTGCGGGAGGTGGGGGGAGGGGGGTGGGGAGGGGAAGTATTTGAGAAGATTGCAGTGGGATGAGACGGATGGGAGGTGGGGGATGGAGGGTGATACAGAAATAGAGGAACAGCGCCGTGACATGATGTCGCGATAGGCGGAGAACTTGATGGCAACGACCGCCCACGCGTCTTAGCGGGGAGGTGCCAACAGAGATAGGCGTGAGATGGAATGGGAAGTGAAGAGCGCTTAGGCACTTTCTACAGGGAAAACCCATGACGTCGAGGTCTTGATGTAAATCCGTGAACAAAGGCAAGGCGAATAATTTATGTTATTTTTCTTTTGGCGGAGCCCTGCCTGATCACAGTGGCGGATCCAGGGGAAGGCATTTGTCATCCAAACGAAAATGTTCGAGGCATAATTATGTCCCCCTAAAGTTGTCGAACTTTTTCCTCGGCTCCTGTTTAGTTTATTAATAAGGTTTTGGTGCTTCATCTGAACCAGTTAACTGCAAGCAGAGCCAGTCCCCAGTCAACTTTAGCGCAAACATGGAACATTGGTCATCTTGATGTTTAAAATCGCTTTTGAGTGAATGATCCTTGGATGGCAGAAGGAAGCATCTTGTGGCCACAATTTCAGCCCAATGTTTTTTTTGTTTTGTTTTCGACTTGGTTTTACCCCTAAACCTACCGGCTAGTTACATTGTGGCCCAATCTTTCACCGCGAGACGTTATGGTTGAATATTGTCAGCAAAGCTACTGCATCCACGCTTGTCACTGTTCCCTCATTCCGCCTGGTATCAGTGACTGAGCTCCCATGACTAAAATGTGATCCTGACCGGGCGGCAACTCGAGTCCATCAAGTGCTATTTTCTCAGCACTGTGGCACCGAACATGCTAGAGTACTGAAAAAATAACACATGATGGACTCAAAGATTCCACGGTGTATCCTGATCGGTGGCTCTACCTGGATCGTATTTTGACCATGGAAACTAAGTCTTTGACAGCGCATTAGGGGGAGCGGAGCATCCAGCATCTCTAGCCCACGCCGCCTGTGCAGTGTGCAGGGTGCACTCCGCCGTCCACACGTGCACGGCGACCACGTCAGTCGCGTGTCAGATAAGGCTGCAGTCTGGCCCGTGCGTCTTCGTTTCTGCAGGGATTGCCATTTTCTCCGAGGAGCTACAGATAGAGGTGAACGTAGGCCAGCCTTTGTGAGGGGGGAGGGGGTAACCCGAGCAAACCCGCAAAAACGTAGTGGTTTTGAAGAACTTTATCACTTCAATTGGCGGGGACCAGGCGCAGCTGCCCTGGATCCACCCTCAGAGCTGAATCCTCCATTTTAACGTCCCTTCGCCGACCACTACACCGTCCTCCTTCTCCGCAATATCGATTCCGGCGGGGCTTGGGAAGTAAAGCTACACCGTTTTGGGCACATAGAAGTCTCTTTACTCTGGAGCAGACCAGCTGCTCTCAAGTTTCCGCTGGGAAGACCGTACGCCACTAGCTGTGATGAGGTGATCCCCGTGCAAGCTATCAGTCAACTCCACAGACCGCAGTTAGAAAGACGCCATATCTGCCCGAGTGCTGGTCACGGCTTTACGGTAGAGCTTTTGTTAGTGAGCAGCCAGCTGATACCATGGAAAGTTGAACAACCACGATAGCTGATATTGAACACTGAACAGTCTATGCATGGGCGTTGAAAGTGGGGAATGGGACGGGAGGACGTGACTTCCTCTGTTCACGAATCAGTGTGGGAGGGGGGCGGCCACTCCTCACGATTTTGGGACTTCACATATATTTTTCTCACTTTCTCCATATCGCCTGTGTGAACCCACGTAAATGTGTTGAAGCACTTTGTCGGAAGCGTTTTCAGGGACAACAAATATACTCAAAGTTCGCTTCCCACTGCCCCCCCCCACCTCGGTTATCGCCAGTTCAGGGTCCCTTCCCCTAGCAAAAATTCCGTGGCAACATCCCTGATTCAAAGTAGTTATCCATCCATCTAAGAGGTCCCCAGAGCGCCACTTGTGTGCGCATTTAGCAGGTGAAGGGTACATTTGCACTTGTCATGCTTCACCGCTTCATGCTTCATGCATGACTGAGCGACATCTAGTTGCAGTCGTAGGGGTCTTTCAATGAGAGCCTTGGGTTATGTAGCCGGGAACACGACTGAGGTCGCATGTTTCACTTATTTGTATTTGTATTTGTCTTTCACCAACAGGTCAAATGGCCCAATTATAGGTGCAGTTGAATATAACACAAACATTCACAAAGTACACACGGAACAGTTTTTAATGATGGAAAAATCAACGTCTCTACAACAGAAAAGCATTACAAACAGAAAGCACTCGTATAAAAAGGCTACGTTGCACTGTGTTTACACGCGCCCGACGCACGGCCCATAGCGTTAGAGCACGCAAAGGTCTCAGGGGTATGTGTAGTAGGGTGCGCGTTACAACACTTTTTTCAAAATCGAAACTTTTTCATGCGGTTTTAGACGGTAGACACAAATGTAAGGACAATCCTGCAAAAAATCGTCATTTTCTCGAATTTAAGCAACGGATTTTCACTTATATAAATATATAGGACTTCTCCACTAGTGAAAATGAAAAACGTTCGGAGCTTTCGGCTATATTTTATCAGCCTTCGTCAGCGAGTAGTCGGATCGATCGGTGGACATCGGAAGACAAGACACGTTACAAAAATTATATAACAAGTCCAAAAAGGATTCCAGGAAACGTGCACGAGTAAGAGAGTTACCTACCTGAAGCACATTTTAATAACAACGCAAATTATCATATTTTGATATTCAACGATTAAGGGTAGCTTATACAGTACAGCATAATAATGGTAGGTAATTGACGCACATCATATGCTAGTATAAAAATGCTAATGGTTAGTAAAGAGCTAAAAAAGGGAATATAAGATTCATTGCAACATCATAGTTAATAAAACTAAGAAAAAGTGTCTAATAATAACGGTAGGTACTTCACACATTAAATACTAGTACAAATGTCAATGTTATGTAAAAAGCTACAAAAATATATAAAAGTTGAGAAACACATCCTGCCATCCTATATATCAATATAAATATAAATATAAAAAATATAATACAAATACAATATATGACAATCCTATAACAATAATATAAAACTAGCTGATCACAAACATATGTTAAAGTTATCAAAACTATTTAGAGCTACAGCTATGTATAATGGGAAGCCACCTGTCGTGAAACCTGCTCCCAGAGTTCCGGTTGATGTTGGCGTCGTTCGGTGATGTCAGTACCGTCTCACGACGGCCAGCAGTGCGGATGTAAGCGGACTCTAGGAGCAGGCGTTGATGATAGTTGGTGGCGTGGTCCAGGATTTGGGCTTGGTCAAAGTGAGGGGTGCAGGTCCGGTGGGTGCTGAAAGCTGAGGTGTTGGCTTTCGACCGATTGCTTCCTCTCCAGCTTTCCCTGTGTTCTTTTACTCTTGTTTGCAGTTCTCGGTCGGTTTCTCCGATGTAGGTGACGGGCTTGCCATTCACTGAACATGAACATTGTATGCTGTAAATGATGTTTGAGTTCTGTTCTTTTGGTAGGTGATGTTTCGCTTTGCTGCAGAGGATGCTGGATATGGTTCGTTGTGGTTTTGACACCAGCTGTACGCCGATTGCCCGACTTGCACGTTTTAGCTGGTAAAACGACGGCCCTGTAAATGGTACCGAAAACCGAACTGGAAGCGACTGGTTGTTCGACCCCGCTGGGGCGGGGAGGGCACGGGCCTTGAGCTTGATGTCCTCAGCGGTTTTGGTGATGGTGGACTTGATCGTAGTTAGTGGGTATCCGTTCTGCTGGAACTTTTCTTTGACGAATAACAGCTCCTTCTCTCGGTCCTTGACAGTGCTGCAGTATCTGTAGGCTCTGATGGTGTCTGCTCGAATGGCCGCTGTGAGGTACCGAGGTTCTGTGAAAGACTGGAAAGGGACGACCTGATTGGTGGCGCAGTCCTTGCGGTACACCTTGGTGATGAATCGGTCTTCTCCTCTTCTTATGTCGATGTCCAAAAATGCGAGATGTCGGTCTTTTTCCAGTTCAGATGTCACGTTTATGCTGCTCTCCTTATTGTTCAGGACTTGGACCCATGTGCTCAAAGCGTCATCATCTCCTTCGAACAGGATGAGGTAATCGTCTGCATAACGACAAAACTTGTTGACTCTTCCACCACAGGTTGTTGCCAACTGTGCTATGTCTTCCTCCCAAGCACCCATATAGAAGTCTGCTACTAGCGGAGAATAGCTCTTGCCCATTGCTAAGCCGCTGGTCTGTCTAAACCAGCGTTCTCGGCCTGCATCTTCTACCACAGCGTGACAATGATTGATGGATAACTGCAGCAAGTCGGTACCATTTACAGGGCCGTCGTTTTACCAGTTAAAACGTGCAAGTCGGGCAATCGGCGTACAGCTGGTGTCAAAACCACAACGAACCATATCCAGCATCCTCTGCAGCAAAGCGAAACATCACCTACCAAAAGAACAGAACTCAAACATCATTTACAGCATACAATGTTCATGTTCAGTGAATGGCAAGCCCGTCACCTACATCGGAGAAACCGACCGAGAACTGCAAACAAGAGTAAAAGAACACAGGGAAAGCTGGAGAGGAAGCAATCGGTCGAAAGCCAACACCTCAGCTTTCAGCACCCACCGGACCTGCACCCCTCACTTTGACCAAGCCCAAATCCTGGACCACGCCACCAACTATCATCAACGCCTGCTCCTAGAGTCCGCTTACATCCGCACTGCTGGCCGTCGTGAGACGGTACTGACATCACCGAACGACGCCAACATCAACCGGAACTCTGGGAGCAGGTTTCACGACAGGTGGCTTCCCATTATACATAGCTGTAGCTCTAAATAGTTTTGATAACTTTAACATATGTTTGTGATCAGCTAGTTTTATATTATTGTTATAGGATTGTCATATATTGTATTTGTATTATATATTTTATATTTATATTTATATTGATATATAGGATGGCAGGATGTGTTTCTCAACTTTTATATATTTTTGTAGCTTTTTACATAACATTGACATTTGTACTAGTATTTAATGTGTGAAGTACCTACCGTTATTATTAGACACTTTTTCTTAGTTTTATTAACTATGATGTTGCAATGAATCTTATATTCCCTTTTTTAGCTCTTTACTAACCATTAGCATTTTTATACTAGCATATGATGTGCGTCAATTACCTACCATTATTATGCTGTACTGTATAAGCTACCCTTAATCGTTGAATATCAAAATATGATAATTTGCGTTGTTATTAAAATGTGCTTCAGGTAGGTAACTCTCTTACTCGTGCACGTTTCCTGGAATCCTTTTTGGACTTGTTATATAATTTTTGTAACGTGTCTTGTCTTCCGATGTCCACCGATCGATCCGACTACTCGCTGACGAAGGCTGATAAAATATAGCCGAAAGCTCCGAACGTTTTTCATTTTCACTAGTGGAGAAGTCCTATATATTTATATAATTCATTCACATCCACTTATCATGTCATTTCGAGGATTTTCACTTCTTAATCCTCCCCCAGTGGGGCGAAAGGGTGCTGACTAACCCCCTACAGATTTGTTGTCGTCGCGGAGAAACGGCGGCGCCAAGTGCCACCGTACTTGGCACGGCTTATTATTGATAAATTCTGCAACTTCCCATACAAATTTTAAGTTCGGGTTATCTAGGGCCAGGTCACCAGGCCAGGTCAAGTGACCTTACTTAAAAAATGTTTGGGATTGCATAACTCGGAGTAGGGTTAATTTGCCAGTGTGAAACCTATGTCATATAATGGGCTCACCGGAGGCTACAAAGTATGTTTTGGTATTTTGTATATTGTTGACCTAAGGTCAGGTACGAGTCATGTCCTATCCATTTGAAATGCATAGGGAAAACTCAAATTAGCCGAAAAATGTTTCTTTTTCTGTATATAAAGCTTATAGGGACTTCTTATTCCCGGGATAATAGTATTACAGGCCACTGGCAAGGTTCATTTTGCAAGTTTTGACCTGTGACCTCTGAGAGGTCATTTGGGTCTACCTAAGCACGTTTTGAGACTTATGTCAATAACTGCGCAGTAAATTGCAATAGAGCTCTCATTTGGATACCACTATGTTTGATTTGTCGTTACGAGTCGATTGATATGCATATTGACTATGTTTAGTTAGATGATGGCTTTGACCTGACCCTAGGTCATGTCATTTTTATACTTTGATATAGTATGGTCATATTGTACACCATTCGAATCGCCATAAAGAGAGTAATCGAATGAATTAAATTTTGCCTCTAACTTAACTCAGCCCAACATAAAAGTAAAGTTTTGTAAATTGTGCTATTTTGACCTTTAATGACTTCAATATTACTCCGAGCTAAAACGTTATGGGAAGAGTTTCTTAATCGGTTCAATGATCTATTAAACCATTCTTGCGCCTTTTCGCTACCCCGCTCAGGAGTGGAATTGCCGCCCCGGTACTCAGTTGGTAGAGCATTGGGCTCCGGCCCGCTGCTCAGAAGCATGCAGTGGCAGTGCATGTCCAGGCTTGGGATCGGTTCCCCTGAGACGCTCCGGCGCTCAATAGTTTATCCAACGAAGGTCGGCCGGCAACTGACTGGTGAGAAGGTGACCTGAGCGGGGCGGCCCTCCCCGTGCTTTGTGGGACGTTAAACTTTGGCTTCTAAATTAACCCTTCACTGTGGGAGTTGCTCGTTCGGGTGGTGGGGTCGGGGTCTCAGTGACAAGTCCATTGATGACCTTAGTGAGACTCCGACTCCAATAGCCGTACTAGGAACAACTTGGAAAAAGTTAATTTTCTTTTTCAGCCTTAGTGATGGAGTGCACTCTGGTTTCTTTATTTGTATTGCAATAATTTAATATTGCAACAGATTCGTAGTCAGCGTTTTGGTAGAACAGGAATACGATATTTAAGTGTTGAACAATTTCCAAGCTAAAAAGTGAGACTCCCACTCCATTTCCAAGCCATCTATATACATAAGCTAGAAGTTTATTGTAATGTTTTATCCAACAGCACATCACACTGTTTGCGTGGCACGGCGCTCTCCACGTGCAGCAATCTCGAGAGTCATCCGGACCGGCCCCTCAGACTCACGTCTGCGGCATTTTTGTTCTTCAGAAATAAATGCCGCAGACGTGAGTCTGAGGGGCTGGTCTGTATTGCTCTGAGACTGCTGCACATGGAAAGCGCGGTGCCACGCAAACAGTGTGATGTTCTGTTGGATAAAACATATATTCGTCAGAAATAAATGCTGCAGACGTGAGTCTGAGGGGCCGGTCCGGATGGCTCTGAGACTGCTGCACGTAGAGAGCGCGGTGCCACGCAAACAGTGTGATGTGCTGTTGGAAAAAAAACATAACAATAAACTATTAACTTCTTTATATAGATGGGTTTCACTTTTTAACTTCGAAATTGTTCAACACTTAAATATCGTATTCCTGTTCTGCCAAAACGCAAACCATGAACCTGTTGCAATATTAAATTATTACAATATAAATAAAGAAACTAGGTGCATTTCATCATTAATGCTGAAAAGCAAAGCGACATCGGACCCAATTTTGACAAGCTGGGCTAGTGCTGGCACCCCCCTTTTCTCAAAACTTTTTCCACGTTGTTCCTAGTATGGCTGTTGGAGTCGGAATCTCACTAAGGTCATCAATGGACTTGTCACTAAGACCCCAACCCCATCACCCGAACGAGCAACTCCCACAATGAAGGGTTAATTTAGAAGCCAAAGTTTAACGTCCCACAAAGCACGAGGACGGCCGCCGCGCTCGGATCACTCACTGCATGTTTCTGAGCAGCGAGCCGGAGCCCAATGCTCTACCAACTGAGTACCGGGGCGGCAATTCCACTCCTGAGCGGGGTAGCGAACAGGCGCAAGAATGGTTTAATAGATCATTGAACCGATTAAGAAACTCTTACCATGACGTTTTAGCTCGGAGTAATATTGAAGTCATTAAAGGTCAAAATAGCACAATTTACAAAACTTTACTTTTATGTTTGGCTGAGTTAAATTAGAGGCAAAATTTAATTCATTCGATTGCTCTCTTTATGGCGATTCGAATGACGTACAATATGACCATACTAGATCAAAATATAAAAATGACATGGCCTACGGACAGGTTAAGATCAACATCTAACTAAACATGGTCAATATGCATATCACTCGACTCGTAATAACAAATCACATATAGTGGTATATAAATGAGAGCTCTATTGCAATTTACTGCGCAGTTATTGACATAAATCTCAAAACGTGCTTAGGTAGACCCAAATGACCTCTCAGAGGTCACAGGTCAAAACTTGCAAAATGAACCTTGCGAGTGGCCTGTGATACTACATTCCCGGGAATAAGAAGTCCCTATAAGCTTTATATACAGAAAAAGAAAATTTTCCAGCAAATTTGCACTTTCTCCATGCATTTCCAATGGAGAGGTCATGACTCGTACCTGACCTTAGGTCAGCAATATACAAAATACCGAAACATTGTTTGTAGCCCCCGGTGAGCCCATTATATGATATAGGTTTCACATTGATAAATCAACCCTACGCCGAGTTATGCAATCCCAAACATTTTTTAGGTGAGGTCACTTGACCTGGCCCGGTGACCTGACCAGAGGTGATCCGAAATTAAAATTTGTATGGGAAGTTGCAGAATTGATTAATAATAAGCTGTGCCAAGTACGGTGGCACTTGGCGCCGCCGTTTCTCCGCGACGACAACAAATCTGTAGGGGGTTAGTCAGCACCCTTTCGCCCCACTGGGGGAGGGTTAAGAAGTGAAAATCCGTTGCCTAAATTCGAGAAAATGACGATTTTGTTGCAGGATTGTCCTTATATTTGTGTCCACCCTCTCAAAACGCGTGAAAAAAGTTTCAATTTCGAAAAGTGTTGTAACGCGCACCCTAATGTGTAGGCTGAAGGAGGAAAGCAGACCGGGACAATCTATTTTTCTATGATAAAGCTTGTGAAGAAATGTCTGGTCGTGTTGAGTCAGGAGATATTTAAAGCTGGGTGATTTGAAGTGTGCTAATAGAGAATCATAATCCATGCTGGCTATTGGGCAGTCAGAGAAAGTGGCTAGCCAGATTAAGAATTTGTGTTGAACCCGTTTTAAGCTTTTGAGGTGAGTTTGAGCGGCTCCCGACCATACTATCTATGCCTCCATATTCAAGAATGGACCGAACGTGGGCATAGTAAGCACAAATCAATATTTGTGGTTGAAACGAGCGCGTCTATTTTTCTGGGAAGTTTATTGTTTATGGTTTATTAGACAAGAACAGCCACAGGCCAGAGCCCACTTATGGTTGCAGTCGTTGGTTAAAATCGTTCAACATTCCGTAAGGGATCACACTCCACACTCGCACGCTTCCACAGTCAACCACCCACACATATCCTACACATGGCATTATAGAGTCTCTCCATGGCTTAAAAAGGCACTCTAAAAATGTATAAAAGTATATGTATATATAAAATACAACGATAGCCTCCACATGGAAGCTGCTGCTGCTAAAAATGATGAACTACGTGGGCGTAAAATAAAATATATGAAGATGGACCACCATATGAAAAATGCTACTATAAAGGCATCTAAAAGCATAAAAATCCTAAAATAATAAAAAAGCAAAAAAATCCGCAATCACACAGTGCACATAGCAAGTAAGCATACTATCTCATGTACGTGCCAACGCTGTTCGCATACCGCAACACACTCGATCGAAAAGAATGAGTAGGCTGAAAAAGTCCTCTCCTGGTGTGTGCCGCAGAAAATCATTTACAAGTTTCGGAAGCCTGATCTGGAACCCATTCTGCACGGCATTAACTCGCCCACGAGGCACATTAAACAAGCCAGTGTGTCGTGAGCGTCGGCCGGGAGTCAGGAGAGAGAACATGGACATCAGCTCACTACAGTCCAGGCGGCCGTTGAAGACGGAACGCAGGAACCTTATGTCGGCTTGTATAAACCTCGCTTTAATAGAAGAACAGCGAAAATGATTTAGGAGTGACACGTAGTCCATTGCACATCGGCTATGTGTGCTGGCGGCTAACCACATTAAAAAGCGATGCTGCAGCCGTTCAAGGCGGGACAGGTGAATGTTTGCGGCACCAGCCCAGATAACACTGCCGTACTCTAGGAGTGATCTGACGTGAGCATTATACGCACACAAAGCAGCACAGTGGTTGAATCTCGGAAGGCGTGCGCAGGAAGACACCTGAATGCTACGCCTCAGCAAGCCAAGCATTCGGTTTGCCTTGCTCATAACCGAGTCTACATGCTCTGCAAATGTCAGCCTAGAGTCGAGAACTACACCTAAGTCCCTAATGTGAGAACAGCGTTCCAGCTGATGTCCGTCTAAAATGTATGAAGAGATGATGGGTGATGTCCGTAAAGTAAATTTGATGGTCCTGCATTTAGCTGGATTGAGTTTTAAATGCCAGGTTTTTGACCATTCATTTAGTCTGTGGAAGTCTGCATACTGCGTATGACGAAACCCAACATTGTGTGCCATTTTGCAATAATGGCGTCAATATGCGGCGTAAAGGTGAGTTTTGTGTCCCGTATTATTCCGAGGTCTCGCGCCTCTTAGCGACCTTCCAAAGCCGTTCGATCAAACAGGTATGTGGTGAGGAAGGGGTTTTGCAGAGTGCAGATAGAAAAATGTTATGGTGTTGCATCTTGAAGGATTTAGTTTTAAGCGCCAGGTCCTTGACCACTCAAATAGTTCGTTAATATCGGCCTGAAGAGCCTCGGCATCAGCGAGTGAAGAAATGCGATGGTACAGTTTTATGTCCTCAGCAAAACTAATGCAATTGGTGCCGATGATGGAGGGGAGTTCTGCCGTGAAGCAGATGAACAACAAGGGACCACATACACTGCCTCCTGGCACGCCTGACTGGACGGTACACCACCCAGAAGCTTCCCCGTCAAGCACAACCCGCTGCCGACGGTCAGTGAAATAGGATTCTATCCAGGAGTAGGCGCGTCCGGTTATGTTGAACATGTTTAGTTTATGTAGCAGAAGTGAATGATTGACACTAGTAAATGCGGAGGAATAGTCTGTATACATCGCGTCTGTTTGCACACCTCTCCTGAATATAATTCCAGCAATGTTCTAGGAAGACAGCCAAATTCGAAGTGCAAGAACGATTTGGGAGAAAACCGTGTTGACTAACTGGAAGATTTGGAAGACAGTGTGCCAAAGGGAATCGCATACTACCTTTTCAAGAATTTTGGAGCACAGTGGGAGAAGAGAAATTCCACGGTAGTTTGCAGGGTTCCTTTTGTCTCCTTTTCATGAATTGGTATTATATTGCATCTTTTCAGGACTTTGGGAAAACACCTTGGTTGGTTATTTGGGCTTAGGGGGCGCACCAGCCTGGCAAGGCCATATAGCGCCCAAAACAGTACAATTGCTAAAAGTGTTCCATGTGGAACATGGAACAAGAAGGACGCGTGATTCAGAGGTTCATTATCAATTTCGGTGTCAATACCTCGCTGTGCGAGTGAATGGCAAAGCAAACAGAGACGTGCACACACACTACTAACATCAGCCCCTCCTGTACTGAAAAAACAGACACCCCACAAGATCCACCAGGCAACGCCGAGCAGAGAGCGCCCGGCACGAGGCGTCGGGGCGTCAGTTCCGACGCCCACTCCGTACCCCGGACCCAGGGGGCCCGGGAGTACGGGGAAGTCCCTGAGTTCGCCCGGGCGCCCAGCAAACAGCTGGGCAACTAGGCGGGCTCCCCCCTGCGCTGCCCTCCCACGGAAGACAGGCGGAAGCCACATTTTCATGTGATCCACGCCCGCCCTCCGCCGGACGGCAGTGTAGTCCCAGCACGGGGCGTAAACTCCACAGGGGAGTCAGGCGCTCGGCGTCAGGCAGCCCTCCGCGCAGCGTCACCCGGAGGACCCCCAGGGTATGTGCACAAGGCATTAGGCTACAGTGTGCCAAACAGTGTTCATCTGAGATCCTCACAGAGCATGTTGTGCTTAACCAGGGTCATAGATGATTCTAAAATTGATGGCCTTCAGGAAAGTCAGCACACGTTTTTTAGGTTCACGTTTTTTTAAAACGATGTGCCGCCTTCTTTTCCCTAAGGGCACGCTGAACGTCAATGTGGAACCATGGGGAAAAATTTCGGGAGCGTGTAACAGTTGGTACAAAGTTTGATACAGCAGTATTTACAAAACCGTAAAACATTACCGTAGCATCGTTTACATCCATACCGTTCAGCATGGCCCATGGTAAGCAACGAAGCGCGGCACGTAGACCGTCAAAGTCTGCTCTACGATAGTTGAAGCCGCTGGTTCTCGTAATTTTGGGAGGTGGGAGACACATAGCAAAAAAATGTGATACAGTTCGGTGATAATCTGATTCAAACGGGCCGTCGTTAAAACTTGTCTTAATGTCACTGCGGCAGGACAAAACAAGATCCAAAATAGCGTCCCCCCGTGTTGGAAGGAGTACCGACTGCGTTAAATCGTTTAAATAAAAACCATCCAAAAACTGCTCTGCTCGGTTAGACCTTCCACGTAATTCTGCTACACCGCGGCTTGGCCATTCCATTTCAGGAATATTGAAGTCACCTACTATAGCCAGAGGCTTACCAGTTTCTCTAAAACTACGGATACAGTCAAAGAGATGACCGATGTCTCCGTCCTTGTCCGGTGCCCGGTAGCAGATGACAACGAAGACGTTACGGTTGACGCCTACTTCGACCACCATCACCTCAGTGTCGGGCTCAAAGTCTTGGCGTCTTGCTGGTCTAAGATAGGACTTAACGGCGCAGGCGACACCCCCACTGTGAGTCGGCCGGTCCCTCCGAAACCAGGTGTGGGCATCCCAGCCGAACTGGAGCTCGGTGTCTGCCAGGTCCTGCGTCAGCCATGTTTCAGTGAAGGCCACGACGTGGTGACAGCTCAGGTCAGGGGCCTGGGCTCTCAGCACATGCAGTTTGTTGCGCACACTGCGCAAGTTCTGGCAGGAGACGGAGAGATGTTGCTGCGAAGGACAGGTACGGTGTGTTGCAATCTGGGCAACATTTTATGGCCCTGGGTTCAACTCAATGTCACCCGCAAGTAGTATCTCCCAGTTGCATCTCAGTCGCCCGTGCTGTGCTGAGGCTTCTGATTGGGCGCTGTAAGGTGTTCGCCCACGAAACCACCGAACCGTCACCGTCGGCACACGCAGTCTCTGTGTATGTAGGTGGGCAGCATCGGAGCAAGTATGGCAAACCACGGAGTCTCTGAATACCGTCAGTATAGCTAATAGGAGACAAAGAGTCTCAGTAATATGAAACATAATTTCAATTCCTATTTCGATATGCCTTCCTTTTAAATTGCCTCTGTGAGACTGATGCAGCGTTCTTCATGTGTAAACAAAAACACCGATTATTCAGTAGCCACGACGTCTTCTCGTCGATTTTACTTAAAAACGTTAAATTGAAATGCTAGAAGAGCACGCACGAGAGCACACAATTGAGACGGGCCTATTTTAAGCGAATTATGTCGATAACGAAGAAAATAATTTGGCTCTGGGCTCAAAGTGCTGGAAACAGTATTTTTAACACACATCTAACTTATTTAATAAAATATAACCACCATTTATCTTAAATGTGCAATACTACGTTGTTTCAATGGACTATCAGCGTGATCCTCTTACGGCTTACACTAAGCTTTTTTAAACATTACCGAGGGGGCGCCATCTGGACCAAGGGGCTCCACTTTTGGACGACAAAACCTATCAGGGGGCGCCAAATACTATCGTGGGGGCGCCGATACTCGCATCGGGGGAGGGGGACTGAGAAGGTACGTTTCAGGGAGACGCCATCAATCTTTCACAGGGCACCGAGGGTCGATCGGCAGGGAGGGGGGCAAGTGCCTCCCCTCTTTCCTCCTGGGTCCGCCTATGACGTTAGATAGTTTTTCACCTCCTGACTAATGTCTAGGCCAAGAATAGCTGACCTTCTCACTGACGGTGGTGTGATAAAAGCTACAGCACTCAGCAGACCGGAACACAAGTGTGGTAGTGCTGCCCTGCTGATGGTGCGCCGAGTGCTCTCGGTGGTAAATCTCCCACATTGGCGCTGTCGTCCGCCAGATCGTAAATATCCCACTGAAATCGCGATACGGCATTTTTTACCGACTAACAGAGTCATGTAATTGGAGGCAAATGCTGGCTGCAGAACTTAAAGGGCTACGAAATCAGTTTTGAGTCGGTCTCGGTTTCGAAAAATTGGGAAAGAGTCGGAAGCATTATTTTTGAAAATGCAATACCAGAAGCTTTGAATTTCAAATTCGACTCCTCACGTGAGGAATATGAAAGAGCATCATCTATGTTGATGTGTGTGGAAGAATATCTTCACTCGCATGGTTGCTTTTAGGCCCCCTACAGGAGAAATCCTTCGTTTTGTCCTTCGCTTGGCCTGATCACGCGGGGCACTTCTGAACAAATTTGGTACGTTGATTGCGACCCCAGGCAGATGCTACATCCTCTCAATCAGATGTTGTCGGCGGGCATAATCTGCACGCGATGTCATATTTCTTCCGAAATTACAGCACGCAGTGGATAGATGCGCAGTCTTTGTCGCAATTTACTCGCCAGCTCTTTATCAAAACAAACGTATCTCTAATCGCTCAAAGGATAAAGCTGCATACTTAACCCTGCGCTGCTCGTTAATTCTGAGGAAAAAGAGCGCGAGAGAGCTACCGTCTGATGCTCCGAACACCTTAATTTTGGTATTTACTTTGGACAGTCAATATATGACTGCAAAAGGTGGGAAGATGACTCAATTTTTAACCTCCTGCTGACATGAGACTGTCTGCTCTAGAACCAGAGGTCCGCTGACTCATTTCGACTACTTGTAATAAATTCTGCACATGCTGGTTGGAAACCTTCTTTCTCGATGTGACTGAAATATTGGGGGCTTATGGGAAGTGGTAGCCAGACACACGGGACGGGCCATTCCTAGTTCCACGCTTATGTGGAAACATATTTTGTTGAATACCTGATCAAGACGAATGCACTCGACTATGGCAGATAACAAATGCAAAATCTACCCTTGATCCTGCAATCATAATTTATCAAACTTCGAGCAGAGACCTGGATGATTAATAAAAAACCGTGAGAAATAAGGATACTGCTGGGGCCGTGGTGGTGTAGTGGCTAGCACGCTTGCTTTTCACGCGGCTGATCCGGGTTCGAGGCCCTGCGGATTCCCTGAACAAGGAATAAGCGGACTCCCGAAAAGCCCTTCCAACCGGGAGAGAGCTGACGGCACAATATGACCCTAGCACTCTGCGAATTGATAAGCCTCAAAATTATTATTTAAATAAGGGTACTGAAGCCAGCCAGGAGCGGTGAGCCGGAGCAATGCTCCACTCCTCGCTGGCCCCTAATTACCTACCGCGTAAGCTGCTGGACTTGAGCCCGACTTAGGCAGAGCAATTAGATTTATGATGATAAGCGAGAGACCGACTTTTGGCCATACTTCTCCTGCTCATTTGCAAGTAAGATTCTGTGACTTTATCCTCCGAGATGGAAATTGGTTATTTTCTTGAAATCTGGGAGCTCAGTAAGATGAGGGCCAATAATAACACACCTACTGATTAAATCTGCCACTCTCCAGTATATGGCATTTTGTAAGTCCAATAGACCTTTGGGTAGAAAGAGTCTTAGTGATAAACGGAAACGCACGAGGTTTAGTGGCGGAGAAAAACATTAAGAGATCAAAATAGCGGTGATAAATCAGAATTCCACATATAGCGGTAAGTCTTCGTATTTCGCGCCACAAAGTTCGATCAGGTGTGACCAAATGACCCTCGAAACGCTTAGCCCATTCTCAAAATTCCAGGGCTGGTATGATACCTGCACTTTGACCCAGGTCCAACGCTCTTTCACCATTTTCTGGAAGTCCAGAAATGCATCAGCGATGGGAACTAGTTTTTTCCGCAGGTATTTACATTCTGTTGGTGCACGGCTCGATAATACGTGGCGGCCGCGGCGGAGCCGGCTTGGGTCCGCCATGGTGGAAAGACAAACAACCACGCTGATAGTGTTCGACAACTGCAGTATCGTCAGCCGGCTCTCTCGTATGGGCTGCAACATCGAGGCGCGAAGAAATGCCGAACAGATCTATCTGGCCTTAAAAATGCAGCTCTGCAATGTCGAGGGAAGAGAAGGATACACTCTCTTGCCAACGCGTAGCAAAGGGCTTCGGAAAGCCTACGTTTCTTGTGGGAAGAGGCAATGTGATGCGAAAGGAGATTGAAATTGGAAGGGGATGAGAATGGGTGATGGAAAAGAAGACGACAAGAAGATGAAACACCATCTTAAACGTGACTTGTGTGGGGTGGGAGTAAAAGTGTCCCTTGTAAGAGCTGGTGAAGAAAACATATCCATCAACCTTTTCCATATGTATTAGGATACGTTTAATGGCTGGTCCGTAACGGATGCAAACGTGTAAGAAAACAATTTTGAAATCAACCCTTGCAATGGCTTTGCTAAGCCATGCTTTAGAAGAAAAAGCTTTGTTTTTGGAAAGGCTGTTGAACATATGCAACACACTGGCCATCCAGTGTCAGACCTGGGCTCAAAAGGAACTTTGCCTACAAAATTGCATACAGTCGTTACAAAGAATAAGACCAGGCTCATTTCTACGAATTCTCTTATGGTAGAAACAGAGCGTCGTTAAATTTTGTGTTTTCGTTTCACGCGTTGTTTTGGCAAGGCGAGGATCCATTTACTGGTCGCTAGTGCGCCTTTGAAAGCGGAGAAGAGGCGGAGGGCTGTTGACGGCTTCCGGCACGTGACCCGCCCGCGATATCGCCGAGTTCTAACCACGTGTTTTTCTCCAGAACTTGGGAGCAATAAACTAGAATAGTGGATAAGTTGTCTTCTGGATAGAAGGCTGCAAGACACGCAGAGCGTGGAACTATATAACTATGTATATCTTATGAGATGGTTCTCTGTACTGTGCTATTGGCTCGACAGTACTATTATTATTAATGATTGTCACAAGAAGTGATTAGCTCAGTTTTGCGTGAAAATAACCAAACAATTTTCTGAGTCTAACTTTGGTCAAAAAGTAATCTCACCGGTGTTTGAATTTGTGATTTGTGAGTTCTGATAAGCACATTTTGAAATTTAGTTAAATCCAGAATTTTTTCCGGATCAATGATGACATTGATGACGAACGGAATTGGCAATAATACCGTACTTCCAATCCGTTACACCAGGGTCTGGAATGAGACAACATTTTAGCATCTTTCCCATTCCGCCACATTTCAGTCTGGACTACCCAATTCCATGCCGGAAATCTATCCAAAAGGGGGCTATATCCCGTCACATTCTCGGCATTTTCCTGTCAAATTAAAATAATCCCATCCCATACCATTCCATTGCGTCCCAGAATTCGCAATCCCTTGTCACGTGCCATCCTCACGCCGTCAGCTATACCGTTCGGCCCACCGGAAGCCACCGCCACTCGTCTGCCACCGGATGTCCGCGATTGTGCAACGTGCAACAGGGACTGCAGCGGGCTGTCGGTCACACCGGCGTGGTACTCGCAGCCGGTCGGCGGCTGTCTATCGACCATTTCCAGACGCACCGCTGCCCAGCTGCGCAGCTGTCCGTATGACGAAGCAGGCTGTCAGTCCCATGGGCGTACTTTTTTAACTGATTGGGAAGGAGGAAAATATGAAATAATCCCAATAACCACAATATTAAAGAATAGCATAAGCCGATGTGTATCTTAGGCTTCCCACGAGCCTGCAGAAGTGCATGAAACGAATTTAAAGCCCTTGAAATGAAAGGAACCGAACCTAACATGATGCTTTAATACTGCTTCAACTTTAGTTGGGGTGCCCGGGCACCCGAAAAGGACATAAATCCAGACCACTGGTCGGTCCCGTGTTGAAGTTCACATGCCGATGAAACCAGCTTCTGGCGCTTTCTTGGACGATTAATGGCAGCCTAATCTGCTAGCTTACGTTACTACAGTAGATAATATATATATATATATATATATATATATATATATATATATATATATATATATATATATATATGTAGGCGTATCACATGCGAGGTAAACTGCCTAAATTTGCATCGCAATATGCTGTTATACCCACATGACATGTTGTCATTTTGTTAAAGAATTCAGAGAACATGAGACATGGCTTTATATTCGCTTTCGACATCACCTTAAGAAAAATGTAAATTTACAAATTGCACAAGACCGTGAAAATCTTTACTTCAGTTTAGGAACCAGACTCGTCAGTCTAATGAATTATGTGCCCACCCTTGCTGTACCCACGCCTTCTTACCTGTAAGGGAACCAAACGAAAATTGATAGGACATTTGAAGATTAGCCTTAGATAAAGTGAAAGGGTTTCTAACGGAGAGAGAGAGAGAGAGAGAGAGAGAGAGAGAGAATCATTTATTCTACTCCTTTGAAAGAGAGGGAGGCCATGTTTAGCAGCATAGACACATTCCGCTTTCGGGACTGCCTCCGAGATCAGCTCTATAGGCAGGGAGGAAGCTATCTAGATTACCATAACGCCATCCAGAACGGTGTCTTCCAACATTATGAGTCAGCGCACGGTCTCTCGGATAGCCCATGTCAAAGTTATACGATAAATCGTGAGGGAAGCCTGAATGAAACGCTCCATATCATTGCATCGCGGCAAGGAAGTTCAGGTGGAAGGGTGGAGAGCTGGGATCGATTAAGATAGGCTGCAGCGAACAGACAGGCCAGGCTGCTGTGGTAACCACGGGAGTTAGTAGAGGCAAGGCACGCTGCTGCGTTAGGCACGGGAGTTATTAGAGACAGGCCAGTGCTGGCTCCGGGAGCTGGTACAGACAGGCCACGGGAGCTGGTGCAGACAGGCCACGGGAGCTGGTACAGACAGGCCACGGGAGCTGGTGCAGACAGGCCACGGGAGCTGGTACAGACAGGCCACGGGAGCTGGTGCAGACAGGCCACGGGAGCTGGTGCAGACAGGCCACGGGAGCTGGTGCAGACAGGCCACGGGAGCTGGTACAGACAGGCCACGGGAGCTGGTACAGACAGGCCACGGGAGCTGGTGCAGACAGGCCACGGGAGCTGGTACAGACAGGCCACGGGAGCTGGTGCAGACAGGCCACGGGAGCTGGTGCGGACAGGCCACGGGAGCTGGTACAGACAGGCCACGGGAGCTGGTACAGACAGGCCACGGGAGCTGGTACAGACAGGCCACGGGAGCTGGTGCAGACAGGCCACGGGAGCTGGTACAGACAGGCCACGGGAGCTGGTACAGACAGGCCACGGGAGCTGGTGCAGACAGGCCACGGGAGCTGGTGCAGACAGGCCACGGGAGCTGGTACAGACAGGCCACGGGAGCTGGTGCAGACAGGCCACGGGAGCTGGTGCAGACAGGCCACGGGAGCTGGTACAGACAGGCCACGGGAGCTGGTACAGACAGGCCACGGGAGCTGGTGCAGACAGGCCACGGGAGCTGGTACAGACAGGCCACGGGAGCTGGTACAGACAGGCCACGGGAGCTGGTGCAGACAGGCCACGGGAGCTGGTGCAGACAGGCCACGGGAGCTGGTACAGACAGGCCACGGGAGCTGGTACAGACAGGCCACGGGAGCTGGTGCAGACAGGCCACGGGAGCTGGTGCAGACAGGCCACGGGAGCTGGTGCAGACAGGCCACGGGAGCTGGTGCAGACAGGCCACGGGAGCTGGTGCAGACAGGCCACGGGAGCTGGTGCGGACAGGCCACGGGAGCTGGTACAGACAGGCCACGGGAGCTGGTACAGACAGGCCACGGGAGCTGGTGCAGACAGGCCACGGGAGCTGGTACAGACAGGCCACGGGAGCTGGTGCAGACAGGCCACGGGAACTGGTACAGACAGGCCACGGGAGCTGGTGCAGACAGGCCACGGGAGCTGGTGCAGACAGGCCACGGGAGCTGGTGCAAACAAGCCACGCTGCTACGGTGGTCACGGGAGCTGGTACAGACAAGCTACGCTGCTAAGCTGACCACGGGAGCTGGTACAGATAGGCCACGCTGCTAAGCTGGCAACGGGAGTTAGTACAGACAGGCCAGTACTGACTGCGGAAGCTGTTACAGGCAGGCCAGTGCTGGCTATGCTGGCCACGGGAGCTGGTACAAACAGGTCACGCTGCTAAAGTGGCCACGGGAGCTGGTGCAGACTTGCACCGCATACCACACATCGCATAAATTCTCACCAGTGTTATTTACCTGCCTTGGCTACGTCACTACTGCGGTTGTTTCACCTCCGGTGCTGTGACGACCGGGCCTGTTCATCTCCGGTGCTCACCGGGGAGCCATGGTTGCCAGGGCGGCGGAGTGACACCAAAACCGCCTCCTTCACCAGCACGAGGAATCTGCATAGGCTTCATTTCGGAGACGCCATTCGAGCTCTGAGGGGGCGCTCTTCAGGCCAGGGGCGCGAATTCTTAAGGTGTGCTTTATAAGAGGAGCGCCAAATCGCTACTTGCATCCAGGGGCGGGGGAAACGATGTTTCAGGGGCGATGGTCGATTCTAGGGGCACCGGGTGATTCTATGGAAGCAGTGGGGGAGGGTCGGAGGGGGGGCATGTGCCCCCTGTTTGCTAGATCCGCCTGTGAGAAGCTATCCAGGGTCACCGAATGTCAACTACGGCATCTGCGAGCCGCGCGGCGGCGCCGGCGGCATCTTACTCTGTATGCTAATACCAGTAATCGATAGTCAAACGGTTGGACGGGCTGGCGGCCGAAGGCTGGAGTGGTTTCCGATAAAGTGCCCGACTCCGGCGTTATACGGCCTCATTACCCAGGCCCGTGTACGCGCCGTGGACGGCCCCGCTCAGCATTGTTAGGCAAATACTGAACTGTTCCGCTCTGCGCAAATGCGGTGCATTCAAGCCTGTGCCCAGGGCGAACAGGGAGAGCTTTCTCGGCTACACAAGGGGGGTAATTGGCTGGCAATGAATGATGGCCCGATAGCCGCAGCAGCAGGGATCAGATAGTGGATCTATGCTGGCGCGGACTGCAGGAAGTCGCTGAGGGCGTGCCGGCGGGGCAGGTCCGCTGGAGGTCGCCGCGCCGGGCCGCCTGCCTGTCGGCTCCGGCCGGCTGTTGACTGTTTACCGCGACTCAGGCCGGCGGCACTGGCCATTAACCGCAGCCGCCGCAGGCAGCGCGGACACCGGCAATTTCTGCGGCGCGCCCGCTGGAGATGCGGCTGTCATCTCGGGCTGCGGAGGGCAGCGATAGTTCTGTGTCAGGCCTTGGCGCTGACAGGTCGGTCTCCCCCGCAGGCGGGATCGTCTTCATTCTGGACAGTAGTGCCCGATCATCCGTACTGTCTTGCTCACCGGCTGATTCAATACAGCTGCTTAACAAGCTTGTTAGAGCCGTGGGTAGAGCGCAAGAAACGTTTCTGTCGAGCGCGCTTCCGTTCTAATCTTAATCAAACTTTAATGACGGCTGAAACTTGCTTGCTTCTACGAGAAGGCAGGAAACATGATGAAATGGGGACTGAATTCGAGAGTAGTCTTAACAAAGGAACTTTGTCTGGATAAAACAAAAGCATCAGTCATTCGAGGGGTGATGGTTTGTTTCCATTGATTTTATACGTATGTTCACAAGGTAAGTTTAATTAATACGGCACTAGTTTATAAGGAAAAAATCGCCACCGCAACACTTTGAGCTACAGTTTAATGATCTGCGCCAGCAGCTGCAATATTCCTTTAAGCAGTAACCCGTCGGGGGTCCCGCGCCACCTTGGCCCTGCAGGGGTGAATCAACCCCCCCCGCCATCAATGCCCTATCTAACTCCGAAAAGATTGGGGTTAGCGTAAATCTGCAAAGTGTATTGGAAGGCTCGTGTGAATTCAGTATGGGTTTACTTGGCATGCTTTAATGTTCAGGTCTATGATTTGACCTCCAGAGCTTCAGTTGAGTCACAACAGGCTATTTCCACTCTAATATACAATGCCTAAACAACCTGGGCATATCTCTCATGCCATTAGAGCTACTGAGGTCTGGTAAAGTACATATAAGAAGAAAAACTGCAGGACCCTCCCACGATGTGAAACATAATGACCTCCCGCCAGTGGTTTGAACTTGAGAGGGCACCTCTTGACCTAACATGACCCGTGTTCATGGAAGGTCAGAAAGTGGTCTTGTCATATATAAAATGTAAATCATTGACGAAACATACAGACGTACACGATGACTTTGAATTCAGTGCTCTAGCTTGATTAGGTAAAAAGTTATCGTCAAAATACTTTTTTGGCCCAATCCGTGAAAGGGTGGCCAATAATGGTTTTCTGAGAAATCTGTGTATTTTCAATCTATGGGAGAGTTCACCCCGATACCTGACCTTATGTCACCAAATCGAAAAAGCCTGGACATAAATTTTAAGACTCTGGAGGGTCATCAAGTGAAGAAAGTCTCAAATCGATGGCCTAGAAATGTAGCTATGGTAGGGCTCAAGAGTTTAAGTGAGGTGACCTTGTCTGAAATCGCCTGGTGACCTGGCCTAGTTTGGCTCGGGATAAAAAATCAGGGATAGTTGGAAAATGATGTGGTGCTAAAAATGGTAGAAAATGACCCCTCAACCGCGATGCCGCGCCTCGGTGTTTTTCTTCATTCTGAAAAAACTGAGGGGGCCATCGATGGCCCCGGTGAGGCGAGGGTTAATATGGTATCAGTGATATGAAGTGAACTGATGTCTCCTTTGTGAATGGCCAAGAAAAACTTCAGGTGTATGAAGGAAGTCCTCCACTTAGCTTTACAGTACATCTTCTTAAGCAAATAAAACGCCAAATATTCCAAACACGACAAGTTTAGGGTCATTTTCTAAAACAAAACAAAAAAGACCACAGATTGCAGATCTAGGCCTTGAAGGTGTCTATTACCCTTTTGGGGCTAGCTAAACAGTTCCAAACCTGGGAAAGTTTATAATGTTAAAGATACGTAAAGGAATCTTCTTGCGCCCTTGTGACATCACAACATGGCGGCTCGTGACTAGGGGCTGGTACATAACTACCTGCTGATTCCTGAAAATTCAGTTGGAAGCCTCTCCAGTTCCTAAAGAAATATTTCCCAGAAAACTTGTTGGGACCTTAGACTTTATAACAGGGGTGATCGGCGTACCAAGCCCCCCTGTTTCAGAAAATATCCATCAACACGCGCATTGACGGGGGGCGGGTACCCGCCCCCTCGGGTTTTTCGTAGATAGCAGAAAAACGGCGACGCGTAGCGCCGCCGTACTTGGCATACCTTTTCCCTCATCATTTTTACATCTTGTGTGAAAATTTTAAGGTTAGGTCATCTCAGGTCAGGTCACCAGTACAGGTCAAGTGACCTGACCTCAAAAAAAGTTTAAGATAGCATAAGTCAGAGCAGGGTTCAGGGACGGCGGATTCCAGGGTGCAAGTGGTGCAGTTGCACCACTCGATTTTTTCAAGTGGTGCAAAAGTATCTTTTGCACCACTTGTTTTGGCTTTGTCCATGGAGGCGCCCCCCCCCAGGCCTCAGCCGGCGCCCCCGGCCGGTCAGAGAAAATCAAGCCTAATTACCGCCTACCTGAAGAGGTAGGATCCTCTGAGAAAAAGACATTTTCATACATGAATGACGCACCTTGACATCAAAACTGCACCCTGGAAAGCAAAAGGCCCCCCCCTTGAGTAAAGGCGCCCCTCTGGATAGCATAGGCGCCCTTGAAAAGCGTAGGCGCCTCCTGGACAGCTGAGGCGCCTCCGAAGAAGAGAAACGGCGCCCCTAGATATCACATGCGCCCCCTGGTTAGCACAGGCACCCCTTGACAGCAAAAGGCGCCCCCCGCAGAGAAAAGGCGCCCCCTGGACAACATAGGCGCCCTTTGATAAGAAAGGCGCCCCCTGGAGAGATAAGAGAGAAACCCCCTCCCGAGAACAACGGTAGGAGGTAGGATCCTCTGAGAAAAAGACATTTTCATACATGAATGACGCACCTTGACATCAAAACTGCGCCCTGGAAAGCAAAAGGCGCCCCCCTTGAGTAAAGGCGCCCCTCTGGATAGCATAGGCGCCCTTGAAAAGCGTAGGCGCCTCCGAAGAAGAGAAACGGCGCCCCTAGATATCACATGCGCCCCCTGGTTAGCACAGGCACCCCTTGACAGCAAAAGGCGCCCCCCCGCAGAGAAAAAGGCGCCCCCTGGACAACATAGGCACCCTTTGATAAGAAAGGCGCCCCCTGGAGAGATAAGAGAGAAACCCCCCTCCCGAGAACAACGGCGGCAGGGACGGCGGATTCCGCAGGACAGGGTGTGCAGTTGCACACCTTGAAAAAATGATGGTGTACAATAGTATATTTTTGCACACCTGGTTTTGACCTCCTACGGGGAGGCTCTCACGGATTTGGGTGGCACCCCCGGATTTTGCCGGCGCCCCCGGCCGGTCAAGAGAAAATCAGACACATCGCCTGTCTGAAGGGGTAGTACCCTCTGTGTAAAATAAAATACACTTTCAAATATGAATGGCGCCCCCTGACATCAAAGCTGCACCCTGGACAGCAAAAGGTGCCCACCCCCTTGAGTAAAAGCGCCCCTCTGGATAGCAAAGGCGACCTCTAGACTGCAGAGGCGCCCCTGGACAGAAAAAGGTACCCCCAATTGAGGAGTAACGACGCCCCTGAATAGCATAGGCGCCCTCTGGTTAGCACAGGCACTCCTGTACACTAAGAGGCGCCCCCTCCCCCATAGAGCAAAGGCACCCCTCTGGATATAATAAGCTCCCTTTAATAGCAATCACGCTCCCTGGACAGCAGGGGCGCCCTCTGGATAGGATAGGCGCCCCCAAAACAGCAAATACGCCCTTTGATACCAAAAGCGCCCCATGGACAGAACACACCCTCTGGATAGCATAGGCACCCCTGGACGGCAGAGACGCCCCTAAAGAAGAGCAAGGGCACCCCGGGATAACATATGCGCCCCTGGTTAGCACAGGCACCCCTGGACAGCAAAAGGCGGCCCCCCGCCCCCTGAGTAAAGGATCCGGGTCTCTGGATAGCATAGGTGCCCCTGGATAGCGTAGGCGCCTCCTGGACAGCAGAGACGCCTCCGAAGAAGATCAACGGCGCCCCTTGATATCATATGCACCCCTTGGTTAGCACAGACATCCCTGGATAGCAAAAGGCGCCCCCCCCGAGAGCAAAGGCGCCCCCTATGGAAAGAATAAGCACCCATGGATAGGAAAGGCGCCCCCTGGAAAGGACAGCAGAACATTTTCTAAGGAAAACTCAGTGGAGGGGGGCGGTGGAGATTTTCTTGTGCTGGTCATTATAATGTCTTCGGGGGATCAAACCCCTATTTGGAGGGGGGCGTTAATAAAATTTAGACGTGCTAGTGTTAAAAAATGTCTCCTAATTTTTGTTATTCCATATTCTAAAGATTAGAGATGCTGCCCAGGACTGCGGGTTTTTTTCAACGGAAAAAGGCCAAACCGGGTTTGCGAAAAGGCCAAAAGGTTCAAATTGTATTTGCACTAAAAAATCTTGTTTTTTATAAATTTCGTCCAAGTTCTTCCCAGTACGGCTGTTGGAGTCTGAGTCCCATTAAAGTCCTCAAGGGACTTGTCACGGAGACCCCGACCCCACCACCCGAACGAGTAACGCCCACAATGAAGGGTTGATTTAGAAGCCAAAGTTTAACCTCCCACAAAGCACAGGGATGGCCGCCTCGCTCAGGTCACCCTCTCATCAGCCAGTTGCCAGCCAACCTACGTCGGGCAAACGATTGAGCGCCAGAGCGTCTCAGGGGAACCGATCTCAAGCCTGGACATGCACTGCCACTGCATGCTTCTCAGCAGCGGGCCGGAGCCCGACGCTCTACCAACCGAGCAACCGGGGCGGCCAAATGGCCAAATAAATACGACAAAAGCCATATTTGAGGCTAAAACGAACCCTACCGGGTGTCATAAACCCATAGAAAAAGGACAGAGCACTCTTGTATCACTGCAGTGAACAGTGCACTGTATAAAACTAAATGTTGATAATTTGATATTGACTTGACGATATATTTTTAGCACACTGCCCATCTCATAAGAAGGCAGGAGTCCCCTTCCAATCCCGTGTGGCGACCCAATTATTTTATCCACATAACTAAACAATTTGTTAGCATCATCAATTATCTTGGCCGCACCACTCCCCGCTAACATTTGATATCTTCCTGCTTTTTCTGTGAATTGTTTGTTCTTGAACAGTGACGGATCCATAGGCAGATCCAGGATTGCCAATCGGAGGGGAGCACCTTCCCGGGGGGCGCCATCCGGAGCAGGAGGCGCCACTTTTGACCGGAAAAACCTACCAGGTGGGCGTAAAATCCTATCGGTGATCACCGATTTTTGCATCCTGGGGGAGAGTGGGAAGCGCCACTTCAGGCAAGTGCCATCGACCTTTCAGGGGGCGCCGTGACCATTTCAGGGGGCGCCGAGTATCGATCGGGGGCCTGCATCTGCCCCTCCCCTTTGCCCCCTGGATCCGCGTATGGGCGGATCTAGAATTTTAGTAAGGTGGGGGGGAACGCGGAGCCTCAAAGTGGGCACTTTACCATCAACTTTTCACCCAAAGGGCGCCTATGGTATTCGGTTTTCGGTTGCCGTCATTTTGGTGGATCGTATTTTTTAACAACGTCCTATCCCACCCTCTCCCAGCCATAACAGTTTGTACCAGCCAAGCAAGATGCCTATTTGGCGTGATATTTGAAACAATGAATTGCTAAACAGTTCAGTCCACACTTTTTTCGGCACCTCTTGAAAAATCTGTAACTGCCACTAGGTCATGGAGAAATTCAAGACACTTGGGAAGATGCAACAGCTGAACATAAAGGTATATATCTGAGGATTTTTCTATTAGTAAAGAGGGGTTAAGTTTATTTTAATATCAAATATGATAAGCATCATTTTGCCTTTCCACATTGCCAAGATTCGTAAGATAATGGTGAGAGGACATTGAAAATAATCGCAGCGAGTGTGAACCTGGCCTGTGCGCTGTCCAAGAAAATTATCTCAGCAGAAAAGCTTTTAATTTGTAGGAAACACAAACCGGACTTTAACCCACATTATTAATTGCTCCTAAAAAATAATGTTTGAACCAGATGGCAGACTCAAGGAGATATAAGGGAAGTTGAAACGTTAATATAAACACAGAATGAAGTATGTGGGCATTTCCATCGACCTTTATCTATATTCTTCAATTCATCAGCATGGGAGAATTGCTCTTGTGCGTGAAATTTCGGAGGTGTTAAGAGAATTTCGGTAGCCATGTGATTGAATGCTGAAATAGATCATGCCATAGGCATGTGTGATTTGTGACATAAATGGGCCCTACTAGAATAAAAAGAAAACAGTTTCAACGTGTCCAAGTACTCTCTTGATAAATTGATAACTTTTTTCGTTTATTGGCTGTAATTTGCGCGTTTAATGATCATGTGCAGTGTTCAGATCGAAGTGAAAAGACCATTCAGATTGATAAAACGAGTATATTTTGTCACTGACCATCCACTTATACCATCAACCATCGCCTTCAGGTCAAGTTCAAGACTCATTTAAGAGAAGAGGTGAGCGTGCACTGTGCATGCCCAAATCGAGACACAGCCGCCCTCAAGATGGACAGACCGCGCAGAAATACGTCCTCGTCGCGTTTGATTTCGCGCACGCGTACGACGTAGTGGACCACCACCTGCTACGCGTTCGCCTGCTGTAGATGGGGCTGTCAAATTGCACGGTGGCCTGGATTTGGCAGTGACTCCGGGACCGAAGAGTCCAGGTGGAACTAAATGGTGTGCTTTCCAGTGAGCGCATTTTCCGAACTGGCCTGCCGTAAGGAAGTGCCTTATCGCCAGTTTTATTTTGTATGGGCGGCTCGGCTGGTAGACGCACTCTGCGCGGTTCCCGGATGCTCCGCTACATGTACGCCGATGATACGGCGGCTCTCTGCACGGGCAACAACATCCAAGTCGCCAAGGACCGGGCGCAATAAAGCTGCTACTGGCACCCTCATGAAGTGGACCCGACAGCACAAAATGGTGGTATCAGGAGCCAAGATCCAAGTACTGGTGATGTCCCAGTGGGCCAGAGACGCCGATCCCTTCAATTTTAAGGTCGACGGGAAGTCTGTCACTGCTGGAGACACCCTTCAGCTACTTGGCGTCACCATCGATCGGCTCCTCCATTTCGGTCCACACTGTAAGAGACTGTGGGAGAAGGTCCACCCCCGCATCTCCCACCTACGTCAACTGTCCGGCTGCAACTGGGGGCTGCACGAACAGCACCTCCGAACCGTCGCTACTGGCTACGTGAGAGGAGCGATGGAGTAAGCGGCCGCAGCGTGGCTCCACGCCACACCGCCATTTCATGTCGAGCTGCTGGAACGCAAAATGAGAGCGTCGGCGCGTATCATCACAGGATGCACCCACTCCACTCCCAGCCGAGTTAAGACTCCCCGCGTAGCGGCCAGAAGGAGGGTACTCGCGACCCGACTGCTGGTGAAATTCCATACCCTGCCGCCTGAAGACCCTCTGTGAAGACGTGCGGAGGCGACCGCGCCCTCTCGACTCTCCTCCGTGACCGGGTGGCGGCAGGTGGGCAAAGACATGTGGGATCAAGCAGGCATCTCCTTCCCCATCGAGTCTTTCCTTCCTCGACGTCTTCCACTGTGGGTATCAGGAGAGTGAGTCACATTTCAACTAGACGTGGGCCCACTGACATCAGGAGCGCCACCTGTCCGGAAGAAGCGAGTAGCTCTCCCCCACCTCGCTTCCCTGACTCAATGTGCCACATGGGTGTGGACCGACGGGTCAGTGCACGGAGGGGTCACGAGCGGGGGAGCTGGGTCTTCATCGAGTCACCAGACAGAGCCCAGCATGAGCTCAGGCGACCAGCAGGCTCGCTCTGCTCGAGTTTTCAGGCTGAGATGGTAGCCATCCAAACTGCCTGTGTCTTCCTACTGGACTAATCAGTGCACACAGAAGATCCAGTCATCTTCAGCATGGCCTACCAAGGTGACGACGCATTATAGAAATAAAATGGCTTCAATGTCTGCAGATAAGACGGCGAATCGGTAAAAATCGCAAACTTCCTCACCATCAGCTTAGACACCTGGTCCAAACAGCAAAAAAAATGAAGTACAGCTCTGAAGTAAAAATGGATCCTTCGTAAGGCAAACTAGAAAACTTCTCAACATCGTCACCAACAAATGCACGCCCTGTGCCATTGTCACTTTCTTTTGCAACCGTCTATATAGAAACAGACATGGTTTTCGAACGGCTCCGCAAGCAAGTTCATAAATTACTGGCGCGTCGGTTCAGGAGGCAAATTTTTGCTTTGTTGGCGTAGGTTGTGTTCGTGTTAACTGTCGAGATGAGCTATGGTTCAATAACAGCTGCTTCATGTGGTTCGATGAGATTGCTGTCGATACCAGCCTGTGCCAGCCAGGCACAGACTCTCACTCCCTGGTGACGGGTTGCAAAACGCGAGCCACTGTCTATCTGACTGAGGTAGGCGTCGCCAAATAAAAATGTTTGGTATGTGGGGCGTGTTGGTGGCTTATTTTAAAGGGAACGTGGCACCTTTGTAAAATCCTGGAATTTTGTGTAATTAGGCGTACTTTTAGCCGAAAATAATGAAACCACTCATGATTTCTCTGAAAAATGTACAACAAGCTCAATGCTTTTATTTTTAAAGTACTCCTCTAGAAAAATGAATAAATATCTGCCTCTGGATGATGTCATGATCTGGCAACCACTACCATACTCGAAACACTTCAAGGGCTTCGATTGGCTGATGCTCATCGTGATGTCAGCATATGTCGTCACACCAGCAGCTCACAACAATGGCCGCCTGGCGAGAGGTACATGAGAGGTACATTTCGGGTAGGTTTTAGTTTTTTCTACGGAAAAATCGAGTTCCAAGACAAATGATATATAGAGCACCTGGTTTTCCGATTTGCTTTACAACTTGGCTATCTCAGTTAAAATCACGTTCTAAAGGTGCCACATTCCTTTTAATGGCTTAATGCAAAGCGAGTATCTCACTGCGCATTTGTAGCGGTATTTCATTAATTTCCACTAGCATGCTTATTATGGGTGAAGCTTGGAACGCTCCTGTTACTATTCTGATAGCGAGATGACGGACGTATCGATAATCTTTTTCGCGGACTAAGGAGTGGCCTCATACGCAACCCCGGTCTGCGACCTGGGATAACCCCCCACCGGCGCAGGAGAGCCGCATGACAATGTGCTGAAATCAACCATATTTCATTCTCAATGTATCTCTTCATAAGCCTGTAGGTCAGTGCCATCATTCTTTTCTTTGAAATAAATAGTAAATATCCCGCAGTCAACCCCGGATTCGACCCGCGCACCCCTCATCACGAGACAGGACCTCTAACCACTAGACCACTGCGCCAAACTGTACCGACTCCCACTAACCCTACACCTGTGACCCGTCAGGAGGTCACTGGCCGGTATCACGCAATCAAAACGATGCCGTGATCGTGGCGCCGGGTGTTGTGTTCGTACAGAAAAGGCATGGTATAAAGCTGCTTCTAGAAGACGAACCAAACATTAGATTCGTCTAGAATCACTTGTATCGGCGACCCAGGACACTAAGCTAGCTTTATGCCAAATTGCATCCACTTCCATTCATTTTGAGGACTTGAAACCATGGTGAGAAGCAAACATGTTCCGAGAAATTTAGCTCCTTGAAATACCCTTTCGGACGAATTACTCGAAAGCCGTTGGAGATAAGTGGGTAGTGTAAATGAATTGAATGACTGCAATTAATTTTCCTATTCAGCCATGTCAATTCTGAGCTTGTGAATGACATGTGCTTTGAACCGAAAAAGCTGCAAATAAAAGGTTTTCTATTAAAATTATATTTATACATATAAGACAATGAATTTTATTATCACGATATCCATCTCCGAATATTATCAGGCGGAAGCAATGTTCTTTCATTATTTGAAATGAAAAGTCAAATCGGCGCATTAGATCTCGAGAGATTAAGATTTAAATGAAATGAGCAAAAATGTAGTCCTCCGGCAAAATGGCAAAAACTAGGTCAGAATTTTACGTTTTCCACTGAAACTATGCCTAAGCACAAGAAAATTGACGTAGCTGCCTCCACGTGGCTGTCTTTAAACTAACTGAAGCGTGCCTTCTGACATTTCAAGCTTACAAGTCGGCTGTCAAATTTCAATATCTTTTTGCTTGTACTAGAAATACTGCGTTTTGGCGTAATAAATATTGTCGGACCAGTTCGAACTTTTTTTCTTAGGTGGCCTTGTTACTTATTCAAAAGGAGGCAAATTTCAAGTTCGTCGCTTAAGAAATAAAAATGATAAAAATGCAAAATTGAAAACATTTGTTCCAAAATTTCTCAAAAACTATTTTGAATTTAAATTCGGGGCCTTAGTTTGGGCGCCTAGCGTAAAAGGGCAATCACCCTACACAATTGCAGAGCCCTGGTATCAACTGTCAGAACCGCCAAACGGCCAGAATAGAGCCTCTTGAGAAATCTCAATCCGCTTCGCTCCATGGATTTCGTCATGCGGCTCTGACACAGCCGTACTCGATCTTCGGACGAATAAGTGATCTATACAGCATAAGAAGCTTATAACGTAGCGTATAACAATGAGCGTATAACGTGCGCATAACGTATATATAGGCGATAAGCGTATAACGTATATAGCATGAGAAACATTTCTCTATCTGCACGGTATCCCATCCTCGTCAACACCTTCAGTATTTTCAGCGTATCGAAACATTTTTTTGCGGAAATCCTTCAGGTGTGGCACATATGAAAGCTTATCGAGTGTGAGCCTGATAAATCTGGTTTCTGCTACAACGTCGCTCGGATTTCCGCGAATTTACAAAATCGGGTATTCAGTCTCAATGTCTATTATAAAAGTGCATGCACTATGTCTTTGAACTTGAAAATTTCAGTCCATTGCGTGTGATCCATTGCTGCAATATGTCAAGGCCAAGCTGCAGCCGCCTCTGCGCAGCTGCTGTAGTAGACACTGTCACACATATTGTGAAGTTTTCAACGAAAAACACGTGACGTATGTTTGCGGGAAGTGTCTGCAATATCATTGGTCATAACTGCAAACAAGGCTATGAATATCGCAGAATCCTGGGCTATGCTACTCTGTTGCTGATGCCAATCCGATACGACTGAGTTTACGCGAAATCTAAAATACCTATTTTTCGGAATATTAGAAATAAACCACCCCAAGTGGCCTCACACGCCGAGTCCAAAGAGTTTCTGCAGAACGCCATTGGATAGCAAAGGCGCCCCCCAAGAGATGATGGCGCCCCCTGGGGAGGAAGGCGCCCCCTCCAGAAAATCTTGCACCACTTCTCGAAAATGGAATCCGCCGTCTCTGGCAGGGTTAACTTATCCAATTGAAACTCATATCACATAATGGCCCCACCGAGTTCTCTAAAATATGTTCCGGTATTTTTGATATCGATGACCAAAGGTCAGGTACGAGGCATGACCTCTCCATTGGAAATACATGGGAAACATTGTTTTTACTAAATAACTCAGTAAAGGATGGTGATAGAGCGTTTATTTTAGCTGGATTAAACTCGCCTGGGCTTTGCGGTTCTAATGATATGCAATTTATATAATTTGACCCTGACCTGATCTCAGGTCAGATCAAATCCTTGATTTGACCTAGCAAGTTCAAATTATATCTCATTCGATTTGGCTTACTGCGAGGATTCATATAGTTCCAGTCGTTTTGCTCTATCTTTACTTGTTCAAATGTAATGGCCGAAAAACGTAATTTACATGTTATCCCTATGACGGCATGTTTTGACCTCTCGTGACCTTTAATGTGACCTGACAAAAAATAGTTCAAATATTTTCGATGGAGACGTGGATGGGCTACCCAACGCCGCTTACTGTTTTTCGCTACCTACCGTGGTTCTCGAGATCTTAGGGGGGGCGGGTACCCGCCCCCGTCAAAGCGAAGGTGGCTCAGACCCCCGTCAATGCGCGTGTTAATGTATAGTGAAAATTAACCCTTCCCCGCCTGAGAGTCTGGTTGGACCCTCCCCCTCGGTGTTTTATGAATTATTCCGAGTCGATTTTAGTGGCATTCGCGTCGCTTCGGATGGCTCTTAGACGATTAATTCGACAAATTCAAACCAAAATGAAATAGAGTTCGGTGGATGGGAATTAAAAGAACCCGGGCGGCGCCCTGTTAATATTAGATTGCCATTCACTCCCCTAAAATTTTCTGGACGTTCCAAGAGAATGTTTTCTTCGTCTGTTTTCTTCATCCAATACAAGCAAAGCACCTTCGGAAAGACCTGCTTTGGAGCCATTCGAACTGAGTCTTAGGTTATTCAAAGTTATGAAGTATACCTATGCTAAGTCAAGTTAGGTTCATTCTCAGCTTGCATTATGCGTCTATGAAAAATGTAAAAAATGTGTATAGAGTTGAATTTAAAGGGCTTCAGAAATTTTAAATTCTTAACATTGTTTATCTCACCACGATTGCCAAAAATCAGCGTATGCAGGGGAGCATTATTTTTCCAAATGCACCAAATGCTAAAAAACGGGACACTTGAAACTATTTTTTTCGACAGTCGGGTGTAATGTCTCCATTGAATAGTGCTTGGGTAACCTGCGGCCACATTTTATAAGATAGAAAAAAGGTATTGGACACACATTTTGGAATGTTTAAGCCGTACAGTTCACTACTGTATTTACTCATAATTATGGAATTTAATATACCATTCAAAGGACTTTATCAATCACCACCAGGTCCATGTTTACATTCCACTGGCCACAGATGGTACTTTATTCCAACGAAATTGCTGCTGCCGAGAGAACGTGCTCATCGCTCCGGGATGTTCTCAGAATCGGCAGGTCTCTCAACTCCATCTATTTCGAGATAAGCAGCGAATGAAGCTTATTGCTGGAACGATATGTTATTTCAGTAATGGTTATGGAAGGGCTCTGAATGGAAAGTAATTCGCAGAAGTGGAACGTATTGGACACGGGTCTATTTATAGAGTGGGAGATTCAGGGCACTGCCTGGAGCAAAAATGAATATGATTAAGCCGTTGTTAAGTTCTTTATAAATAGATGCGTAAAATCCACCACTCGCATTAGGATGAATTCGGATTCCACGTTTTTTCACCCCTTCTTGCCTTGTGTTTACTGGTCTCTACGATCTCAGTACCCATACGTGCTTGGGTTAGGCCATCTTGTTTGTGTGTATTAATATTCTGGAACTAAATTTTGCAAGTAACTTTCATGCAAATCGGTGGACTGTGGAAGCTGAAAATGGAGAGATTTGCAGTATGTGTCCGACCATTGATATAAGCCAGAATGTTCACCTTCGACTTAGAATGGTCTATTTTAAATACTGTCTCTGAGAGGTGCGCGATTTATTTTTATGAAGACTTGCAAAACGTCAATGACTTAAACTTTGAGACTACGAAAAATAGCACGAGATGGTGAGGCTGTTGACCCACAGGTCCCAACAAAACGAAAATTTCATAAAGCAGGCATTGTGTTTCCAGATATGTATGCAACTGCACCTTCTGAGTTTTGAGGTCGAAAGTCGGCAGCGTGAAATTAGTTGTTCAAAGTATTTTTAATCCTGTATCAGTGTGTGGAATTGAGTCAATATGCCATCTATCCGAAGCAAAATCACTTGGGATTGGAGATCTATAGTGATTGGAGATTGCACAACACTCTGAATTCTTTATCTGGTTCCATTTACCCTTCTTCATCTGGTGCACCTTTGTTGGACCAAAACAGTTCCAGTGGAGCACGTCGGGAGGTCTGCATGGAAAAGTTTTTTTTTCCATAGCCTATCAGGTCTTACCTATGAAGCTTTTTGGCTCCATCTATAGATGAAATTATAGCTCTGTTCAGAAATGTACACGCTTAGCACTCTCCCTCCTCGCCAGTGTAGTTGGTGGGGGAATGTTATGGCATAGCCGTCAGAGGCATGATGTGTTATTTCTTAAGCTGAAACTTAAAAAAACCATCTCCTCGGTCTCAGCTTATGTTTACAGTTAACTAGCCCGGAGTAGCTGTCAGAAATGTCAGGCTCTACGAGTTCCAAGCAGCGTGTTTGCCACTTCGTGACTGGATACAGCTTCACGGAAGGCTCGTCGCCGTCGTTATACCTGCCCCTCCGGATGTCACCGCAACAACAGCCCAGTTGTCTCATCAAGCCCACACACGCTACGCCCTGCATATTTGATGTGAGTGCTCAAGCGATTCGCGTTGCACAGCCTCTTCCATATCGAGCAAACGGCGGTGTGCTTTTTCACGGAGCGTGACAGTCGTGGGTAGCACGAGGTCGGCCGCAGCTCACTCTGTGGTCTGCTTTATTGGAGCTCTGCACTTACGAGACAGACAGCCGATCCAGATATGGACGGCCGTCGAGCCCGACACCGCCATTACAACACACCGCCGCGCCCTTTATGGTGATCCATTTGCGGAGGCCAGGAACGACAACGTGATACACGGACTTCAACTCACTCCATCCCCGCTTGCTCGGCATCGCCTTCCAGACGGTGTTGGGTAATCTGCTGCCAGCGATCTCCAGACGGCGTCTGGTAATATACGGTGCTGGTCTTTGTGCGACGGCTGGAACCCATTAGTGGTGCTTCAAGTGTTGACGAATGGATTCTGCCGAACTGTGACGGTGGCGTGACGTCACAGGTCAGGTCAGCCTGGTGTGACGACGGTGTGGTGACGTCACAGGTCAGGTCAGCCTGGTGTGACGACGGTGTGGTGACGTCACAGGTCAGGTCAGCCTGGTGTGACTGCCGAGCGCGACGAAAGGTTAGGAGTCTCCAGGACGTGATATGGGAGTTGTGAACGCAATTCACACTGTATCAGAACCCCTGTGCTGGGAAACATTTTTAGTTCTAAGCGGTTTGGATAAAGTGAGGTTGAAGCATTAGGGTCGATGTAATTACTTCACCACTTCAAGCGATCTGTTCTTGCCACTAAGCAGGACATTAATACCAGAGATGGGCTCCGCTACCAAATTGTTTAAGCTGCTACTGCTATTTCCGCTACCTTGGCTAGCTGAGACCTTTTCCACTACCAGCGCTATAAAAAAATCAGGAAACTGCTGCCCGCTTCTTTGCTAGTCCGCTTTCGCTATGTTTTGTTAGAAAGCCCTATTAAAGCGCTGCTCAAAAATAGTTTTATCAGAAGTCTTCGACGACGAAGTAAGTATTGCTTTTGTAAACAAATTACAAACAAAACCACTGTCTATAGGCATATTACCGAAAAAGTAACAGTTTTATTGTAAGATATGCAAACAAAATCACACAACAAAACACTCACTCGATCAATCTTCTTTGCTAGTCCGCTTTCGCTATGTTTTGTTAGAAAGCCCTATTAAAGCGCTACTCAAAAATAGTTTTATCAGAAGTCGTTGACGACGAAGTAAGTATTGCCTTTGTAAACAAATTACAAACAAAACCACTGTCTATAGGCATATTACCGAAAAAGTAACAGTTTTATTGTAAGATATGCAAACAAAATCACACAACAAAAACACTCACTCGATCAATCTCCTTTTATTTTTCTGATGGAGGAAAACATTTTTATTAATTTTCATTTATTTTTAGGGGAGGAGTAATTGTCCCCTTAACACGCTGTCGGTATTGGTAGGGGATTTGACATATTTTCGCTACCTTTTGTTTGTAGAAACCGTTACAGCTACTCCGCTACCATCTGGAGAGTTTACAAGTAGCGAACATAAGTAGCGGACTGCTACATTTGTTCATTATCAAGGGCGCAACTTTGAAAATGGAATGGGGTATGCAAATTAGTGATGGGCCACCTTGGTTCTGAAAAATATTATATATTGTATTTGAAATGCACCTGCATTCTCAAAAGTATACAAAGACTCTTCCCCGCTGATTATTATACAAGCCTCATTAACCTTCGGGAGCGTGTCAGCCCCTCACATGTGCTGTATGCGACTTTGTGTAGACGTACTATTTGGAATCCCGATGGTAACAGGGTAACACATCGCGGGCCGCTACACACTAGCGCCGGCTTAAACATATTAAGCCGCAGCCAACTCGCGAGGGCACGCCTCCCGTAGCCCGGATCGTTTAAGTGCGGATGAGCTCTCTGCCCGAGAGGGAGGTGCCACAAAAGAAGACCCACGAGATGGCTCTCAGGAATTCAGGACCAATCTACGCCCGCGCCGCTCCGCTTCGTTCGCCGGTGGCCGCCTCTCGGCCGCGCGTGCAGCAGCGGCTTCGGGGCCAAATGGATTGATCATTTCACACTGAGCTGCTCTTGACCCAAAACTAGTGTCGACCCAAAGGTGGCTCGTCCGAATCTCTGGAGGCAAAAATTCGCTGCTGCGCTCGCGTTGCTGTATAATATTATACCTAGATATGCGGTGATAGGTACATATAAAAAGCAGTGGCGGAGGCAGCATCAGGATTTCAGGGAGTGGAGGGGTGAGATAAAATGTTCAATACCCACGGTTCTTTTCCCAGTAATGTCATAGGATAAGTGTTTGAATTTCTCATTTTAGGGGGGCAGTGCATTTCACCCCGTGAAATCAAAGAAATGCAAATATACTTCTAACCTGGAACATATAGAGGTATGCATTTCCGATATATTTTACGAACATAAAAATAAGTTGATTTCTCAGGCTCTGGGTTCTTTTTTTGGCCATGATATCAATTTCTACCTATGTCTGATTCAGAGAAAAGAACATGCCTCTCCGAATTCTGGGTGGGAACTTGAGGCCCACTCTGTGTCTAGTAGAACATTTATTGCCACGCACCCGTGTTGCCACGACTATTTTGCATACTTAAATACAGACAGACAGTATTTTTTCTCATGTTGGATAAAATTTGGTACCTACAATAATGAGAGGTTTAGACCACCGGGAAAGAAAGAGGGAAACGTACCTTTTACAATTGAACCAATGACAGCGACCGGGCGGAAAAATATGCTAGCTTCGCCAGCTCAGTTGACGCCGTTTCTGAACCTCGAACAAGTTTTAATGCTGTCGTCGTCATGGTGATTTCATATCCTTTCAAAGAACATTGACATAATTTGTTTTGCTTCAGGTTGATGAGGGCAGAATCGGAGCGGCATGGCTAGGTGCATACGGCTGTAGATCTGGTAGCGCATAAAATACCGCTAGCTTGAGATCAATTGCTCTGCCGCATTTTCAGTTTTTTTTACTCGTACAGCGAAGTCGTTCGCCTTGTCTCCCGATATTCAAGCTTTTACTAACCGACCTCTTTTTCTTTTTCCTATAGTGCACAAAACATAAATATGTATGCTGTTCTGTCTAGTTTTGCAGCACCACTCGCTTTTTTGTCAATCAGAAACATCGCCCGAGGGGACATGCGGACACACCTTTGGATCAAGTTTTTTTGGTAAGAATAAAAAGATCCCATGTGGGCCCGTCCACTTGTAACAAACAATACATACTTAAGTCTATACTCTAAGAGTTCTTCCGCCTTTCGTTGATTTGATATCCACTTCCTCCTTTTTGCCAATTCGTTTACAGACAAAAACTTATTAAGTGCCTAACTAGTGTGGAAACTATGAAAGCTGTTCTTCTGCAGGAGATACAGAGTAAGTTCTGCGTTGCAGCTGTTATTTCTAGTGTCGATGGCAGGTGCAGCACTCTCACGAGATCATATCGGACCCGGCGGCGACTGCGTCGTCAGGCCCCACGTGACTTATTACACGTGCCTGCACTGGCTTGCAACGCCAGCCAAGCACTATTGCGGAAAATCATTTCACCATTCTCAGACAGCTTGATTGCAGACGGTACGTCTAGTATGACGGCCGGGGCAGACACGATATCCCATTGTTCACAACTGTAGTCCGGAGCTGTCGCGGACACGCGAAGACGGACGGCACAGACTGCGGAAACACAGGCGGTGGCTAGTTCGATTGTATAACGTTACAAATGTCTACAGTTATCGGCTGGCCACGGAGCGGCGCAGGAAAGAAGGCCGCCCGGGCTCCCTACCCGATGGTCCACCGCGACAGAGCGTCGTTTTTGTTGTAGGCCCAGTTTTATGACCGTCATCATTTAGACCTTCCGCGGTATCCCACACCCAGCGGCACCACGAAAAATGCACAGGGTTGGGAACCCTCCGGCCCAGATGAATCTACCTGCGGACAAAAAGGTGTGTTATGGGCCACCAAACTTTCAGGTAGATTTAGAGGTCGTTCGCTTCGGTTTCGTGCGGCTGGACCCGGCGGCATGGTGAAAGGGGTGCCGAATCCACCGGTTTCCCCTTCTGAATGCACGCGACGTCCCTGAACCAAACCCAGTAAAGACGTCCCGCGCACCTACCCGCCTACTGCAGTGTTCGCCGATTGTGCAGGCGTGCTGAACCGCAGTGGAGACGAAAGATAAATCGATGTCCGTCCAAGAAATGGTGCGATGAGGCGAGGCAACGCCCCGGCCTAGCCGGGCGCACGGCTGCCCCCGCGATTCCGCCAAACGCCCATGGATGACAGAACATGTCTCCGGAAGAGCAGAACGCCGACGGACGGAAGTAATTTGCACGGAATGCCTAATGTTTCGCTCTGAACGAATATGGTCTGAGCAATGTGAGCAGTTGTAAATCAACGTCCATGTGCTTTATGGCCCCCTAGGCGCCGTATTGCAAATAGCTGAGAAGTAATTTGCATGCCTATTTGTTACGCATACCTTCCCTCAGGAGCGTTGTCAACATGGGGTCATGACACAAGATGGGCTTGCTAGACCTCCCATGAGGACAATTGATATAAATGTAGGGTTATTTCGTTGATGGGAATAAGTGTTATTAATTGCTTGATATTGCTGAAGTTAACCTTCTTTGAATCATGAACAGGAAGTTCGTAAATCTAGAGAAAACGCTGTCCTCTGATATAATGTTTTGCGAATGCTTCCTTTTTCCAGCTGAAGAAGACTACAGCTGAAAAAGATAACCAGGGACGATAAAAAGACCCCTCTTTTCCATACCACGCGTGGCGGTTATGTAGTGGGTATGAGCCCTAGGCAGACAATGAGTTTCTGCCGTGACTTTCTGCCGTGACGACATACATTTCCTGAAGAGTATTTTCTCCATGCCCCGCACACTGATAGCGTCTTCAGCCGTAATGCTGGAATGGAAATGCCATTTTCCAGATCCTGCAGAAGTATCTGCGGCAAGGGCGCACCAGTTGTAACGATACCTGATGCATCAGCGCCCACCCCGGTCAGATCCCAAAGTTTTCCATTCCCATAAGACGGCATCGACTAAATCTACTCACACTTGGTCCAACATGAAGCCCCTTCTTTATGGGATTTCTCGGTGAATTCAGTTCATCTTTAATCACACAGTGTGATTTTGACTTTTCTTCTTTATGTCGCGGGGCGGCGTATTGAACGCTGGAGAAGTGAGGTCCCGGCTGTGTTCAAACATCTGGACGACACTCCAAGTACCCTGTTGGGACTCGACGCATCGGTAACGGGACGCTATTGGCCGTTCCACATTCAGACCAGCTTTCTGAATGATCTGGTAGACAAAGTCAGTGTTAAATTTGCCCCATGTTACATTTGACCCCAGTGTCTTTTCTCAGAATCCCCTTAAAACGCACCCCGCTGGCGGGCGAAATTCGCCCCTCCCCTGGTTTTGCCCAGATGACACAAAAACGAAGAAATGCAGAACAACAAAACTTACAGTACCTTATCCCTGATCAATTTTACGCATCTGACCAAATTTTTAGATCAGGTCATGTCAGGTCAAGGAGCTATCCAATGGGTCAAGCGACCCGACCTCAAAAGCCAAAATCACGAGTTTGAAGCGGCGCCTAAGGAACATCTGCCACCCGATCAGTTTGAAACTTTCACAATATGATAAAGTTATTAGGGTCTACAAATCTGCTATCTCGGAATTTTGATATTGTTGACCTAAGGTGGGGTCAATTTTTTGGTGACTAAGTCTATGGTGAAAAATTGAAAGGGCTCGTTTTCAGTAAATACTGGATACATAAGGCTGAAAATCCTCACATCGTGTATTCTTACCACTATCTTGTCCATAAAGTCGAGTTCTTGACCACCTGACCTCTCAAAGGTCATGTCAGGTCACAGGAGCATACAGTAATTGTTTTGCCAATAAGTTCTTACTGAATTGAGATAAAGCTCTTATTTTGCTTGCATTGTCACGGGGAGTCGATTGATATGCAGCATGAACATACCAGGTTTCTCTGTGACCCTGACCTAGCTCGAGGTCAGGTAATTCTCACAATGTGATCTAGCAAGGTAATGTTATACATCATTCGATTTGCCACGATGAGATCCAGTCTGTCCAGCACCGCGCCACGGGTCGCATGTGCTCCGGGCTCTCCAGTCACCGCCACAGCCGGTCACCTTAGTCCTACCTGGTGTGTATAGTGGGTGCTAACAGTGTGAGGATTGATTGAGAAGCTTACGTGATACGAACGGGGAGGTGCATTTGGAGTGATTAAACCGGTGTTAATGGAGTTTTGAGGATTTCTGAGGTGAGTGCTGAAAGTGCTAAAGACGAATATCAGTGTCAGTGACGCTCTCAATAACTATCAGTGATGGCTACCTCTCAGAGCATCAGACCTGTTGAGTTACTGGTTGGTGCTTTTATTATGATGCATGCCATGCATGCTGTTCTGCGCGTCGCACATCCTGCTCCACCACCGTGGCCTCGGCGGTCAGCTGTCCGGGTGACTCTGGGACCCATCAATCGCCCCGGGCTACTGCGTCCGCCGGTGCCTGCTGTACCTGGAGATCGAGAGAGAAGTGGCGGAGGGGGCGCGGCTCGGCGCAGGGGTCGGCGCGGCGGAGTCAACTGGAGCCGACATGGTGACTTACGACACGAACGCCTGATCATCGGCCACCTTAATATTCAGTCACTGAAACCCAAACTGCCGGAGCTCAGAAACGCCATCAACGGTGCTTACGGATTTGACATTCTTTCTCTGTGCGAAACGTGGCTATCACCGAATGTGCCAGATAGACTGCTAACCGTTGATGGTTACAAGCTGTTTCGCCGTGACCGCCCGGCTGAGCTTAATTTACCTAGAAGTAAAGGAGGAGTGGGGATCCTTGTCCGTGATAATCTCGACAGTGAACTTTTAAAAACGCCGGTGACAGGTATTTCTGGCTCGAATATGGAGATTATCTGGGTTATAGTCCGTTTAGATAAACACCAGTCAGTCCTGGTTGCGTCTGCGTATCGAGTGCCTCACAATAATGTGCAACAAATTGTTCTGACCTCGATGATCTGGAATCCCAAATCCAGTACATGCTCGCCCGCTTTCCCCGGTCAACCATGGTGTTGACAGGTGACTTCAATCGTTGCCTTTTAAAAGCAAAACGTGATGGCAATAGTGATATACGAACATTACTGTCTTCATACAATATTGAAGTTACCAATAGTGTGTGTGCTACGTACCGACCAGCCGCCAGTCTATTAAACCTCATAGCTACAAACCGACCTGACCTTGTCAAACGTGCAGGTGTCACGAGATGTCACTTTGGTGGGCCGCACGATTTTAGCCGTATTATTTTAGCACGCGAAACACATGTTAGCACCAGCCGTGTTTTAAATGTACGTAGGCGCGCCATCAACAAAGTTGACTCATCTGCTTTTAACCAGCAACTTTACATCACTGACTGGTCACCTGTTTACTATTCTGTGACGCCAACTGACAAGTGGAACTCTTTTTGTTCCGTGTTTATCCCTCGACTTGATCAAGTTGCACCTCTAAGACCTACCCGCGCACGAGAGCCCAATGCACCATGTGTGTCCGCAGAAACACAGTGCTTGATGCGACAGCGACGTGCCGCCCTCAGTAGAAGTGACCGCCCAGAGTATATACGCTTGAAACGCCTCTGCCGCTCTGCCATCCGCAGCGATTGTATGACTGTGTACACCAGGGAGATTAGCCAGGGACGGCGAGGTGGCTTGTGGCGAGTGCTTCAGCCGGTAATAGGGCGTAAACAGCAGCAGTGCGCGGTACCGAACATTACAGCTGACGCACTGAATGACTACTATGTATCGATCGGGCCAACTACAGCGGCCAGTGTCCCACCAGCTACTTGAGCGGTGCCTACGCTTTTACCGCGAGTGATGACCTGTTCTTATCGCGTTCAACCCATCGATATGCAAACACTTTGTATCACTTTGGCTACAATGCGTCCTTCTAAGTCCACTGGTGTTGATAGAGTCAGCATCTTCATGCTTCAAATTTTTCTTTGGGATTGGCTTTCCACTACTTGACATTATTAACGCTTCGCTGATAAATGGATCTGTTCCAAGGGAATGGAAACATGCGCTGGTGACTCCTATCCCAAAAGGCAAGGTAACTGCTGGGCCATCTGATACTCGGCCAATATCAATTCTTCCGGCCATTTCTAAATTGATTGAACGTGTTGTTCAAAAACAACTCACTCATTACCTGGAGGAAAACAAATTACTGTCCGAAGCACAACACGGCTATAGAAAACACCATTCGACCGAAACTGCTTTACATGTGATCACTGACGCAGCTCTTCAAGCTATGCAAAAATGTGAAATTTCAATCCTTGTACTATTGGATCTCTCGAAATGTTTTGATGTCGTACCTCATTCAAAATTACTCCAAAAGCTCGAACTTTACGGTATAGAGACAGACTGGTTCCGCAGTTACCTTGAGGGTCACACCCAGCAGGTACAGATGGGGGGCATAAAATCAAAAACACGGGAGAATAATATGGGGATTTTTCAGGGAGGATCATTATCTTGTCTGTTGTACATGCTGTATGCTAATGACCTGAGTCTGTGTATCGGCAGCGATGTCACGGTCGTGCAATACGCTGACGACACACAGATTCTTGTCAGCGGCCGGAAACAAGATTTCCAGCAGATAGTAACCCGCATTGAGGCCGCACTGGGCTCCATGCATCAGTGGTTTTGCCACAACGCCGTTGTGGCAAAACCGGGCATGAAGCTCAACGCCGGGCATGAAGCTCAACGCTCAGAAAACGAAAATGTTAGTGCTTGGTACTCCGGCTATGCTGCGTGACATGCCCTCTGTTACGATAAATTTTTGCGGTTCTACCATACCTGACTCCAGAGTGGTTCAAAACCTGGGACTTAACATGGACAGGCATCTCAATTATCAATCACACATTGATGTTATGTCGCGCAAATGCACTGGAATTTTGTTAGCCCTCAGCCATGCGAGACACGTTATACCGCGAGCCGCTCTCAAGGCTATTGTTGAAGCTCTTGTATTGTCAATTGTGCGGTACTGTTTGTCCGTATATGGTTCGTGCGGAAAAGTTCAAATCCATCGTGTCCAAAAAATTGTCAACTTCGCAACACGTGTTGTGACTGGCCGTAGGAGATATGATCACATTTCGGATGCTTTTAACCAGCTTGGCTGGCTCACTGCTGAGCAGCTTACCCACTACCATACTGTAACCGCTGTGAACAGAGTTATAACAACGGGACTGCCGGCATACATCCGGCAGTCAATTGGACCGCGAGTGAGTGAAGTGCACAACCATAACACGCGGAGGGCTAATACCCTGTCTCTCCCGCCGATACGGTCAGAGGCTGGCCGCCGACGTTTGTGCTACAGGGGCGTATCGATGATTAACACGCGCATTGACGGGGTCTGAGCCACTTCGATTGACGGGGGCGGGTACCGCCCCTAAGATCTCGAGAACCACGGTAGGTAGCGAAAACGGTAAACGGCGTTGGGCTGCCCATCCACTTTCCATCGAAAACATTTGAACCATTTTTTGTCAGGTCACATTTAAGGTCACGAGAGGTCAAAACATGCCCGCCATAGGGATAACATGTAAATTCAGTTTTTCGGGTATTACATCTGAACAAGTAAAGATAGAGCAAAACGACTTGAACTTATGAATCCTCTTAGCAAGCCGAATCGAATGATATATAATTTGACCTTGCTAGGTCAAATCAGGATTTGACCTGACCTGAGGTCAGGTCAGGGTCAAATTATATAAAATGCATATCATTAGAACCGCAAAGCCCAGGCAAGTCTAATGCAGCTAAAATAAATGTCTATCACCATCCGTTACTGAGTTATTCCGTAAAAACCATTTTTCCATGTATTTCCAATGGAGATGTCATGCCTCGTACCTGACCTTGGGTCATCGATATCAAAATACCGGAACATATGTTAGAGAACTCGGTGGGGCCATTATGTGATATGGTTTCAATCGGTTAAGTTCACCCTGCTCCGACTTATGCTATCTTAAACTTTTTTGAGATCGGGTCCTTGACCTGTACTGGTGACCTGACCTGGATGCTACCTTAAAATTTTCGAAGCTGTAAAATGATGAGGGAAAAGGTATACAGTGGCGGCGTCGCGCCGCTTTTTTCTATCTCCGAAAACCCGAGGGGGGGTCCCGTTGTTAACAATATGGGGTTACAGCCCGGAGTACCTGACTTGAGACACCAGCTGAGAGCGACGCTAATCAGACGCAGAGAAGGACGTGTGATTGAGTAGTTGTGTGATGCATTTTGTTGTCAGTTTTTAGGTGTGATTTTAGACCAGGTATTAGTGTGTTTTGACTGCGATCCTTTTTACTCATTTTACTCTTAACTATTTGACGTGAACGAGTGAAAAGCCCTCTTTTGTGGACCTTGTTGGAATAAATCTGAATCTGAATCTGAATCTAATGATGCATAAATATTAGTTCTAGCTCCTCTGAGTAAATATCTAGAGGTGGAAACGTACACTGCCCTGTTCTAAGCCTATGGAACCTTTTGTGACCTATGCTGATCTCAATATTGATCTGACATAAAAATGTTCCTTATTATTTCTCTTTGTCTCGTCAAGACCTTTCGGACGCCGTCCGTAATTTTTCTTTAGCTTTCCTGGGAAATGAGATACGGAGGGGGGCGAAATACGCCCCTCAGCGGGGCGCATCATGCCAGGGACCCCAGCGGGGGCGTGTTAAAGATGCATACTGTGATGTCAGCCGGTTACCAATACTTTCATATCGAAAATTGGGGTTTGGCAACGCACTAAACGTTATGCACGATGCCGGAGCCTGTGTTAAAGCGCCTTAAGATCTCAAAGCACACACCAGCTTCTAATTTTGGAGCTTGGCGTCGCCTCTCATTGCTTTGCTTGGAGGGATTATGGAGATTAGATTACGCATTACTCGGGGAACGTGTACGGTAAGCGGGGTAGATAGCAAACAAGATAACCACTGCGATGCTCCGCTCGGCTGCTTTTACTTGCCAGGAAGAAAAAGGGAGAAGAGCGCTTATCCTCAATCGGTGTTATTTTATTATCCGTCAAACAGGGCAGAATATTTGAAACAGCAAGCCTGAGACACAGCGGTGCCGCCACTGACTAAAAAGTGGGGGGGGTGGCGGAGGTTATGAGTGAAACTTTAGCTCCTCGCTGCCAAAAACTACGACTTTAAAACCAAAAACTCTTCTCTTCCGGATTCTTTGTAATGTTCCGCACTAACTGTTGTCAAACATTTGAAACTTGTTTTCCAATTTGACTTAAATAGGAAACAACGCTAATGAAGAGTGGTGGGACGCGTCCCCTCTTTCCCCTGCTTTCGAAACCCATGCGGAGAGAGGAGGCAGACACGCAGCGTTATAGACGCAGCCTAAATCAGCGTATGGCTTTATCAGATATCCGACACGGCCAGATTGGGGACCGGCCGGCTCCCTTTGATCTCTCGTTTTGTATGCAAATGCTGGCTCCAAGGAGGAGTTTTTATAGCAAACAAAATCCGTCAGCATTGGTAAAATGTTTTAAACCATGGCCATGCTCAGAATGTGAAACGGAACCTGGTGCGTTTTATTACTTCATTGTAATATCTATTGGTAGTCGTTTACCGGACCTACTCACGTCTAAAGCAAACGTCTGAAATACCATAAACAATTACGTATTCCAGCGTGGTTTCAAGATAAACGAGGCTGCCCCGCTTAAACGTTATCTACGTCGGCATGTGCTTTTTATCACATCCCAATCAATTAATTTTATTCCTGCTGAGAATGTTGTTAGTCTTCGGTAGCACGCTTTGCCTCCTCCTTAATGATTCTACCATAATTAAGAGCTTATTCAGGGCGTCGTCTCTCGGAAACCATGCCAAATGTCATTAAGCTTTTCCTATGCTGGAATCACACATTCCACACTGTCTTAACTGACACTGGAAATAATTTAATGATGGTTATTCGACAAGAATTTGGCATATATGTTTCATTACCCGCTTCCAAAGACTGTTGTTATATATATATATATATATATATATATATATATATATATATATATATATATATATATATTTCAGTGAAGTGCCTGTATAGAAAGGGAGGGAGCCACACCCTCGCATTTCTTACCCGCTTCGAGCTGTTACGATACCTCTAAGGTCACATAAGAAAATAAAAATAAAAGGATGCGTTTTCGCAAGGAGCACACGGCAGCAAACTTCGCTCCTACGAATCTGCTGCAAATGCATTATTTAATTCCCCTTAAGAATAATGTAGAACATGTTCCGTAAAAATACCGTGTCATGCTAGCCAGCCCCAAACTACATTTAGGTAGCATCCCATAAGTTTACCCTTCACGTTTCATTGTCCTGATCGTCTCTTCATCAACAGTTTTAATCATTTCATGTCCATCGCGGTATTTGATAAGCCATCGTGTTTGTTTAGAAGCGTTTGCAACAAATACAGCAAAATATAAATCAAACTATTTTTAAACATACATCTAAGTCATCCTACTTCCGATGGTGCCTCAGAAGGACTTGTCTCTTCAAACCCCGATTAAGTGAGGAATTTTCAGTAGCCAGCAATTCTCGGCCGCCATCGGAGCGCACCGATCTTTCAGCTGAGGCGGTTATGCAGTGACACTGCAATGACACTGCAGCCTGCACGATGAAACTGCAGTGACACGATCGGATGAAGAACTAAAGGGCTTCGTGACTTCACCATTTCCACCTGCAAAAGGGTCGGCGTACTTATAATGCGTTGGGTCCCCATTTATCCCCATTGATCCCCATGCCGCCCCGGTAGCTCAGTTGGTAGAGCGTTGGGCTCCGGCCCGCTGCTCAGAAGCATGCAGTGGCAGTGCATGTCCAGGCTTGGGATCGGTTCCCCTGAGACGCTCCCGCGCTCAATAGTTTACAAGACGTACAGGTCGGCTGGCAACTGACTGGTGAGCGGGTGACCTGAGCGGGGCGGTCGTCCCTGTGCTTTGTGGGACGTTAAACTTTGGCTTCTAAATCAACCCTTCATTGTGGGAGTTGCTCGTTCGGGTGGTGGGGTCGGGGTCTCCGTGACAAGTCCCTTGATGACTTTAGTGATCAGTCCGACTCCAACAGTCGGACTGGGAACAACATGGACAAAATTTATAAAAAATTAGATCCCCAGTGGAGGATCTAGGATTTCGTTAAAGGGAGAGCAAAATACCAGGGCGTGGAAATATTTCACCTGGGGGAATATTTTTGGCACGATGAGGGACACCTTTCTCAGGGAAATTGTGATTGTTTCTAGGAGATACGTTTTTTTACAAATTCTATAGGGAAATAGTTAATATAATCTTTCGAGGAGGGCACCGGTGTCTGGAGAGAGGTGGAAAAATGGAGCCGAGGGGTCTGAGGCGGATAGCGGATGAACTGTAAGCAAACGAAAATCAGGTCGCATCGGTCTGAGCCACCTTCTTAAGTCAACTTAAACGTAGATGTACCGCACAGCTTAGATATTTAACAAACGTTCGACTGTCCATGTAAAACATCTTTGCCGAGTGAGTACCAGGAAGGCTGCTTTGCGGGCCTAAGGGGGATGATTACTCTCTTCTCCCACCTCCCTTGGATGCGGCCATGGCTCTCTCTGCGGCGCACATACTGGCCAATAATACCCTGGCTCAGGGACGCTGCCAGATTATTCCTCAGGGAGTGGCTATACTTAATTGAATTGCTCCATCCAGGGGCGCAGCCAGCGGGGGACACAGGGGGCACGTGCCCCCCCATCGGTGCCGGGGTGCCCTTTTGATTGCCAGGTGGTGTGCCCTCTTTGGGCCGTGCCGCTCGAAATTTAGTACCCTACGTCGTTGAGCCTAGATGGAACTAGACTGCATTTAGTGATTTAAGCTATTGTTTGACAATTAAGTGCCTTTTTGGTCAGTTAGGGCATTCTGTCGCCTTTCCAAGCACCCAGGAATAGTATAGGCACGTAATTCGTTTCCAGATAATGCCTCATCGTCGCCAATAATCGTACGGGTGGAGCTCATCTGGTGCCCCCTGGAGGTGATCATGTGCCTTCTGAGCTGATCTGGTGCCCTCGTAGTCAATCTGGTGCCCCCCTCCCCTGAATAAATAATTGTGCCTTCTGAACCTCTATAATGCTCTCTAAGTTAGTCTGATGCCTCCGAGCTTGCCTGCTGCCCTATTAGCTGTTTTAGTGCCCCTTGAGCTGATCCGGGCCCCCTGAACTTATTTAATGCCTCCCGGAGTTTATCTACTGTCCAGGGGGGCACAAGGGGCACATGCACCCATCGGTGCCGGGTGCCCATTTGATTGCCAGGTGGTGTACCCTCTTTGGGCCGTGCCGCTCGAAATTTAGTGCCCTGCGCCGTTGAACCTAGATGTAACTTGACTGGATTTAGCGATTTCAACTATTGTTTGACAACTAAGTGCCTTTTTGGTCAGCTAGGGCATTCTGTCGCCTTTCCAAGCACCCGGGAAGAGCATAGGCACGCAATCCCGTTTCCAGATAATGCCTCTTCGTCGCCAATAATCGTACGGGCGGAGCTCATCTGGTGCCCCCTGGAGCTGATCATGTGCCCTCTGAGCTGATGTGGTGCCCTCGTAGTCAATCTGGTGCCCTCCTGAGAAAATAAGTGTGCCTTCTGAGCCTATAAAACACTCTCTGAGTTAGTTTGATGCCTCCGAGCTTGCCTGGAGTCCTTTTAGCTGTTTTAGTGCCCCTTGAGCTGATCCGGGGCCTCTGAGCTTATTTAATGCCTCCCGGAGTTGATCTACTGTCCAGGGGTGCAGCCAGGAAGGCACAGGGGGCACGTGCCCCCATCACTGCCGGGGTGCCCTTTTGATTGCCAGGTTGTGTACCCAATTTGGGCCGTGCCACTCGAAATTTAGTGCCCTAGCCGTTGAACCTAGATGTAACTGGACCGCATGTAGCGATTGAAACTATTGTTGGACAACTTAATACCTTTCTCGGTCAGCTAGGGTATTCTATCGCCTTTCCAAGCACCCGGGAAGAGTATGGGCACCTAGAATGTGTCCACCTGATGCCTCATTGTCGCCAATAATCGTACGGGTAAAGCCGATCTGGTGCTCCTTGAGTTCATCTCGTGGCCTCTCAGCTGGTCTTGGCCCCTTGAGCTGATTACTTGCCCTCTAAGCTGATCTGGTGCCCCTGAGTCAATCGAGTGCCCCACGGAGCAAATAATTGTGCCTCCTGAACCTATATAATGTTCTCTGAGTTAGTCTAATGCTTCCGAGCTTTATCGGTGCCCTAATAGCTGATTTAGTGCCCCTTGAGCTGATTCGGGCCCCCGAACTGATCTCATGCCTCCCCAAGTTGATTCTGTCTCCTAAGTCAATATGGTGCCTCTTCAGCTGATTAGGTGCCCCCTCAACTGATTATTGATGTCTCCTTAGATGGTCTGGTCCCCCCTGAGCTGGTTTGGTGGGCCCTGAGCCCACCTTGTGTCCCCTGAGCTGTTATGTTGCTCCCTGAGCTGATTTAGGCTCCTGCCATAGTCTGGGGGGCTGGGAGCTGATCTGGACCCCGAGCGGATCGATCTGGTGCCACCTGAGCGCACTAATGCCCCTTATGACCTGGTGCCTCCTGAGCCCGTCTGGTGCCCCCTGAGTAATCTGGCGCCATTTAAGCCGATCTGGGCCTCCTTACGTGATTTCATGAGCAGCTCTAAAGCCCTGAGCTGAGCTGGGCCCACAGAGGCTGATGAGGGCCCCTGAGATGGTATGGGGCTTCTGAGCTGAATCTGACTTGATCTGGTATTCCTGAGCTGGTCGGGGACCACTGATCTGATTGTTTGTCCCCGGAGCTGATCTGGTGCCCTATGGGCATCTGGCGTCCCCTGAGCAGCTCTGGGGCTTTTGAACTGATTGGGCCCCGAGCTGGTGAGGGATCCCTGAGCTGATTTAGTGCCTCTGACTTGAACATGCCCACTGTGCTGATCGATCTGGTGCACCCTGAGCAGGTATACTGCCTCCTGAACTCAACTAATGCCCCCTGAGTCGATCTGGTGCCTGCTGAGTCATCAGTGTGTCTCCTGAGCCCATCTTATTCCCTCTGAACTAGTCTGGTGCCCCATGGCTAATATGGTGCCCTTTAAGCTGAACCGGGCCTCCTGGTTTACTTAAACCTAACGTAATGATTACGTGATTTTCTGAGCAGCTCCCAGGCCCTGAGCTGAGCTGGGCCCACAGGGGCTGGTGAGGGCCCCTGAGATGGTATGGGGCTCCTGAGCTGATTAAGTGCCTCCTGACTTTATCTGGTATTCACGAGCTGATCTGGGCCCCGAGCTGGTCGGGGACCACTGATCTGATTGTTTGTCCCCGAGGCTGACCTGGTGCCCTATGGGCCGATCTGGTGTTCCCTGAGCAGCTCTGGGGCTTTTGAACTGCTTGGGCCCCGAGCTGGTGAGGGATTCCTGAGCTGAATTAGTGGCCCTGACTTGATCTTGCCCCCTGACCTGACTTGAGGCCCCTTAACTGATCTGGGGCACCAACAGGGGCCAAAAGTGTTCAGGTTGTCACCATTAAAATGCCAAACCATAAATGTGTACCAGCCCAGGCTGTAAAATGTGGCACGTTTTGAGTTATTAAGATATCAAGTGTTCAGGTTGTCACATTAAAATGCCAAACCATAAATGTGTCACCAGCCCAGGCTGTAAAATGTGGCACGTTTTGAGTTATTAAGATATCAAGGGATACTCCTGGACCATCGTAGTTGTTGAAAACATTGCGAGTTTAAATTGCATGTGAATTTTGGCTATTTGTTCCGTTATTCGTCTGAAGCAAACATATCGCTAATTTTGTCACCTTGTCCATCTTGGGCTGTACCATTTAGAATGTCAAAATGGTCAGTTTTTGACCCCTGGGCCCCAAGAGCTGATCTGGGGCCCAAGAGTGGATCTAGGTTCTGAGGGTACCCTGAACTGGTCTGGGTGCTGAGCTTGTGAGAGCCCCTTAAGTTGGCTTGAGGTCCCCTGAAGTGCTCTGGCGCCTTAAACTGTTCTGGGGCTTCTTGAACTGGTTTAAGGCCCTTTGAGCCTATCTGTGGCCCATTGAGCTAGTCCACTGGCGGATGGGGGGCCGGGGCTGGCCCCAAGCCGAATAGTATTTTGCCCAAAACGACCGTTTGGGTTTTTTAAATCTTGTTTGATTTTTTCGATTTGCAAACGGTTTTGCCTCCAAATTTTTAAGAGCTAGTCTGATGACCACATCTCTGGGACCAATGAGCTAGTCTAGTCCCTGGGTGAAGCATGAGCTGCTCTGTGACCCTGATCTACATCAGGGGCCCCTGAGGTGGTCTTGAATAGATAGATAATAAGAACACAAGGCCAACTCCCATCATTTCGGGGTGGGTTCACTGAGCTAGTCTAGTCCCTGGACGCACAAATGGGGGATGGGGCAAGCTGCTCTGGAGGCCTCTGATCCACACTTGGGGGCCCCAGAGCTGGTCTTGAATAGATTGGGAATAAGAATACAATGGAAACTCCCCTTGTAAAACGGAGCTAACGAGGAATGAGGAATCTCTAAAACAGCTTGTGATACCTAGGCACCCCTGGTTATATAAATTGCTTATTATACTGGTGGATTCTGGGAAGGGATGATAAAAAGGCATGTGCCCCTAAAATCAAAGCACAGTCCCCTAAACGAGGATTTCTACTAATAAATTTAAATGAAGAAATAGTTTTTACAATTTTCAGCACTGTCTCACCATCCCCATCCAAACCACCGGCCTCTTCACCTTTTATTTACTCTTAATTGGGACCGAGCCTTGAGAATATGGAACTTTAATAAACGCGTTCAAAAGGTATCTCCCAAATTTTCCGGCAGCAAAAATGTGTTCTTCCAAAGACACTATGCCACTCCTCGTCCCACGGCAATTGTGGGAGGCAAATTTTTCCGGCAGAAAATGTGTTCTTCCAAAGACACTATGCCACTCCTCGTCCCACGGCAATTGTGGGAGGCAAGGAACTTAATCCGTATTCAGCCAGGGCTCACTCGTCACGACAAAACCAATGGGCATAACAAAATAATTCTCGGCTCCACTTTGCCTTAACCTGCACATTGTAACAGATATCACATGCTCCGCTGATTTCTCTGATGTTAAGTACTTGCATGAGTTGGCTGTCCTTAAATCTATCCCAAAAAGTAGTGTTTTGGCTACTTACATGGCATTTTGGTGATATTTTGTTCCTTTTTTGGTTTTAATCGAGTTTTCCTTCTCCGTCAATGATTTCTTTGCATTTTTATTGAACCAAAGATGCCCAAAAAATGATATAAACAAAGATATAGTAAACTTTTAGGTTACGTTAAAAAGTGCCCTTTTTTCCCTGGGGTGCCCCTCAAAGTTGGTGTGCCCCCATACGAAAGCTCTGGCTGCGCCCCTGGCTCCATCAGAGGTGCAGAAACTCGTCAACTCGGCTACCGGAGTTTATGACACATTTACGAAAATTGAGGTGCATAATTGTGACAAAATAGCGATCCTGACTGTATGGTTCAAAATCAAACCACATATTTTCGAAATAGAGAATGAAGCGTGTACCGAATATTTTAACTTAGCAGCTCTGTTCTTCAATTGCACAGCGTACCATTAATGATACAATATTGGTGCTGTGTTCAGTTTCTACTAAAACGAGGGACCCCCGCTGCAGAAAACCCGGAAACCGCTGTCACAGTTGCCAGATTTTAACATGCAGCCCAATGGTGCCGATTGTTAGTAGTTGCCAGAAAGTTGTCGCCTAGATACCCGAAATGTGACAGTCAATTTTTTTCAAGAAATACACGATTATGGGCATATTTAAGGCATTATCGATAACGCAGATACTTTATCAAGTACTTCTCTGTCCATTTTTCAGGTTAAATCATATTTATACATCATATTATAATTATATTTATCATAATTATATATTAAATCATATTTAGTTTGAGTCTCTTCGATTTAGCGTCCCCTATTTCTTCGAATTTAGTATTAAGTACGCCTAAAAGCTACTAAGAAAAGTATTAAATGAGTGAACAAAATAAATATAGCTAGGCAGCAATTCTACTTAAACTGCGCAACAGCGACAAGACAAGTTAGAAATGTTTATGTGATGTAGAGAGAGCCTGCCAAAAATTTAAACAGGCGGGAAGCCACTTATTTTGAGGGCATATTTATTAGGTATGTCTGAGATAAGTGCAGGCTAAAACTAGCTAGAATGAATATTGCTGCCCATGGCTAATCTAAGATGAATGTAGGCTACTGTAAGACTGATGCACTTTCCCATATCAAGCTTGGTTTTTCATTCCTTTGCTTGCTTGTGCCTTAGCTTATTTGTGCCCTAGATTGGTTAGATAGATTTGGAGCTGGAGGAAGTTGGGAGAGTTAGCGCCAGCAACAGGCTGGAAACAACAGTGATTCAGGTGAGATTCATGATCAAATTATCATATCAATATTGTACAGATAGCAAATGTGTGCCAATGCAGTCCTCCACAAAGTGTTAACACCCACACTGGAGAGGGGCCTGGCACTAACGTACACTGGAGGGGGCCGAGTAGACCCCCTTCTCATCTCAGAAAATCACAGCAAATCTCAGAAAGAAATAGACTTCGAAAAACGCTGGTTGGGGGGTGTGTTGCTTACTACGAGTGGTGGTAAGCAACGCACAGGACCTGAACTGCATGGAGTTAAAGCAGGATTTTGACTACACTGGATCTTTCTTTGGTATGTGAATTCCAATACCTCTGTACCTATTAGGCTAATATACATAATTTTACATCTATGCAGCTAGTTGCCTCAGAGTTTTTACTGCAAGAAGGAATGACCACTCACAAAACATTTTTACCCTGCGCCAGTGGATACATGCGATTTACGCGGATTTTTTGCAAAAACAATAAGCTCACGGCGAGTATTTGCAATCGAGTAAATATCTACTCGCTAAGTTACCCGCCCATGGTTTCGAATGTCCGCGATTACCATGCCTTACTGCAGCTAGATCCTCAATGATAGGGTAACTTACTCGACGACTGCGAGTGCAGGATATAAACGCACCGCACGAGTCATTCTCTCGCGAGAGTCGGGTGCATTGCTCTCGCTACCCCGCGCTCCGAACCTAGTCTCGCGTGTATTTCCGAACTCGCGGTGTTCGGGTCGGGAATCCGCAAACCCCGAGTACAGTATCCGTGGCAAACGGAAGCGCGGCCGGTGCGTCAGCCATCTTTGATTCTAGCAACAGTTGACTGTGCGACGTTGACGTGCGAAGTGTTGTAACGTTTCGTTGCGGCGAAAGATTAGAGATGAGAGAGCAGAAGAGTTTCTAGTCCTCTTATTCGGCAAACTGTGTAAGCCCAACACAACAACGCATCAGGAGACAACTTACAGGAGTAGGAGAGGTTCAGAACTAACCTAGAAAACTGCAGTTTTCACATGGGACGAAGGTGAGTGGAGAACTCGACCGCCTTAATTTGACGCCTTTGATCATACACCACTATACCACGTGAAAGATTACCATCAGCACGGGCGCCACTAGGTAATTTTTGCTGGGGAGTGGGGACGGATCCCTGACAAAGGATAACCGGGTGGGGGGGGTTGAAGGCGAAGTTTGAACACATTTTTTTGCTTTTGAAAATGCTGTCGATGCACTTCACTCTCCGTTAGAATTGGAAGCAGTTAGATAGCCCGCGAAGATAATGATGATAAAATGCTGAACACCTAAATTGAATCCCAGATTTTTGGAGGTAGGCCCTCGCTAATTTGCCAGCTGCATGATCACGCCCCCCCCAATCCGCCCCTCCGCTTTCGGTATAATGACTCCGTAAAACTCTGGGAATGTGAGTTAGGTACACGCTACAAAATAGTTTATGACACGCTCCAGTAGCAGAAAAAAAGGCATGTGGGCAGCAGAGACGCCCGGACGACGGATTTACTCGCTGGCATTACACGATAGGTGCGGGTACGCAAAAGGGGTTACTCGCGGTGGGCAGATCAAGAAACTCGGTGGCTGCGAGTTAGTTACACGACCTGAACGAGTTTTTTCACCCGCCGGCAGAGTGTTAAAAATGTCTGCGGGCCGAAAGCACGTGAATGACGGGTTTACTCGACGGCGTAGGGTAAAAAAGCTTTGTGTGCAGGCAGGTGATAATCGTGAGTGGGAGAAAAAATTTAAGCATTTGGTATGTTTATAAAAATGCTACCTAAGGTCCACTTTACCAACACATTTTAGGTAATGCTACCTAAGGTCCACTTTACCAACACATTTTAGGTAGATCCAAATACTATGTTAACATTGACATTTGTGTCCCTTTTGTTGATATGTGAGATAGAAATTTAGTGGGGGGAGGGGTAGCTGTGGTTAGGGTTCCCAATTGTGTGTACATGTACGCTCCCATTAATAGATAGGTATGTTCCCAATAATAACTATTTTCATGATAATTGCTACATTTAATCATGTGGAAAAGTACCATAAGTGGAAACACTCCTTCCAAAAATGGAAACTTCTTCAAAAAGGGATATGCATGTCATTGGGGGAAACTGCGGTCAGAGTTGCCAATAATAGTTATGACCCAAATACTCGAAAAATGACCCATAATTGGAAATTTTCCTTCCAAAAACAAAAACATGATCTAAAAATGAAAACACAGTTTACTACTTCATGCTGTAATGGTTTGGTGCTAGAACCTTGTCTGCTGCAAAAAGTAAGAGACAGGTGGAGGACATTCAGCATATTGGAAATAGTATTCAAGTATACAATTATGATTTCCAGCTCTGTGTGACAGAGGAGGCATACGTCGCATTAAGTTTGTGACAGCCAGCATACTTTCTGCACCTCTGTGCTCATGTTACCTCTCTTGGGAGAAGTTATGCCCAGAGACTGGCCACATCAGAATATATTATTGCCGTTGGCAATGTTACTGAGAAGTTCTACTGATCCCAAGGTAGGATTACAGACACCTTGATAGTGCGGCAAGTCAACAGAAAGTTAGCGTTAGCGTATACTCATTAACATATTGAAAGCATCGATTTTACTTTTAATCCGTGCTCAGTGGCTGCACTCCAAGACTCCTTAAAGCCACCTCAGCGACTCTCGGTTGGGCTTCACTATCACGTTGCCCGCGAATGTCCTTCAGCAGCGAACGCAGACGAAACGCAGACGAACGGACCAACCCTGTAGCTTTTGCTAGATTAAGAGAACTGGAAAAATATGGTTTAAAATGTTTGGTTAATGATGCCACCTTTATTCGTGACGACACTGAGTCGAGGCTCGATGTAATTCTAGCATCTGATGCCATTTACAACACTAGACCTGAGCCCGTGTGTGCTGTAGAACCATGTGACTACACAAGTCACCACCGACGTGTTTGTCTTAACGTTACCGTGCCTCGAGCTAATGCTAAAGCTATGTATAAAACTATTCGGAATTGGCGCGCCTTTGATTCTGATTCTTTCTTAGCAGATGTTCGTTCGACCGATTGGAACAACATTGTGAAACCAAGTGAAACTTGTGAACAGCAGTGGGATGCTTTTTCGTCCTCAATGACTAGAATTTTAGATATTCATGCTCCTCTGAGACAGTTTAGAGTGCATAATCCGTCGCCTCCTCCTGTTTCTGAGGAAACATTGGCCTTAATGGCGCAACGACGTGAGGCTAGACTAGAGAATGACCCGTCTTACCAGCAGTTGAATAATTTGGCCAAAAGGGCTATTCGAAAGGACTTACGAAACAATATCTCTCAGAAGGTTCGAAATTCTCCTCCGGGTAATTTGTACCGTAATCTAAGACATGTAATCGCTCCAAAACGTGGACCAGTGACTGAGCCAGATAATTTAAGTCCAGGTGATCTAAACAAATATTTCACTTCAATAGGTAAAATCACGCGAGACGATGTGGATACACAGTTTAGATGTTCAGGACGAGTGGCCCTCAGTACTCGCTTACCGAGGGTAAATTCAGGCAGCCTTAGACTTACCCCAGTTACTTTGAGTGAACTGCAGAAAATTGTTTTCTCGATGCCGAACAAGAATTCTCTAATTCAAGATGATATACCAGTCAAAGTTGTGAAAATCAGTTTCCCTATAATCGGGCGTTTTTTGTTGCGTATTATTAACTCTAGTTTTGTTTCGGAAACGGTACCTCCAAATTGGAAGTCAGCGTTAGTCATTCCGCTGCATAAAAAAGGCGATCCATCTATCGCAGTTAACTTTAGACCGGTCACAACGATTCCCACTATTAGTAAAATTGTCGAGAAATTAGCATTGAATCAACTTTCGCAATATCTAAATCAACAGCACCTCCTGGCTGATGATCAGCATGGGTTCAGATCTGGGCGTTCAACAGCTACAGCCCTTATCACCATAAGTGATGAAATTCTAAAAGCAATGGACCGTTCGGAAATAACTCTGCTCACCTTGATTGATTTGAGTCGATTTTTCGATGTGATTGACCACACAGCACTTTCGACAAAGTTAGAACTCTTGCAGATCTCTCCTGGTTGGTTTAAAAGTTATCTCGATGCCCATGTACAAAAAGTGAAAATCGGAGACAAAATTTCGGAACCCCTACCAATTGATATAGGCACTTTTCAGGGCACTTGTTTAGGCTCGATACTTGCAAACATCATGGGAAACGACCTATCTTGTCACGTTCCAGATTACTTAAACGGGTTTAGGATCCATTGTATTAGGTATGCAGATGATATCCAAATTGGTATCTCTGGGCCACGTGGACAAATATCGGACATGCTAGGAAGTTTAGAAAAAGTCTTAGATATACTGACCACCTGGTTCCAACAGAATGGCATGAAGATCAATGCTGGCAAGACAGAGGTGATTCTCTGTGGAGACCGTAGGCAACTGAGTTGCATACCGCAGCCGTTACGGGTCAACTTCATGGGTGAAGAAATTGTAAGCAAAAGTGTTGTTAGGAATTTAGGTGTTTACATGGACTGCCACTTATCATGGTCACAGCATGTAAAATTTCTGTCAGACCGATGTTTTGGAATTCTGATAGCCCTGTATCATGCCAGACAATTTCTACCTGTGGAGGTGCTCCCACGCATTATTGATTCTTTAGTGTTCTCTCATATCCGTTACTGTATTCAGGTTTATGGCAGCACAAATTCCGAATCCAAAGATAGAATCCAGAAAGTTTTCAATTTTGCTGCACGAGTTATATCCGGCAGAAGACAATTTGATCATATTTCGGATGTTATTAAGGATTTGAAGTGGCTTGACGCCCGGGAGTATTTTGACTATTTTGATTTATGTCTGATGCATAGGTTGATCACTTCCGGTGAGCCCATGTCACTTGCCTCTTGCTTGCACTTTAATAGGGACCAATTAGAACGCGAAACAAGACAGTCAGGACATTTGGCATTGTCAAGACCACGAAACAACCATGGGAAAAGAAATTTCATTTACCGTGGATCTCTGCTCTTCAACACATCATGCATGTCCCTCGGATCTCCTCACGAAATGAGGTACGGATTGTTTAAAAAAAGCTGTAAGGCAAATGTTGCTTGGGGAGTAGTCTTTCTTTTTAAGTGCACGGTACCGTGTTTACTTTTAGACATTTTAGTTTTTAGATTTTTACCTGCATTTTTGCCATTGCTTTTATTGTAATGTGTATGACGAGGTGTAGCAGCACTGATTTTCTATTTTTGTGATGACAAGGACCTTTGAATAGCCCAACATGTGTGGAATGGTCTGCTTTTGTCAATACATACATACATACATACATACAGCGTGATATCCCATCTGCGCATGCTCATTAACCGCACTGATAGCTTACCTGGGAGTTTTCCTTGTGTCCGGTGCTGGACCTCAGGTCAAAGCCAAGGGGCAGCTCTGCACCATCTTGGGCGCTATCTTGAGTGGAGATGAGGCGTGGGCACGAATAAAGCGTAGTTATTATGCACCTTGCTATCTTAGCGGTAGCGGTTTCAGCTAGCCAAAGAGCGGAGGTAGCAGTAGCAGTTTCGAAGATTTGGTAGCGGTACCAACCTCTGAAAACATGCATGCTATCTTTTACAGAGCATCTAGTGCCAGATGCTTCTGAGAGTACCGCTATTGAGGCTGATTGGTCTGGCACTGCCTGGACTCTTTTCATACCTATCATAGGAACCCACCCCCTCAAACTATCCTAACAACCAATGACAAATGAATAGTCGGAACGGCGATGAAATTGCCCTACCGTTTTCTACTATTGAATTTGCTTTGAACAATATCTAGGGCATTTTACCAATACAAACGGAGGTCATTTTCGGCCCAAGCTCCCCCAAATAGTCCACAACCCTTCGGATTTTCCTTCACTGGGGACCAGTGACCTAGTCGTAGGTTATTGGAAGTCTGTTCCTCGTTCTAAAGGGGTCATTGTACCCTTTGGTAAAGAGTGTCGTGATCCCCTATAACTTGGGAATTTGCAGAGTAGGAAATAAAAGAGCCCGACTAAGGAGGAAAAAGTGCATAGGCGGCGGAATTAGAGGGCACCACCGTGCCCCTTAAATTGTGAATTTTAACACTAATTCTATGACATTGGCTGGAAATTCCAGACCTCCACCGCTAGTGTGAAGTTGCTTAGTGCAAGTTGCTTAAATGTGCCAATTTGAACTCTCACAGTGCCCTTATTCAGTCTACCATATTCTCATTGTTCTGTCCACAATGATAATTTGAGAAAATACATTAGCCGCACCGTTGAGATGTAACGTCACAGGGCCCATATTAGCCCAAAATAGCCCATATAAGTCAAATTTAGGAATATGATATACTTGAACCGCTGCAACCAGTAGAACTGGGACGAAGCCAAGTTTATCGATGCGTTTACCTCGATCGAAGAAGTTGAATGATATGTGGCTTGATCTCGCCAGGTCACAGAATGACCGTCACCTCAGGTAAAAAATAATGGGGTTTAATGTCAAGTTGTATATATTTTGAATCCTTAGATCATGATATGTCCGTCGCTATGCTGTCGAATTTATTGCTGTATCTGGTTTCGGTCAAAGTCAAAGGAATAAATACATTAGGAGAAACGTGACTTTTGGTGACCTCTGGTGGCCTTATCATTGACCTAGACTCAAAATATTTGATGACATGCCAAAGTCAACTTTCCAAGAGCGTTCCAATGATGTTCAAGAACTCGATCCTGCTATTGTAGGAGCCGAATTATGAGCAAAATCGCCTGACATTGGTTTGGAAATGACGTCATTACACGTTAACCCGAAATGACCCAAGATCAATCTTGGGCCAAACAATGTAAATTGTTCACCTTAAAAGTATGCAAAACAACGTATCTCTTATTCAAATCGACTCGGAACCGTTTGAGAACAACCGAGGGGGTTAGATGGATCGAACCTCCTCGCCGTATCGTGCTAACATTGATCACGAACGCTCTCGTGTGCGGGCCCTCTTCAGCTCCGTAATTGCATTTGACTGTCCGTCATACCCATTCACTCTACGCAGGTGACAAGTGAGATAGCTCCCGCGGCGTTTGGGTGAGACTCGACCCTGTGCTATTTTCGCCGCTGATGAGTGCTGCAGCCGTTCGCCGTGGCGCCTAGGACGAAGACCCTCAGCGGGCGCTCTTCACCTCATTAGCTGCAGCACCGACGCCGCACGCAGCTGGATGGGCAGAAATAAATCACAGCGCTGCGCGCGCCGTTTTTGCCGCCCGGTGATATCTGCGTCTGTATCGCCACCGCGCGCCGCCTCATGCGCGCAACGCCGACGCGGCGCGACAAAAGCGTGCGGATGGGCGGTGCGGCACGCCACAGGGCACTATCCTGCACGCCACAGTAATTGCCACGATGACGTGACAGTGGGGTCCGTCCGTTTCAACTCGGCTCCTCAGTCGGCAGCAATAAATGTGAGTGTGAGGCGAGAGAAATAGAAAAACAACCGGGCTTGTTCCGGCGTGCTCTCTTACAGTTTTATAATGCATGGACTCGCCACGGTCACTCATATCAATGCTTTGCATCTTGTGTAGAGTGGCGCTTCCCCAGGTGCTTTGAGGTAATCATCAACCTTCTCTCGCCCTACTTTTCGGCGAGTTGAGGTTGACAGAGTTTGACGTGGAAAACATCTAATGCAACCGCCAATCTTGCATTCGAGCATGTCTTGGTCCGTCAGGGAGTATCCAGTGTAGCTCTGGGCTAACGCGTCCGACTGCAGAGCCAAAGGTCTCTGGTTCAAATCCCGGGGCCCTCCGGGCGCGGGTTGGGCTCCTGTGCTTAACCGTAGCTTTGTCCCAATGAGGGATGCCAATCGCATTGTTGCAGCATGGAGGGGCATGACTTAACCGCAATCAATGCCCCAGTATTCCACCGCTAAATGCGGGGATTTGGGCGATAACCTGCTCCCCCACGAAGGCAGTCGGTGTATGGCATCACTTTTTATTTGCTGTCCTCATTTCGTTCCGCAAATGCATCAGCAGACTTTTGTCCGGCTTTGTTGCGGCTTCACACGCGGTGCACATTTTGACACTGGATAACCACTCGAGCATACTCATTGCAGGTCCAGCACGGCATTTTTTTGCTTCGGATTTCCTGTCGTTATTGAATGTGAGCCTATAACAGAACGCATGAAAACAATAGATGCACGCTGCTGCGCTAAGTTTGAACCGTTAATTATGGGGATGATTAACAGTGTCCCTAATGAGTGAGCTGTGATCAGCCTCTTGTCTCGTTTGATGCCGAGATCTTGTATCAAGCTCGAAGTGAACTGCATTAATCCGAAATGGGCTGCATCAGCCTGGCAGGTCGTTGATTGACTTCTGTCTTTATCTTCAGACTTCTGATTTCCTGGTTAAGATATGGCCAGAATGCTTAAATATGTTTCGACTTTTCAACATCACTGTGCAAGAGTGTCGATTGCATAGAAAACAGTTTATCCGTGGCTACCTTACTCACGGAGGGCCCATTGGACACTTTTCAGATATGCAACGTCCTAATCAATTCATCATGGATATTATGGCCTGAGGGTGTAGTGTGCCTATTGAAAATGCTTCGGTGGGACACACTACATTTCCAACACCGACCAAAAAATAATATTTGAAATGAATTGTTGTCCACTTCAATGATAAAAATGTAACTGGTAACCGTATCGAAGATAAAACAGGGATATGGAAGTACGATTTCGGAAAGTTTGTAGCCTCTGCGAAGCATACCTCGCTAGTATACTAGATACTGGAGATGACAACGGCGTCCTTTATCGGCCATATCGTGTCTTTGGCACATACAGAAACATAACATCACATCATGGTCCAATTCCGAGGATTGTTCCTTAAGCTGGCTCGCCTCAAAGTGCCTTCTAGGCAGAATTATTACCAGATTAGGTTGTAATCGAAGTTCTTGGAACTCATGTGCTGCCAGGTCATCTCTTGAGCCTTCCAGTATATGAGACTGACCCCGCTTAGAATATTCGCGGAAATGCCAGCCGGTCAGTCGAAGCCATTTGCATTAGCGTCAGCACGGGCTGACCGTGGAACTAGTTTGAGCTCTTGAGGAACTTGAGCTCGGCCTGGTTCTGATGAGGCAGTTAAACGCATGTCAATGGGTCTGACACACCTTGAGTCATTTCCGCGGTTCCATTCTACATGGTAAAATCCTAACCGAAGAATCAGGATGTGAAATGATAAAAATTCCTTTCGTCGCGGTTCACCACAAACCTCATCTCTCGTCGCTCCAGGGGTCATGGCCTTTTGACCCCACTTTGGACTAGCTATAACCGGTCTTAAGTGCTGAAGGCGTTAACTTGGTGAGATATTTATTTTTAGCAAATGTTCATATTTTAAGGTAAGCAATATGTGATATGTTATTCATTCTCTGGAAAAGCTTAATAAATAATTTGATGAACATGAATTTCGTATTAAATAAACACTAAAACACTAAACATCAAAGTATTATTAAATGAACACCCTATTGAAACTCAGAAATTTGCATTATGAAGCGACTGCTTTTTTACTTTTTACCTTTACTGGTCTCCGTGATATTTGTACCCAACATTTTTTTGAAAACATCCCAAGTCTGAACCTTTTCACGTGCCGGGTGAAACGATGCATTGCGAGCTATTAGCTAGTCATTGTTTTCATATTTACTCATCCTTGCATTGCTTCTGTTTCGTGGAGCGAGAGAGAGAGAGAGAGAGAGAGAGAGAGGGAGGGAGGGAGGGAGGGAGGGAGGGAGGGAGGGAGGGAGGGAGGGAGGGAGGGAGGGAGAGAGAGAGAGAGAGAGAGAGAGAGAGAGGGGGAGAGAGAGAGACCGAGACCGACACAGGTTTAGTGTGTGAACATGTAATAAAAATATCACAACACTGTCTGCAACAACAGAGTGAAACCCTATTGCCACGTCGTCTGTAGGGCTTGGCGTGACTCTGCATTGACGCCTCCCTATCTCTTGTTACAGACAATGCTGAAGTGGACCCTGAGCGGACGGAGCTCCTCCGCCGCTCCGGGCGATTCCTCGGGCAGTCGCTACCAGATCAAGCGTGCTTCGGTGCGGGTGCTGCGCACCGGCGACGGCGCAGACAAAGAGAACAGCGGAGAGCGTCGCTTCGGACGCTGGATACACCGGAGGGCTTCCGAAGTCGCCGCGGGCGCGTCCAGAAAGGAAGCGTCTCAGAAGCGTGTGAAAGTCCGCTGTAACCCCTTCGACCCTCGACGGATCTTCGCTGGCAGGGATGAACCCGAGAGCGACACCGGCAGCGTGTATATGAAGCTGGAGAAGATGCCGGTCGCCGTGGATGACCGCAAGTACTGTGTCGCTCCTGCTGGTCTCCGTGACGTCACGAATATATGTGACATCGGGAAGAGCAAAGAGGTTGCGGGGGTGGTAGGCCGAAACTCTGCTACGCGAGGATCAAGTCGTGGTCGCCCACCAGATGTCATCATCAAAGAATTTACCAACAAACCGAGCGGTCGGGATTTACCCAGACCCGTGGCGGTCAAAGGAGACTCCCCGGAGGCGCCTAAAATATCGGAAGATAAAACTAGGACGCATAAAAGTCAGAGTTCTTCAAGTAGTCGCAGCAGCATATCAGAAGCACAAAGCGAGCCATTCTATGGCCGAATAGGTGGTCCAGATCAGCGCAAACCTGTAAAGAAAGCATGTGTGTCCCGAGGGTCCCCCGGTCACGCACACACCACCACTGGCCAGCACATTCATCATGTGTATGTCAACACTCCAGTGGCAGCGCCGGGAGCGCTTCAGCTGCGTCTTCCGGCCGCTCCCAAACCACCGGAGACTTCGGGTCACAACCGGACCATCCCGTGTCACCCCCAGGCTCCCTCCTGCGCGCCACCTTCATCTCGACGCCCTGGCATGCCACCTCTTCCGGCGATTCCCGAGGCCGTTGAGCGGCGGAGACGCGCCAGCAACGCTGGCGATTCGACGCCGATTGTGGGAGACGCCGCGACCAAAACCGGATTCCCAGCGTCGCTGACACAGCGACGCTCAGTCCCGGCTGTCAGCGTCCGGAATTCGACGACAAGTGTCAAAGATAGCAGAAACACGAGTGTTCCGACGTACACTGATGTCGTTAGTTATCGTCTCACGCCGCACATGGCCAAACTGGCTCTGAAAAAACAGCCGACGCAGTTTGGCCCCGGGCACAACAGTTTCAAGCAGCATGCGTGCTCGACAATGTCCCAGCAGACAATCCCTGCACTGTCCGTGACCACAAAGGAGGGTTCTCAGCACAACACGTCCAGTGAGCGCGGCGGTGACAGCGGTATCTCCGAGGGACTGGTGAGCCCGCTCAGCGAGTCCCAAGAGTCCTACAGCTGGGAGGAGGCGGGCGACCAGCGGCGACCTCCATGCTTCTACTTCAGCCAGCCGACGCACCAGCGGACGAACCCGGTCCTCCTGGAGTCCCCTGCGTCACCCCGGTCCGGTGGCCGTGATCGACGCTTCAGCCGCCGGCCTCGAAGTCAGGTCAGCGCCGCTGACGTCATCACGGCGCTGAAGCAGCACAGAGAAGCAGCTCTGGCAGCAGCTGAGCCCAGTCCGGCGAGTCTGCGTCGTAGCCGGAGTTTCTCTGATGTGTCGACGCTGTCGCGAGAAGGGACGCTGTCCCGGGACTGCGAAACACAGCGCGAGGAGATGCCGGTCGACGGCTGGGGTGGTGTGTTCGCTGAGACCAGCGGTAATACCGTGGTGCAGCAGGACATTACGTCAACGGGGGCGAATATGACGTCACGAAGGCAGAAGTCAGTGCGATTCGCCATCGCTGAGCCGGTGTACAAAGAACTGAATGGTTCTTACGTAGGGAACGACAGTGACGCTCTGAGACGCTCCCAGTTGTACAGATCCTACCAGAACATCGGCGCCGTGTTCGTGGGCATGGAGCCCGGTGTGGTGACGTCATCAACAGTTGTTCGCCACTCTCTGGCGTCAACCTTCAGTCGCAGCCCTCCACCGCACGCCAGGTGGGACCTGAGCTCTCCAGGTGGCGAGGAAAAGACTTACCTTGTGATGGGATCCCCTATCCTGCCGGCTGTCCGTGACACACCGCCCAATAAAGCCACTTCCGGAGCAGACGGCATCACGTCCGCCCGGTCGCGCGCGTCGGGTAGGGGGTTGTCGGGGAACAGCTGCTCCGTGACGGCAGGGGGCAGGTGTGGCCGGCGGGCCTGGCGGCGACAGGAGTCAGCCGACCGGCTCAGTCTGCTGCTGGATAGACGACCAGCGGCCATGGAGAGTGACGCCGAGTCGGCGGACTGGTCACTGGAGGCGGTCATCAACGACACACTACCGCGACTGGACGACGACCCTTCTGCTGAAGAGGTTTGGTGCGGCTGCCGCTGTCCCGACAGCGGTACCGAGGAGGGTGAGAACGTCTACGCCTCGCTGGTGTTGCCGGACGAGCTGCCGGTGGACCCAGCTGCCGCCAGTCTGCACAGCGACGCCAGCACGCTCGAGTCCTGGAACTCGCACGTGAGAGCTGGCCTGAAGCCGCCTGTGGCGGCGCCGCGTGTCCTGCCTCCAGAGCCGGTCTATGCCCGGCTGGACCCGGCCAAGCTGAGCCCGCAGGTGGACAAGGTGACGTGGCACGGTCCAGGCCGAGGTACTGTTCGCGCTGTGAAGAGTCGGCACCGGTCCGCCTCCCCTCAGGCGGTCGCATCTGGAGGCATCCCCGCTCCGCTCCGTCTCTGCACTCCACGCCACGGAAGCGTACCTCTCACCATCTCAGGGATGACTCGAACGACTTCCAGCTGGGCTCGCCGGCTGCGGCGGGCTCCGAGCCGGAGGCGCTGGGTCCCAGCGAGACCTACAGCAACGCACTGGCCTTCGGAGGCACGGCCGAGTCCAGCCTCACCACGTCTGTGTGGATGAGCCTGCTGGGAAGGAAGAGCCGGCGTGTGGTCAGCACGCAGCTGAAGACCAGGGACACGCTGACTGGCCGAGGTGAGTAGAACCGAGTGCATGGAATGGAAAGTGCTGGTTAATAGCCATTGACTTACACAGATTAAAAATGTCGACTCTTTGCAAATGTCAAGCTGCCAATCACAAAGGTAGCACCCAATTTGGGTTCAGTTTGAGCACGTGAAAATTAGTGTAAATTTTACAGCACACTGAGCGGATCCTAACCATGCTTTCCTTACTCCGACACTCAAGCTGGGAAATTTTGTACCGCGCCATGAAGCCTGGTGTTCTGTAGCTGCTGCTTTATGAAATTCCTCTAGACCAAATCCCGTGTCAATTGTGGCTTCTTAGACCCTATATTGGAAGTGCTGGGCGCCAGAAGCCGTTACGATTCTCTGGACGATACGGCAAGTGGTGGGGGAATTAAACAACGGAGACACCTTATCCGATCATATTAACTAGGGTAGCTTAAAGCAGTGATATCTTTGTAATCAGTTTCCTGGCCGTCTTTCTGCGGTGTTATTGTTACTCATTTAAACAAAATATGATAGGTATTATTTATGTGCCCAAAACACCCAAAAATTTGAGCTGTGAACTGTTTCCACTGTGTGGTAAGACCAAGTTCGTTCTGGAAAAAGGAAATCATGAAAGGCCCGGGAGAAAACAGCAAATATTCCTAGCCATGGGACGTTTTTTCCGGAAAATATATTTAGAACCTCTTTGAAAGCATAGTTTTCGGGTCGAGCGAAGCAGCATTAGGAACGTGGCTGTTTGAAAATAGTTAGGGATGCCCAAATCTTACACAACGATAAGAGCCACCATATTTAAAAGTATTCTATACTGTAAAAAGTGATTTGCTTTCCCCAGACCTGCTAAACTGCATAAAATCAATTCCAAAGCCTTAAAATGAAAACACGAAAATTTAAGGGACGTTTCAACACTAATTGATGCTTTTGTTGAGGGTGCCCGGGCATTCACCAAGAGATATAAATCCACTCGTCTGGACATCATTTGCGATATTTCAAAGCCACCGTGACCTTTTGAGATTTTACCTCACTCCAGGAACATCCAGACCGTCGAGAAAGGTCAGCCCCACTATTTCTAGATTCGGTACGGATGAAACATAATACTCTGCCAATTGAGGCAGGAGCCCTAGATCCGTGACCCGAGTTAATTCGGCTTTAGAGCCTCAATCAGACAATAGAGTTTGAGGTTAAGCTCATCTTGACGGATACTGGGATGGGGAGGATGAGGGTGGAGGGAGGGGAAGGTGAGGAGCAAAGCGGACGTGCCGGGTGCCGATGTCGTCGGATTCCCGGAGCCTTCCAAACAAGGTGCGTTGCCAGGGGCGGGTGGATGGTTTTGATCGTCGTCATTTACAGACAGAAATGATAGGTGGTGTGACGGAGCGCCGTCGAACGACACACCCGGCGGCACACCCGGCCCGCGCGCTAATTGTTTTCCATGCCGACAGATAAATTTCGGGTGTGATTAGCATAATTCGGGCCGTCGCTGATGGATGACCGGCATACCACGATGTCCTATAGCGATAGTATGGCCCGCTGCTGGTGTGTCCTGTGGCGGAATCCTGCCGGACGGCGGTGCTGGGCCGTTTCCGATTGGCGTCTGACGAGACACGCACTGCTGGTGGCGGGGGGTAGGCGGGGGAGGGGCGGCGGTTGATAACGTCGACAGAAGTGGGCTTCTATTGTGACCGGGCGACCTTGTCGACACGTGTATCCTGTCTTTGGATTGGCTTCCGGCGTTCTGTCCCCACCGGCCAGCACATAAGTATGGTGAGGAGATGCCTGATCTTTGTTTACTGTTCATTCAAGGATCTGACAAAGCTCGTTGCGTTGTAACTGATTAAATAAATGTTTTCTGTGGTCTTGTGTCGTACATTGATAATCACAGTTCTATACCACCGACTGTAGGTATGTGCTTTGATTTAATTTTAATAGTGACTTATGCGAGCCTGTCTTTCTCGAACTATCGAAATATAATCTAACCTTTCTCACCCTAAGTTGGAATAAGTCAGCTCCTGGCCAGCTGATGCCTGCTATCGCTCCAAGAGAACCGTTTTCGTTTTAGCCGATAAGACAATTCAACCTTCACCATTTGACACAGGATGGCGAAAGCTTTATTACATGTTTGTGCCAACATGCGTTTTATTTTGTCCTAGATGTGTGCTTCAACTTCCTCCACAGTATTCGCCTCAGTCGTCGAATGTTTGATGAGTTGGAGTTTGAGAATTTGCTCCGCCTCCCTTCGCTGTTTTTCAGCTCGGGCGGGAAACTATGGGGTCCGCTTCAACAGCATTGGAGAGGAACTGTGGTAGGCGGTGCCGTGATGCTGTCAGCTCTATTGAAATATCATTCTGCCTCGAGGAACTAAAAAAGATAACCTCAAGCTGAGATATTTCCTCAGAATTCACTGCATGATATTCCGAGAATAGCCAAATGTTTTGACTGATATTTGACTCTGCTCAAATATGGTTGGCGGAGCGTTAAGGCATTGGCTCAGACGAAGTCGTCCCTACTGCGCCAGTGTATTCGAAGCGGAAAGTCTGCTGAGCGACTTCGGAGTTAATTCAGTTTGGATAGTTTCCTCAGGGTGGCGACCTTGGCTCCGCCTGTCCAAATGAGGCAAACCAAGCATAACGAGACCGGCGGAGGCAGCTGCAGCTAATGGTAGGAAGCCAAAATTATACACGGTAGCGGAGCCTCCAACTTCGCGGAAACGCCGCCGCTGGGCGCCATTAATACCGACCTCGAATTAATGAAGTGTTCATTTTGTGACCGCTTTGGGGAAGCAGGTGGGCTCACTTTTGAGAGGTGCGGCCGAATCCGTCATAAGCTGGAGAACGCTTCGCCTCTGCATGGTATCGTCGTTCCAAGCAGAGTACTGGAGCGACACCGTGCTGTTATGTCCGGGTTCTCAACTTGTGATCTCAGCTGAATTCACCATAATTGTGAAGTAATGCATGCCATTGAAGGAGCTTTGACGGGATTCTGAAGCCCTAGAACTAGACAGAATGACACATTTCCGCCAGTCTGGCCCGCTTACAGTCCCTGATTCATGTGCAGCCTTTCACAATTTTGTTTCCTAGATTTTTTTTAGTAGCTTTGTAGATATTTCTTATACCCTAAACCCAACCAGGGGTTCGGATCGCCCATCCACTTCATAGTCTTCCCAGCCTTCTGCATCCTCGCCGATACTGATATCGGGTGCTTCGGCTCCAGCATGCTTTTCTTTGCAAATATTTGGCCCGGTTGAGCTCGGGTTCACGTGATGAATTGTTCAATAACGAGAGCTCGCGTCTGTTGGACCCTGTTTGGCGTTCAGCGTTGGAAGTGTGGGCTGAGCAATTTGTCTCGAACAAAATTGAGGAAGGGAGTTTCAAATCTAAGACAGACTCGGATCTGTAAATTCAGTATCATCTTCAACAATTATTATTTCAAAGGCGACCTTTTACTGAAGCTTGCTTCCATTTTATTTTACAAGTGCTCGTGTGGGTTAAGCCTTAGAATTACTTTTCTGCAGATAATGAAATTTGTCTCACTGACTTGGGCCTGGCTTGCTTGACACGAGCGATATACAAGTTATATACGATATTCAACTCATAAGATGAAAAATGATATTTTAAAGACACATTTGGACAAATTTTTCTTAGACGTAAAAACAGATAGGGCATTCATATTCATCTTCACAGGGTATTCCGCTTCTTATAATTCATACGAATTCTCGTATGTTCCTCGTAAGTATCGTTCCTCGTAAGTTCCTCACGCGGGAAACACTTTGACACTTTGGGTCTCCGTAGAAATATTTGTCAATATCATGCTGGAGGCGAAAAAGATAGACCTCTGGGTCAGCAAAAACGGGAGTGACATTGAAAATATCCTTTGAAGTATTAAATAACCTATGCGCAAAACATCTTGAGCAATGCTGGCAATACCATTCCACGTTGGTTGTCTTAAAGAGTTATATCACGCGTCTATGAAAATATGGTGTCATCTACATCTACATTAACATAGGTCATCTACACTGAAAATTATTTTAATAAATGTGATTTATTGGTATTTACTGGTACGCCCTAGCTACAAAAGCGAATCCATCCTTGCTGATTTTGGGTGGTTTGGGGACGTTAAATGAGCAAAGTAATAAAAACACAAGTTTCTGAGGAAAATCGAGTGGTTTTGTTTCTAATGCCCTCCTCTTTGGGTTTTCCAGTGCCCAGGTAAGATTTTGTCGAAATATCCGTGTAGACAATTTGCAAAATACTAATAAGCAAACTGTAAACCGACTCGGGGAAAGAAGAGCACTAGAGGATAGGGCACCCTAGCGGTGATCGACTTTGCCCCCCACCCGCCAAAAAATCAGGACTAAAAACGGATTTCTTATTTCAAGAGTCGGAGTTTCCATTTTTTCACCATAAACTTATAATCGGGTCATTTATATGAAAATCTTGAAATAGCAAATCTGCAGATCCCACTGACCTCATCATATTATGAACCATATATGACCTTATCATATAGTTGTGGTTTGAGGTAGGATCGCTTGATTTTAAACAACTCCTTGACCTAATACGACCTGACCTAAAAAAATCGGTAAGATGCGTGAAACTGACCAAGAACAAGGTGCTGTAAGTTGCGTTTTCTGGCTCTCTTGGCTTCTGTGTTATTCAGGGAAAAGCGGGAGGGGCGAATTTCGCCCCGAGCGGCGTGCGTGTTAAAGAGTCAAAGCGCAGATTTAGTAAAATTCCGCAAATGTGTCCAACAATGTCATGTATAATCGTGTTACGAATCAAACTCGGAGATTCCAGACAACTGTAAATACTTAACCCTGAACTTAACCCTGGTTTCCGCCGGGATCGGTAACCGACTAAGGCCCACTCTGACCAGAGCCGCATGTCAACTGGTCAGCGACAGAGACGGCGGATTCCATTTTCGAGAAGTGGTGCAAGATTTTCTGGAGGGGCGCCTTCCTCCCAGGGGGCGCCATCATCTCTTGGGGGCGCCTTTGCTATCCAATGGCGTTCTGCAGAAACTCTTTGGACTCGGCGTGTGAGGCCACTTGGGGTGGTTTATTTCTAATATTCCGAAAAATAGGTATTTTAGATTTCGCGTAAACTCAGTCGTATCGGATTGGCATCAGCAACAGAGTAGCATAGCCCAGGATTCTGCGATATTCATAGCCTTGTTTGCAGTTATGACCAATGATATTGCAGACACTTCCCGCAAACATACGTCACGTGTTTTTCGTTGAAAACTTCACAATATGTGTGACAGTGTCTACTACAGCAGCTGCGCAGAGGCGGCTGCAGCGGCCTTGACATATTGCAGCAATGGATCACACGCAATGGACTGAAATTTTCAAGTTCAAAGACATAGTGCATGCACTTTTATAATAGACATTGAGACTGAATACCCGATTTTGTAAATTCGCGGAAATCCGAGCGACGTTGTAGCAGAAACCAGATTTATCAGGCTCACACTCGATAAGCTTTCATATGTGCCACACCTGAAGGATTTCCGCAAAAAATGTTTCGATACGCTGAAAATACTGAAGGTGTTGACGAGGATGGGATACCGTGCAGATAGAGAAATGTTTCTCATGCTATATACGTTATACGCTTATCGCCTATATATACGTTATGCGCACGTTATACGCTCATTGTTATACGCTACGTTATAAGCTTCTTATGCTGTATAGATCACTTATTCGTCCGAAGATCGAGTACGGCTGTGTCAGAGCCGCATGACGAAATCCATGGAGCGAAGCGGATTGAGATTTCTCAGAGGCTCTATTCTGGCCGTTTGGCGGTTCTGACAGTTGATACCAGGGCTCTGCAATTGTGTAGGGTGATTGCCCTTTTACGCTAGGCGCCCAAACTAAGGCCCCGAATTTAAATTCAAAATAGTTTTTGAGAAATTTTGGAACAAATGTTTTCAATTTTGCATTTTTATCATTTTTATTTCTTAAGCGACGAACTTGAAATTTGCCTCCTTTTGAATAAGTAACAAGGCCACCTAAGAAAAAAGTTCGAACTGGTCCGACAATATTTATTACGCCAAAACGCAGTATTTCTAGTACAAGCAAAAAGATATTGAAATTTGACAGCCGACTTGTAAGCTTGAAATGTCAGAAGGCACGCTTCAGTTAGTTTAAAGACAGCCACGTGGAGGCAGCTACGTCAATTTTCTTGTGTTAGGCATAGTTTCAGTGGAAAACGTAAAATTCTGACCTAGTTTTTGCCATTTTGCCGGAGGACTACATTTTTGCTCATTTCATTTAAATCTTAATCTCTCGAGATCTAATGCGCCGATTTGACTTTTCATTTCAAATAATGAAAGAACATTGCTTCCGCCTGATAATATTCGGAGATGGATATCGTGATAATAAAATTCATTGTCTTATATGTATAAATATAATTTTAATAGAAAACCTTTTATTTGCAGCTTTTCGGTTCAAAGCACATGTCATTCACAAGCTCAGAATTGACATGGCTGAATAGGAAAATTAATTGCAGTCATTCAATTCATTTACACTACCCACTGATCTCCAACGGCTTTCGAGTAATTCGTCCGAAAGGGTATTTCAAGGAGCTAAATTTCTCGGAACATGTTTGCTTCTCACCATGGTTTCAAGTCCTCAAAATGAATGGAAGTGGATGCAATTTGGCATAAAGCTAGCTTAGTGTCCTGGGTCGCCGATACAAGTGATTCTAGACGAATCTAATGTTTGGTTCGTCTTCTAGAAGCAGCTTTATACCATGCCTTTTCTGTACGAACACAACACCCGGCGCCACGATCACGGCATCGTTTTGATTGCGTGATACCGGCCAGTGACCTCCTGACGGGTCACAGGTGTAGGGTTAGTGGGAGTCGGTACAGTTTGGCGCAGTGGTCTAGTGGTTAGAGGTCCTGTCTCGTGATGAGGGGTGCGCGGATCGAATCCGGGGTTGACTGCGGGATATTTACTATTTATTTCAAAGAAAAGAATGATGGCACTGACCTACAGGCTTATGAAGAGATACATTGAGAATGAAATATGGTTGATTTCAGCACATTGTCATGCGGCTCTCCTGCGCCGGTGGGGGGTTATCCCAGGTCGCAGACCGGGGTTGCGTATGAGGCCACTCCTTAGTCCGCGAAAAAGATTATCGATACGTCCGTCATCTCGCTATCAGAATAGTAACAGGAGCGTTCCAAGCTTCACCCATAATAAGCATGCTAGTGGAAATTAATGAAATACCGCTACAAATGCGCAGTGAGATACTCGCTTTGCATTAAGCCATTAAAAGGAATGTGGCACCTTTAGAACGTGATTTTAACTGAGATAGCCAAGTTGTAAAGCAAATCGGAAAACCAGGTGCTCTATATATCATTTGTCTTGGAACTCGATTTTTCCGTAGAAAAACTAAAACCTACCCGAAATGTACCTCTCATGTACCTCTCGCCAGGCGGCCATTGTTGTGAGCTGCTGGTGTGACGACATATGCTGACATCACGATGAGCATCAGCCAATCGAAGCCCTTGAAGTGTTTCGAGTATGGTAGTGGTTGCCAGATCATGACATCATCCAGAGGCAGATATTTATTCATTTTTCTAGAGGAGTACTTTAAAAATAAAAGCATTGAGCTTGTTGTACATTTTTCAGAGAAATCATGAGTGGTTTCATTATTTTCGGCTAAAAGTACGCCTAATTACACAAAATTCAGGATTTTACAAAGGTGCCACGTTCCCTTTAAAATAAGCCACCAACACGCCCCACATACCAAACATTTTTATTTGGCGACGCCTACCTCAGTCAGATAGACAGTGGCTCGCGTTTTGCAACCCGTCACCAGGGAGTGAGAGTCTGTGCCTGGCTGGCACAGGCTGGTATCGACAGCAATCTCATCGAACCACATGAAGCAGCTGTTATTGAACCATAGCTCATCTCGACAGTTAACACGAACACAACCTACGCCAACAAAGCAAAAATTTGCCTCCTGAACCGACGCGCCAGTAATTTATGAACTTGCTTGCGGAGCCGTTCGAAAACCATGTCTGTTTCTATAGACGGTTGCAAAGAAAGTGACAATGGCACAGGGCGTGCATTTGTTGGTGACGATGTTGAGAAGTTTTCTAGTTTGCCTTACGAAGGATCCATTTTTACTTCAGAGCTGTACTTCATTTTTTTTGCTGTTTGGACCAGGTGTCTAAGCTGATGGTGAGGAAGTTTGCGATTTTTACCGATTCGCCGTCTTATCTGCAGACATTGAAGCCATTTTATTTCTATAATGCGTCGTCACCTTGGTAGGCCATGCTGAAGATGACTGGATCTTCTGTGTGCACTGATTAGTCCAGTAGGAAGACACAGGCAGTTTGGATGGCTACCATCTCAGCCTGAAAACTCGAGCAGAGCGAGCCTGCTGGTCGCCTGAGCTCATGCTGGGCTCTGTCTGGTGACTCGATGAAGACCCAGCTCCCCCGCTCGTGACCCCTCCGTGCACTGACCCGTCGGTCCACACCCATGTGGCACATTGAGTCAGGGAAGCGAGGTGGGGAGAGCTACTCGCTTCTTCCGGACAGGTGGCGCTCCTGATGTCAGTGGGCCCACGTCTAGTTGAAATGTGACTCACTCTCCTGATACCCACAGTGGAAGACGTCGAGGAAGGAAAGACTCGATGGGGAAGGAGATGCCTGCTTGATCCCACATGTCTTTGCCCACCTGCCGCCACCCGGTCACGGAGGAGAGTCGAGAGGGCGCGGTCGCCTCCGCACGTCTTCACAGAGGGTCTTCAGGCGGCAGGGTATGGAATTTCACCAGCAGTCGGGTCGCGAGTACCCTCCTTCTGGCCGCTACGCGGGGAGTCTTAACTCGGCTGGGAGTGGAGTGGGTGCATCCTGTGATGATACGCGCCGACGCTCTCATTTTGCGTTCCAGCAGCTCGACATGAAATGGCGTGTGGCGTGGAGCCACGCTGCGGCCGCTTACTCCATCGCTCCTCTCACGTAGCCAGTAGCGACGGTTCGGAGGTGCTGTTCGTGCAGCCCCAGTTGCAGCCGGACAGTTGACGTAGGTGGGAGATGCGGGGGTGGACCTTCTCCCACAGTCTCTTACAGTGTGGACCGAAATGGAGGAGCCGATCGATGGTGACGCCAAGTAGCTGAAGGGTGTCTCCAGCAGTGACAGACTTCCCGTCGACCTTAAAATTGAAGGGATCGGCGTTCTGGCCCACTGGGACATCACCAGTACTTGGATCTTGGCTCCTGATACCACCATTTTGTGCTGTCGGGTCCACTTCATGAGGGTGCCAGTAGCAGCTTTATTGCGCCCGGTCTTGGCGACTTGGATGTTGTTGCCCGTGCAGAGAGCCGCCGTATCATCGGCGTACATGTAGCGGAGCATCCGGGAACCGCGCAGAGTGCGTCTACCAGCCGAGCCGCCCATACAAAATAAAACTGGCGATAAGGCACTTCCTTACGGCAGGCCAGTTCGGAAAATGCGCTCACTGGAAAGCACACCATTTAGTTCCACCTGGACTCTTCGGTCCGGAGTCACTGCCAAATCCAGGCCACCGTGCAATTTGACAGCCCCATCTACAGCAGGCGAACGCGTAGCAGGTGGTGGTCCACTACGTCGTACGCGTGCGCGAAATCAAACGCGACGAGGACGTATTTCTGCGCGGTCTGTCCATCTTGAGGGCGGCTGTGTCTCGATTTGGGCATGCACAGTGCACGCTCACCTCTTCTCTTAAATGAGTCTTGAACTTGACCTGAAGGCGATGGTTGATGGTATAAGTGGATGGTCAGTGACAAAATATACTCGTTTTATCAATCTGAATGGTCTTTTCACTTCGATCTGAACACTGCATGATCATTAAACGCGCAATTACAGCCAATAAACGAAAAAAGTTATCAATTTATCAGAGAGTACTTGGACACGTTGAAACTGTTTTCTTTTTATTCTAGTAGGGGCCCATTTATGTCACAAATCACACATGCCTATGGCATGATCTATTTCAGCATTCAATCACATGGCTACCGAAATTCTCTTAACACCTCCGAAATTTCACGCACAAGAGCAATTCTCCCATGCTGATGAATTGAAGAATATAGATAAAGGTCGATGGAAATGCCCACATACTTCATTCTGTGTTTATATTAACGTTTCAACTTCCTTATATCTCCTTGAGTCTGCCATCTGGTTCAAACATTTATTTTTAGGAGCAATTAATAATGTGGGTTAAAGTCCGGTTTGTGTTTCCTACAAATTAAAAGCTTTTCTGCTGAGATAATTTTCTTGGACAGCGCACAGGCCAGGTTCACACTCGCTGCGATTATTTTCAATGTCCTCTCACCATTATCTTACGAATCTTGGCAATGTGGAAAGGCAAAATGATGCTTATCATATTTGATATTAAAATAAACTTAACCCCTCTTTACTAATAGAAAATCCTCAGATATATACCTTTATGTTCAGCTGTTGCATCTTCCCAAGTGTCTTGAATTTCTCCATGACCTAGTGGCAGTTACAGATTTTTCAAGAGGTGCCGAAAAAAGTGTGGACTGAACTGTTTAGCAATTCATTGTTTCAAATATCACGCCAAATAGGCATCTTGCTTGGCTGGTACAAACTGTTATGGCTGGGAGAGGGTGGGATAGGACGTTGTTAAAAATACGATCCACCAAAATGACGGCAACCGAAAACCGAATACCATAGGCGCCCTTTGGGTGAAAAGTTGATGGTAAAGTGCCCACTTTGAGGCTCCGCGTTCCCCCCACCTTACTAAAATTCTAGATCCGCCCATACGCGGATCCAGGGGGCAAAGGGGAGGGGCAGATGCAGGCCCCCGATCGATACTCGGCGCCCCCTGAAATGGTCACGGCGCCCCCTGAAGGTCGATGGCACTTGCCTGAAGTGGCGCTTCCCACTCTCCCCAGGATGCAAAAATCGGTGATCACCGATAGGATTTTACGCCCACCTGGTAGGTTTTCCGGTCAAAGTGGCGCCTCCTGCTCCGGATGGCGCCCCCGGGAAGGTGCTCCCTCCGATTGGCAATCCTGGATCTGCCTATGGATCCGTCACTGTTCAAGAACAAACAATTCACAGAAAAAGCAGGAAGATATCAAATGTTAGCGGGGAGTGGTGCGGCCAAGATAATTGATGATGCTAACAAATTGTTTAGTTATGTGGATAAAATAATTGGGTCGCCACACGGGATTGGAAGGGGACTCCTGCCTTCTTGTGAGATGGGCAGTGTGCTAAAAATATATCGTCAAGTCAATATCAAATTATCAACATTTAGTTTTATACAGTGCACTGTTCACTGCAGTGATACAAGAGTGCTCTGTCCTTTTTCTGTGGGTTTATGACACCCGGTAGGGTTCGTTTTAGCCTCAAATATGGCTTTTGTCGTATTTATTTGGCCATTTGGCCGCCCCGGTTGCTCGGTTGGTAGAGCGTCGGGCTCCGGCCCGCTGCTGAGAAGCGCAGTGGCAGTGCATGTCCGGGCTTGAGATCGGTTCCCCTGAGACGCTCTGGCGCTCAATCGTTTGCCCGACGTAGGTTGGCTGGCAACTGGCTGATGAGAGGGTGACCTGAGCGAGGCGCATCCCTGTGCTTTGTGGGAGGTTAAACTTTGGCTTCTAAATCAACCCTTCATTGTGGGCGTTACTCGTTCGGGTGGTGGGGTCGGGGTCTCCGTGACAAGTCCCTTGAGGACTTTAATGGGACTCAGACTCCAACAGCCGTACTGGGAAGAACTTGGACGAAATTTATAAAAAACAAGATTTTTTAGTGCAAATACAATTTGAACCTTTTGGCCTTTTCGCAAACCCGGTTTGGCCTTTTTCCGTTGAAAAAACCCGCAGTCCTGGGCAGCATCTCTAATCTTTAGAATATGGAATAACAAAAATTAGGAGACATTTTTTAACACTAGCACGTCTAAATTTTATTAACGCCCCCCCCAAATAGGGGTTTGATCCCCCGAAGACATTATAATGACCAGCACAAGAAAATCTCCACCGCCCCCCTCCACTGAGTTTTCCTTAGAAAATGTTCTGCTGTCCTTTCAGGGGCGCCTTTCCTATCCATGGGTGCTTATTCTTTCCATAGGGGCGCCTTTGCTCTCGGGGGGGCGCCTTTTGCTATCCAGGGATGTCTGTGCTAACCAGGGGGTGCATATGATATCAAGGGGCGCCGTTGATCTTCTTCGGAGGCGTCTCTGCTGTCCAGGAGGCGCCTACGCTATCCAGGGGCACCTATGCTATCCAGAGACCCGGATCCTTTGCTCAGGGGGCGGGGCCGCCTTTTGCTGTCCAGGGGTGCCTGTGCTAACCAGGGGCGCATATGTTATCCCGGGGTGCCGTTGCTCTTCTTTAGGGGCGTCTCTGCCGTCCAGGGGTGCCTATGCTATCCAGAGGGTGTGTTCTGTCCATGGGGCGCTTTTTGGTATCAAGGGCGTATTTGCTGTTTTGGGGGCGCCTATCCTATCAGAGGGCGCCCCTGCTGTCCAGGGAGCGTGATTGCTATTAAAGGGAGCTTATTATATCCAGAGGGGTGCCTTTGCTCTATGGGGAGGGGGCGCCTCTTAGTGTACAGGAGTGCCTGTGCTAACCAGAGGGCGCCTATGCTATTCAGGGGCGTCGTTACTCCTCAATTGGGGGTACCTTTTTCTGTCCAGGGGCGCCTCTGCAGTCTAGAGGTCGCCTTTGCTATCAGAGGGGCGCTTTTACTCAGGGGTGGGCACCTTTTGCTGTCCAGGGTGCAGCTTTGATGTCAGGGGCGCCATTCATATTTGAAAGTGTATTTTATTTTTACACAGAGGGTACTACCCCTTCAGACAGGCGATGTGTCTGATTTTCTCTTGACCGGCCGGGGGCGCCGGCAAAATCCGGGGTGCCACCCAAATCCGTGAGAGCCTCCCCGTAGGAGGTCAAAACCAGGTGTGCAAAAATATACTATTGTACACCATCATTTTTTCAAGGTGTGCAACTGCACACCCTGTCCTGCGGAATCCGCCGTCCCTGCCGCCGTTGTTCTCGGGAGGGGGGGTTTCTCTCTTATCTCTCCAGGGGGCGCCTTTCTTATCAAAGGGTGCCTATGTTGTCCAGGGGCGCCTTTTCTCTGCGGGGGCGCCTTTTGCTGTCAAGGGGTGCCTGTGCTAACCAGGGGCGCATGTGATATCTAGGGGCGCCGTTTCTCTTCTTCGGAGGCGCCTACGCTTTTCAAGGGCGCCTATGCTATCCAGAGGGGCGCCTTTACTCAAGGGGGCGCCTTTTGCTTTCCAGGGCGCAGTTTTGATGTCAAGGTGCGTCATTCATGTATGAAAATGTCTTTTTTCAGAGGATCCTACCTCCTACCGTTGTTCTCGGGAGGGGGTTTCTCTCTTATCTCTCCGGGGGGCGCCTTTCTTATCAAAGGGCGCCTATGTTGTCCAGGGGGCGCCTTTTCTCTGCGGGGGCGCCTTTTGCTGTCAAGGGGTGCCTGTGCTAACCAGGGGCGCATGTGATATCTAGGGCGCCGTTTCTCTTCTTCGGAGGCGCCTCAGCTGTCCAGGAGGCGCCTACGCTTTTCAAGGGCGCCTATGCTATCCAGAGGGGCGCCTTTACTCAAGGGGGCGCCTTTTGCTTTCCAGGGTGCAGTTTTGATGTCAAGGTGCGTCATTCATGTATGAAAATGTCTTTTTCAGAGGATCCTACCTCTTCAGGTAGGCGGTAATTAGGCTTGATTTTTCTGACCGGCCGGGGGCGCCGGCTGAGGCCTGGGGGCGCCTCCATGGACAAATCCAAAACAAGTGGTGCAAAAGATACTTTTGCACCACTTGAAAAAATCGAGTGGTGCAACTGCACCACTTGCACCCTGGAATCCGCCGTCCCTGGTCAGCGAAATCTGTCATTCACCACAAGATTCACCCAAAAGTCAAAGCCTCTCAGACAAGGCTAGCCGATTGATATCGAAGTCTGAGATTGAGACTGACTGACTGGGTCTCTGAGAGACAGTTGACTGAACCTGACAGCCACTTTCTGTTCTAGGAGTTTGAATTTGATCCAATATTTATCTCAAACGAACGTCTAGGTGTTCGGAGCGCGAATTTTTATCATTTGTGGGTGCCAGTACTTCAAAACTATTTCTGATACATCCTGCGAATTTTGATGACCGGTTGCATCCTGCACTGCACAAGTGCACACTCGTGAGACTTTATGATTTGTGTTTGAATCAATAGAAACAAAATATTATGTCTTAAATAGCAAAAGGGAGTGTCCCACTTTTATGATGGGTTTTAAACCGGAATAGCAGTTTTTTTAAAGCGTGTTGAGAAACCACTATTGGCAGGTATAATTTCACCCAAAGCTCTCGGTATCGCATTTCCGCCAGCTTTAAAGTTCAAAGTAAAGGGGCGCGCATATTGCCTTATTGCGAGTGAACCAGCATGTAACAGGCCTGTCGACCGAAAAATTCGGGCGAGTAGTTGTCCATTGCAGAGCGTCGATGGGCTGAAGGGCGCCCAGTGGCCGCAGCATCACATTCTCCCTCCCCGGACTTGCCAAAACAAATATATTTGTTTTCTTCAAAATCCAACTCTGAAATTGTTTCTTTACATCAGGCATATGCATCATCTTTGCACTTCTGTATAAATAAACACGGGCGCCGTAACGGCATCTGTCTGTCAGTTTTTGCACCAGTGCTTAACGAGGTCGAGAATAGACGGGTGGACCGAGGGTACGATTGCCGTGGCAAGTAATCAAATATGATACTGATGATGAGAGCAGAAGCCCTCAGCGGAAAATCGGTTGCGAGTCCTGCGATTATTTCGCAATGTATTTGAATAGCTCCTACATGCATTTTTTGCCATGTGGAGACGCTGTGAATGGGATTTTACAGTGGGTGTATGATCAATGTTTGGGATTTCAGTGATGATTAAAACTGTTATTTTTATGACGTCACATATTGTTAGAAAAAACAGATATTTCTGTTTTTAGTGTATGAGAGTGACAAAAAAAGTTTTTTCCTGATTTTTAGACCTCTTTTGTTCTTAAATTATTATTTTTAGAATTTCGTCAAAGTAGTCCATTTCCTTTACTGCCTTTAAAATTACGAATAAAATCAGTAACATGCCATGGGACTGCAGGCGGGGTACCATCACCTCTGGCTACACCTCGGAATGGAGGCCCGTACTTTCACCGGTTACACCTCGGATGGAAGCCCGTACACTTGTACCGGTTACACCTCGGATGGAACCCTGGTGCCGGTCGTTCCTCGGAATGGAAGCCTGTACTTTCTACCGGTTACATCCCGGAATGGAAGCCCGTGTCTTCTTCCGGCTATACCTCGGAATCGAAGCTCGTAGGTACTTTCATAACCTGTTACAGCTCAATTTGGAAGCCTTCACTTCCATCTTTTTAGTCGCTGAATATGCTAGCCATCATGGTGGAAGAGAAAGGCGTGCTTTCGGATAAAGCTGGGGTATGGGAAGGAAGCACTGTAATTAATTGAGTTCGATGATTATTTGTTTTGATCGATACGATGGGGCTTCTCGATCTTAAAGAAAAGCAGTATTTTTGTACTGAAGTTCCATGACTAGTGCACCAGCGAAGGTCATCAAAACTGGCTGATACGTAGCTAATCAGAACGGAAGGCATGGACATAAATCACCGCTTCGAATATTTGCCTCCGCGCGATATGGCTCATTGCCTCCGCTTCACTTCATCTCTCGACGAAGGATGACTTCTATGAACTTTTATCAATCAAATTTTTTGTTCAAGTTCAGTACCTGATTCATCCATAAACTGACCAACTACCACCCCCAACGGGCTGGGCCGGCGCCGAGAACTCCAGTGTCCCTGAACGCCGACTGATTGCCTCCTCTGTCTGGAAATGGGTGTGGGTGCGTGCAGGGCCGCCTCATCATCCTGGAAATGTCAGGGTGCGTATTGGGTTCCAGGTGTGAGATGCAGCTGCCTGGAACCACCACTCGCTGACGAAGAGTCTGTACACTCTGGCGGACACTCAGAGAAATCCTCCGTCAAATCTCGGAACTCGTCTCTCCGATTTGGTTGAGGCTGACCGTTTGTGAGATTTCCCCTGCGGAGCCGCCGCGCGGCCCGCATTGTTCCCACAGGTTCCCAACGTAATTGCCAGGGTCGCCCGCCCCAGCGAAGCTCATACGTGCTCACTGGGGCCTGAACGGACCTAATGTTATCCCCAGTTGCTATAGATGACACCCCGGGTGCTGAGACAGCTGCGAGGATTACGACGATGCGTGAAGTCGCATGATGAAAAGGATCGAATAGTGCAAGTTAGTGATCGTGCCGCTCAGAACGCTCTAAGTAACATGATCAACACGATAACACGATAACAACGATCGGATCATCTGAGAATCATGTTATCGATTTTGCCTTGGCAAAGAAATGAAGCTTAAATGGTCAGTAAGATCTGATTCCATTGAAGGTTGGGAAAACCAGCACTTAACCACTCTTTTCGTTCTTCAGAGGACAGTTCCATAAAGAACACAGCTGTGCAAATTTCAAAGGCGAACAATGACCTGTGTTCGATCGTTTTAGGGACATTTCAGCGTCTGTAAGCACCCGTTTGCTCCTACTCGACAATTCCGCTGTCGGCAGCTTTTATCCAGATAGTTTGTACGACAAGATGCGCGGATACCGAGGCACGTTTTCGTGGTGTATCCGGACACCGGCTCGATGTTAGAAAGGAAATTTATCGCACCCGCTTTCACAACAGACTCTAGCAAAAACGTCAGGTGTTGGGCCATCCCATTCAGCGGGAGCCTTCCAATCACTCTTCATCACAGAGGTGCAAAGTTGTCGGCTTATATATACCCCATGAAACTTGTTTCCTTTTCAAGTGTCATTTCTTTTCGGATGCTGGGCATGCTGCGCATTGATTTGCCTCGATCCTCGACATGTTTATTTTTCCTTTGGCTGCTTGAATGGGCTTTCGGCATTCAAGGCTTTTTGCTCGCTTCTCTATCTAGCTGAAGCCCGCCAAAGGAGTCTGACGGGGCTCTTTGAGAAGTGGGAAGAATGAGTGATACCTGTTTGATAGATAGGCAGAAGGGAGCGTGATATGTAAAAAACGGGGTTACGTCACTCATTGATTAAGTCTTGATTAATTCGTAAGAGGGTGTGCTGGTATTCACATGTGGTTAATTGGACGTGAGCGTGACAAAGTGGATTACAAAACTGATGACCGAGCTCTTGATAGGTTCTTACCGGTGTTTTCGGTAGAGACGGGCGGTGCTTGTTTTGCATATTTACAGTGACACCGACCGTTGCAGTTGGACCCGTGTGATAGTCATTCCTGAAAATGAACTCACAGATAAAATGAGATTGGGAAAGACAACTCTCTATCTTAAGTTTATTCATTTTGAGGCTTAGAAGAAAAGTAGTGCCTGTCGCTACGAAACTGCAGAAGGCTTCAGATTTAAGTCTTATGTTCAGCCTAAGACCGATCTCGAGAGTCGGTTAAAACTAAAATTATTGTTGTTATAGGGAATGTAGCACATGTTTTATGGGATTTGAAATGAGACAGCCCTGTCATAGAACATGTCGAGAAACCACTTGATCGATGTTCATTTGTCCCGGAACTTACCCCTCGCGGAGAAAAGGGTAAAAATGCTCCCCGTACCGACTCCGTCCTTCCCGGTCATGTAAACGTGTTATGAGGCAATTCTATGAAAATGACGTCATGCTCAAGACCCGCTGCGCGTGCTACGCGGACGAATTTTTCTTGCTTGAAAATCTTTAAAACCTATGTGCTAAACCAGGGTACTTTAACTACGGGTACAACCAAGTTTCCTACTAAATATAGTCCTCCCATGATGACGTCACCGCCCTTTCCTACTAAGTTATAGGAGATTCTACTAAGTTTTTGGAAGGATCAGCTGAAACATACCAAGTTTGGGCGTATTTGGCACCAATCTAGTATAAATCGAAATCAACTTGTTTCACCCATTTGACAGTAACCTTGATCTCAACGGCGAGCAGCGTATTTTCGTAAATCTAATGAAAAAATTATAACACTTCAAAGAATTTGTTGAAAGGGCATGCATTTATTTGATCAACTCAGGCCTACCTAATAGCCGAGAGAAATAAATTTACCTTCGCTCAAGAGATCATCGGTGTTTATTGTCTTCTGCTGCAGGTACCACCAACAGCCAATCAAAGGTCAGAAATCAACAGCCAATCAAAATCGAGATTAGTCTTACTGCAAACAGCTGTTAGTTCTGAACATGTCCTTATTTTGACACGCTCTGGAAAATTAGTAAAAATAATATTCTTCACTGGAGTTTTTGCAAAACGTCTGATGGTTTCACAAATAAAAATCTTTTAGCTTTCTGTTCAACCATATAAGTTTTGTTGATACAGTTCTAAAACAGGTTATTTAGAGCTTCGAAAAAGTGCAATTTCTCCAATGCCCTGCATAGTAACTGTAGTGCCTCTCCAGCCATGATGACGTAATGCTGCCAAACAACTTGAACGGGGTCTGTGCTAAACATACTTCTGGTAATTTCGATTATAAGTGAACACCATAGGCGGATCCAGGATTGCCGATCGGGGGGAACCTTCCCGGGGGCGCCATCCGGACCTGGGGGGCGCCATCCGGACCAGGGGGCGCCACTTATGACCGGCAAAGGCTATCAGGTGGGCGCCAAATCCTATCGGTGGGCGCCGACTTTCGCATCCTGGGGGGGGTGGGAAGCGACATTTCAGGGGGCACCATCGACCTTTCAGGGGGCGCCGAGGGTCGATCGGGGGCACGTGCCCCCCCCTTGCCCCCTGAATCCGCCTATGGTGAACACAACTTCCTTTACTGACTGTACTGAAACACGAAATATATTTAAATATATCAGTAAAAGTAGGAGAAATTGATACATGTTATTTTTCTTCCTAATCGTAGCCTTTTTTAGCCAAAACGCGTCATTTCTACTCGTACTCATTTTTGGCACAAATCAAACAGGTTCAATCTGGCATGACAGCTCATGCGCCGATTCGACGTCACGCTAATTTGGAAATTTATTATTACTAAGAAAGGAAAATTAAATAAAACGAAATATTTATTATATATATTTATTATTATTATTATTTTCTAATATCTAATTATAGAATTATTTGATATTTGATATTTAAATAATAAATACTTACGGCGAAATCAATACCTCAAATAAATACCTCAGCGAAATCAATAGTGGGCCGTGTTTCGACAGCTGGAGCTTTGCCTGCATATTTAACAACTACATGTGCACTGCCTCATAGTCTTCATGTACAACTCTCCACCATGTGTATGGCACACACTTGGTACCTACGGAGCAGCACTTTCTAATTGTTGGTTTTAGATGTAGCCATTTGATAATGACATGAGGTATTGGCTGCCCAGCTGAGACCCGAAATTACTTTCCTCGAGGTCTGTGCATGCCAATTTGTAGGGCGACATTCGGCCTTCAAGTGCAGACCACTCGTTTATGCATCGGGAATGGAAAAACGTCAGTGCTTTAGTTGTTTCTGGAAAAAATGCATTCGGCGAACAAACCCAAGCGACCTAGTTGAGAAAATAATGTTTCATTTGGTCTCGCGCCGAACTAAGTCATAGTGGTATTTTTATTCATGAACGTTAAATTTTCCCTCGCTCTACCATAGGAGTATGTTCCCATATCATTATGGTTCAGTCCTTTTACATTTTCCTGTTCCATTTGTCTTCGGATTTCCCCTGGGTCTTCACTGACAGTGCGCTGCTGAGGCATGACACCATAACTCTTGGATCGAAGGCGGCTGGGACGGTGCGGTGCGTGAGATTCGGCAGACGGGGAGGAGACCGCCGGGCCGTCGGAGCGGAGATGCTGTAGCTCAGGGAGGACCAGGGCACACCCGCCGTCAGTCACCGCGCAGGATACCCTCCCGATAGGATCTCCCAGGGCGCAGATGCCCTGCTGCCAGCGGGGTGTCCTTCCTACCCCCGCCGCAAACCTATCGCAGCATCACACCTGCCTGACAGGCCAGACAGCGGGGCCACCATTTTTTACCCGGACACATTGGAGAAATATCCGTCGCCGAATTGCTGGAGCCATTTTTTATCTTCCAAGTTCGGTTCACATCACGTGTATCAGTCGAGTGAGCACTCGAGTGAGCTATGAAACATTGGCATTCAGATGACGATAAAAAGGCGGTGGAGATATGTGTGCTGTTAGCGGTATCCCTCGGCGTGAGGTGTGCCGGAACGGACGCCCTTTGAGCCGGGAGGAGATCAGGAGGCTAGTCACCTGGCGCCCATGTCCGCCGCCGCGCTCCAAGCGGCATTCCAGCACCCAAAACACGCCAACAAAGCCTGTCTGGTCAGCGGACAATCGCGTCACCCAGCCGGTGTCCTCCGACAATGCTCTCCGATGTCGGCTGCCGGTCGTCACACAATGGAAGATGCGCCAGCCGGTGTTCTCCCGTCGCCTCAGCGCCCCGGACGGCGTCGCCAGGCCGCCCGGCGCGCCAGCCGCTCCACACAGCTGAGATGGGGGTGACCGCGGCGGCGACGGCGTCACACCAAGCCCAACGGGGCAGAACCCGGAGATAACACCGCAGAAGGGTTCGGTGGGTGGCCACCGGAATGTGCGAGTTAAGCCTGTCTGATTACACTGCTGATGAGTCCTTTATGCGGCGTCCGGCGGGACGCATTGTGCTTATTGTGCGCACTGGCGCACCTGCGTGTTTGCAGGGTGACGGGGGCAGTGGCGGATACAAGGGGAAGATAGGGGACTCAAGCCCTCTCCCCCCGAAATGTCAGAGTGCTTGTAGTTAATGCATAGCTGGAGGCTGTTCTGAGGCAATAGCGGGTGAGGCTCAACCCCTAAGTCCCCCCATCCCCGAAAGGAAGTCCTTGATCCGCCGCTGGAATGGGTAACTGATGACTGAGGACTCCCCATGGGTTGTGGAAGGAGTTTAAATTCTATGGGAATCTCGGTTTTGGCTCGATTTTGCTATGTGTTTGTCCAAGAAGATCACACCGTCCCAGAGGAGATTTCCAGGTACTTTTGAACATTTGAATCTGGCTGGTATACCGCTCCCTTCTTAATACCTTCCATCTTTGTGTACAGTGCGAGGGACTCCGTGCCTCTTGCCCCTATCTCCAGGCCGACAAAAAGGCACAGGAAGAGGACATCGCCTTGCTGAATGATCGATTCGGGAAACGGAAACCATCATCTGTCATACAGCAGCTCATCACATGGTCTGCTGGGAATTGCATGGCACGCGGCAGGGGCAGATCCAGGGAGAATCACGCCATGCTCCCAAAAGCAAAATAGAGGAAATCAAGCCCTATATAGCCCTTCCCCCTCAAAGTAAATTATCCTTTCATGATTGACCAATTGTGTGAGGGCAGATGTGTCAGCATAAACATTTGTTAACGTTTTCGTCCGTATGGAAGGTTTCTTTTTGGAGAGGAAAGAAATCATACCGAAAATGAAGAGAAGTTAAAGGCCTTATCAATTTTTCGAGCACGATTGCTTTAAAAAATCTGGTAAAGGTACAAGTGTTTTGTTACGGCACTTAAGGCATTTGAGGTGCGTCCTATTTTGAAGAGATCGTAAGGAAAAGCTGATTTGAAAAATGATTTATTCCACCAGTTTAATCCCTGCAACCGGCGCCTCACATTAATTTTTTAGTCAGAGGCTGACATGTGTTTGCCAGGCATTGTCAAACACATGTCAGGCTGACGTGTGTTTGCCCCCGTAAACCAACCACCTGGATCTGCCGCTGGCACACGGTACGTACTCAGACATACAGGTGTACGTACTCAGACATACAGGTGTACGTACTCAGACATACAGGTTTGTTTTCTTAACACGTTTTTATGTGCTGCGGGCGACAAAGCTCATCCGGGGCCAGTGGCGCGCTGGGTCCGGTTTTTCCTGAAGGGAATAGGGACCATGGGGCTGCGCTGGGTGGGCTTTGGGGTTTATCGACGCATCAACTGCCAGGGTCGTTTGGCTGGGTGACTTTTGCTGGTAATGTCGATTGCAGCGTGGGTATAATGAGATCCTGGCTGCAAGCATGCCCGATCCAGGCAGCGATTTGGTAGATTGATTTTTGGCATGAACCCGACCAGGCAGTGATTTGGTAGCTGTCCTGTTGAAGACTGAGTAAACCCAATCATTCAATTCCCTCATCGAATTTCGCTTTAAAGTGGTAGGCAGTAGGTAGGTATGTTCAGGGTGTTCTATAATGACTTGGAAAGGTAGATTCCGACTTCATGGATATATCATTATATTTTTACTTACCTGATTGATTTAATGCAATATATTTCGGGATATTAATTACCCAGATTATTTTTTGGACAGTCATCGCTGCTCGGTGCTTCCATTTGCTTTCTTCGGCTTGTGCTCAAATGCTGTTTTTACGCCCCAGGGCAGGCCTCAGCCTTCTGCAGGATGCTCCTGCAGGCCCCCTGATCTCCTGCTCCTCCTGAGACTAGGCAAAGTCCAGCACCGCGGTCTTGAGCGCCTCCTTATCTCTGAAAGGCAGCCAGACCAGAATCAGTATTCCAGTGGTGAAAGGCAGGGGTGCAGATGAGCCAGGGTTTGGTTATGGACCTGCTGATCAACCTTGTCTGCCATGGCGCCGTGCCGCTGTAGGCACAAGCATCACAGGTTAAAAAAAGTTAGGATGAGACAAGGGCTAGAGGAGAAGTTCGGAGACAGGGTAGTCATCAGAACCACTGCCAGGCCCTGGCCCTTGCGGACCCTAACCTAACCTTGCGGACCGGTGCTCCTTGTCCTTATCCTTACTCTACCTGGAGGTTGTGAGCGAATGCGCCTGTGGCTGCAGCGACACCTCCAGGTAGAATCAAATCCTATTTATCCTCACCTGTCCTCATCCTTACCATCTCCTTCCATAGTTTTTAATCTCTTCATACTCGTCACGACAACCCTTTAAAAGCCACCTCAAGAGTGTGGAAGTGTGTGTAATGCGTGAATACATGAATGAATCTCTCACTGTTGGATTACTGGTTCTGCTCTGGAAATGTTTTAGGCGCTGCTTCTGTGCTGAGAACCCTAAGATTTAGCATTGTACCTATTGCCATTCACTGGGGGAGGCCAGTGTTATTTCTCGTATGTATGTCCACCAGCAACCAAAACACATAAAATATTCACACCCTACATATCCCAAAACTCCGAATTTTGCACAGCCAACCTGCAGGCACCTATGTCAAACCCACGTAATAAATCCGCAGACACGTATATCGAAACCACGGAATAAATCCGCAGACACGTATATCAAAACCACGGAATAAATTCGCAGACACATATATCGAGACCACGGAATAAATTCGCAGACACATATATCGAGACCACGGAACAAATTCGCAGACACATATATCGAGACCACGGAACAAATCGGCAGGCACGTATGCAGAACCCATGGAATAATTCCGCGGACACTTATAACGAACTCGTGCAATAAATCCGCGGACACATATATCGAACTGGCGGAATGAGTCCTAGGTTGCGTATATCGAACTTCCAGAATAAATAATGGGCACGTATATCAAACTTGCATAATAAATCTGCGGGCACGTATATCAAACTCGCGAAATAAATCCGCGGGCACGTATACTGAGCTCGCTAAATAAATCCACGGACACGCGTTAAAAATAACCTTTTTCTCAGACCTGGACACGTAAATATACCTCCCTGTCGTAAGCAGGTGACACCTGGCTTTTGCCTTTCAAAAACAGGCACGCAGTAAAGGGGCCGGCACGTAATCACACGTTGGAGTCGGTTGGATGTTTTCTGAGACGCCAATAAAGCAGCGGTAAGTGACCAGGATTAGCGTGGTCGCGGAACCCACTGCGCTGACTTTAGCTGCCTCTGCGGGAATCCCGCTCTCATTTGGCTGCCTTTGAGGCCGAGTCGTGCGCAGACCTCGACTCTCGTGCGTGTGTGGTCACTGGCTAACTGACGACCTGATGAATTGATTACGGAGCGGCACTTAGCGGCTTGCCAGCTAGCTATCGAACCGGGCTATTAGCCGGGAACGATCATCCTGTGGCCAGGTCGCGGCATTCCTTGCTCGTGAGAGACAAGGTCGCCGAACTACCTCTGAAAATATCTTCTCTGGATCAAATAGTTTCTGGTTTGCTTGTATGCGAGTCTTAGAGCATATGCCACCTGAATGTCAGTCGTAGTTAGAGAGGTTGTTCACTATGAAAATACGAGGTCAAGTTACCCTGTGTCATTAAAATTGCTCGACTAAGTATGGATTTTCAACACACTGCTGCGATTTTTCAACTTTAACCTTGCGAGGGCTCTGCTGCCCGGGCTGTTCTCAGCAGATATATTTCCATATTGCTGACACCCACGCGCGTATTTATGTATCAGCCGAGCGTAGATAATGCATCATCGCGGCGCAAAAAAGGAACCAGCTGAGCATAAGCAAAGAGCAGCTGAGCGTGAGCGGAGAGGCGGCGGCAAACAGCGTCTCAGCAGCCTCCCAGCGGCGGCGTCTCAGCAGTCTCTCAGCGGCGGCCGCGTAGCGGAGGCTCAGCAGCAGCGACGGCGTCTCAGCGGTGTGGCAAATCGGTGTCGCGACAGCCGACAAGAGACAGTGGCCGCTTCGGGCTTCCAGTCGGCGACAGATCGATGTGATTTACTGCGGGACGGAGACGTATCAGCCTTCAATGTCAGGCCAGAATGAATGGCGGCAAAGATAGCGTCGACAGATGAAATGGTCCGACGAGACGATGCCTGGAGGTGGTTGCTGGTCAGAGCTGTGGTATTTTGCCAAGGGCTTATTTATGGTGTTTCTTTCCGTATGTCGCCAGCAAATACAGCGAAAGCGGCTGGCAATGTTTTGTTTTACTGAATAAATGAATAGCGTTGAGCAGTTTACACCAGCCTTGAGTTAAGTTTCGAAAGATGCGACTTATTGAGAGCGTAAATAAGTGATTAGGTTAAATACATTCAGAATCATTCGCGTGACCACCCGTCTCATTTCAAGCAGCATCTCCCTCCCTCGCCCCTACATTTCGAGCCTCTGTGTCCAAGAACGCCATGTTCGCTGTCCATCACCCAACTGTCCCAACTGTCACCCCGCTGTCCCCCTGCTCCGCGGTAACGGCTTTGATCTCTGTCGCCAGGTCAACTGAAGCTGCGGATTTACGAGAACTCGGGTCTGCTTACGGTGCACCTAATGCGGGCGCGGAAGCTGCGATCTCGCGCTGCAGAGCTGTGCAACGCCTACGTCAAGGTGAGCCCGGCAAACTCTCTCAGAGGCTCAGCAACTCCCGGAAACTCTCGCCGATCTAACTGCTCATCAGCCCATTGAGCTAGCATTGACCTCGATCGACATGTGATGTGTCCGTCTAGTGGGGCGCAGTCCGTTTTCGTGGATGCGGGTAATCCTTTCCGACCCTTCCCCGATAATCGTTTGATCGTTCGCACGCGCCTGAGGCCAGCACCATCAGTTCTTTTTTGTACGTAAATAGGTCCTAATGGGGGTGCTCCAGATATGCCCCGAGGCCTGTGTGTGAAGAAAGGGGACCTCCAGCGTCGCAAAAAGCCGATCTTGTGGAGATACCGGCGCCGATTAGCTAACAACGTGTGATCAGGCGTCGTTAGCATGAAGTAGAATTGTCGAGTGCAATCGAAAGCTACTCGGCGCTGGTCGGGAGTTCTGTTTAATCGCTCCAGAGGCCAATTTGGCGACTTCTGCGAATGTATGTTAAGCTCGATGTGGAGCGGAGAGGCGCGTTCAAAGCGTATGTGCTGGAGATAACCATCATGCGGGACCTTGCCGGAACCGTCTTGTTCGACTTGACTGTTAGTATTACTGGCTAAAGGCCATGACTGCAGTATCTATGAGTGCATCTAAATAGCATTTGACAGCGGCATGACTTATCATAACAATCGGCTCGAGTTTCAATGAACGCAAACTCATTGAAAAATTAAATTCTAATTGAAATAATTATGGATGAAGAAGTCTATACATTTCAATATTCCCCGGCACTTCAGCGTACTCTGGCGCTAAATATGAATTCTAGATCCAGTGACGTATAAAACCCTGAATAAATTTAATGTATATACATACATGGGCTTTCGTTATCCTTTTCTGCAGGCACCACGGGTTGGACCTGGCCAAGCGTCACGTTACCGGAACTTTTCTGATGCCATTTGAGCTTACCCGGACTAGGACTAGGAACTTAGTATCTTGCATGCACATATTGGCGGATCTATGCGAAACGTTGCGGGGAGGGGATGGGGGAGACCAGGGAAACTTGTAAAGTACATGTTTTTTTTTCATCAGCCAAAATCGGATCACCATGGGAACAATTTGGCCACTTTGGGGGTCATAGCCCCGTTGTCCCTCCCCCTTGGATTTGCTTGTGAGTATGTGCTTTCCTGTACCTATGATACAAAGTTTGAGTTTAATGACGCATCTGTTGCTGCGGTGCCAACTCTCTCCGTGCTGGGGAATTATCAAACTCAGGTTATAGTTATTAAAATAATGTCCATAGAACCCTTTGGGGGCATCAAACTCGGGACGTAGGAATGCGGAATCAGCTGTTTCACTGCTGTTTTATGCAAACAACTTCAATTGTCGTTCTTTAAAAATTTTGAATGTTGGCTTAGTTTAATGCTGGTCTTATATTAAAATATATCAGCTCGACCTTTCCGAATTTGGCTATGAATGTGGTTGTTGGGTTTGCCATTGAGAATAGTTTTGATTTAGCCAAAATTTTGGCTGCTTCCATTCAAATCCATCGATTCCCTATTTCACTCAGCGTTTTGCTGACCTAAATGAGGCAAATGAAACCATCCAAAATATGATTGCTGCATTGTTGAGTTCAAACTTCTTGCTCATGCTGTGGTTGTACTAGGAAATAGCAAGCGAGCACCAAGCATTCCATACCAGTTTTATGCATCAGGGTCAAAAATGTCCCGATCTATTCACTTTCACGATAGGTTGTGCTTAAATAACTTTATCTTAAGTTCATAGTGTGAAGTCCTGAATATTTTCCGAACATATTTTTCATTCACGGATAGTGTTTTGATATTGCATTACATGAGTCCACCTGTTGGAATGAAATATATTGACTATCAGAGCTGCAAAAAATCTCAAATCTGTCGGGCACTTTCGAAAAAACCTCCAAATCTGTCGGGTGGTTAGGATAGGACTATTAAAATTGTCTAAAACCCATTCAATTGGTAAAATGTTCCTACTCTTTTCCACATTCTTAATAGAAAATACTAAAATTAGCATAAAAAACTTCAAGTTTGGCACCAATGGATATCATTATCCTTATTTTTGTGCTCTGATCCTTATATGTGTGATATCCTTATTTTTCGTGCTCTGAAGCCGCCTATGGAGAATCTAAGTGGAATGACACAAGTCTTTTAATTTTCAAAACTCTAGAACTGAGACTGTTCTTCGGGTTTTCAATTATCAGACACGCTCAGGAAATTAAGGCTATCGGCAGAAACCTATAACAAATTGAATACCGAACCACCAATTCTCATTTTCTGGAGTCACCATTGGTAAAGGAAATTTATTATTGGATGTAATTTGAGATTTGTGGACGTACAGCATACAAATAGTGTGTGTCAAAGTCAGCTCGACTGGGTCTTGAATAAGACTCAGTCTTGAATTCAGATGATTTAGGTCACAGGTGGAAATATACAATAACATGAAAAGCAGCCCCCCTTTTTCAGTCCTCTGCAGCCGCCATTGACAAAAAATGCTGCACTACAATGAGAATAAGTGATATTTTGTTATTATGTTACATAGTCCAGCCCAGAATACTTAAAAATATAGTTTGCAATGGAAGAAAGCTGACCTGGTTCCCATACCATGCGGTTACTTATGCCAGCTTCTGCAGATTTTCATGATTTCAGTTTTTTGGAGGTGGGAGGGGGTAATTTGGAAGGAACCCCCAAAATTTATATATGGATTTTGCTCTGATGGCCAGACAAACAAGATTGGAGGGGTACTTTTTTGATATTCGAAAGTGTTTTTTAAGGATCATGGCTACTTGTAGTTGAATACAAACATGTAATATTAGCTTTCCATGACTTTAAATGCATGTTTACATGAAAAATCCTAAATTTTGAAGCTGTTGGCTATCCCAAAGTTTTTCATGCATTGCCGTGCTCATTTCCATGAGGGTACGTGGTTTAGGATTTGAAGTTCATGAGGCTAATAAATAACCTTAAGTCAGTTAGATAGTAATGTCAAATAAATATCATGTTTCCAAGGAAGTTAAGAGTAAAAGGAATGAGTAAAGGTTGCACTAGGCTGTGTTTTTGTTATATCTTTGTCCCCTTGACATAGATCATAGGCATATTTAGGTAAGTGAATAAAATGAAATAGGAGAAATAGTTTGGTACTTAAAACTCAAATTAATGTGGAAAGGTGAAGAGTTTTGTTTCTTTGGCATCTACAAATCCACTGATGAAGGTATGCAACTTTTGTGGTTAATTCTGGACAAACAGGCATTGGATTTAAAAGAAGACGGAAGGGAAAATCAAATGCTTTAGTCTAATTTGACCAGTCTGCTGGTAAAATTCATTTTTCCCTTATTATTATCATTTAAAATTATTGATCAACAGTGAGCATAACATACTGTGTGGAAATAAATGTAAGCTGCCGAAATTACAACGAACACCACATCACTTACTTGTTTGTTTTCTCCCCACACTGTTCTGATCTGCCCGCTGTTTGATCCATGCTTCAAAACGACCTCCTTGGCCAAAACCACTGTTCCTGAACTTGCAGGGCAGCCCAGAATGCTTGATTCGCTGATGCTCCTTAAAAAAACGTTTCTCGCCAAAATACCCACATCCCTCAAATCCACATTTAAGCTTGACACGGGACGGTGGTGGAAGGGGCTTCAGCTTAATCGGAGCCATTTATCAGCCCTTCAACTATGGACGATGAAATCCAGGCTCAACCAGTTTACTCAAGATGTATACCAAAGTAATGCAAGAGAAAAATAATCAAAAACACAACCTTGCAACGTACTGCCTCCACCACACCACGGGATTCTAGGGCCTTGGCCTCCGCCATATCCACAAGGCAACACACCAAACCGCAGGGCTGCTTTCAAACCAGATACCTTTTACACCGGCTTTGCCGCAAGGGCGCTGTTCAAACAGCGCCCTTGCGGCAGCGTTGAGCGTACTTCCAAACGAAGGAAACGAAGGAAAAAAACTGTTTTGCCTGTCGCCTTTACCTTTACGGCGGCCTGTCGGGCCAAGCTGTCGCGTGCTATGGAATACAAATCGGGCCCGACAGGCCGGTGAAGGAATTTTTCCAGCAGAGGATTTTCTGGGTGACGTTTAAAAGGCCCTCTGTGCATAAGGCCCTCTATTCAAAGGTTCCTCGATTCATAAGTCCCTCGAAAAGACCCTCTGTGCATAAGGCCCTCTATTCAAAGGTCCCTCGATTCATAAGTCCCTCGATTTTCCATCGGTTCCTGCCGCACACTGGCTTGATATGGGAGAGGTGCAAATTCATGAAAAACTTGTTGAGTGAAAGAGGTGACAATTCTAATATTGAGTTTTTTTAGAACAAAAAATATTTTCTGCTTCCTTTCAAGATTTTTTTTCTCACAGATTGTAAGATCTGTCGCAAGACCATACCGTGCCCTAAAATCTGTCGGGCACTTTATGACCCGAGAGCCCGACTTTTTGCAGCTCTGTTGACTATATTCAATCTTATATAAATAGGTCACTGATACAGGTCCAAGGGGCAAATGGGGGCCCCTACCATGCAGTGGCGTCCCCACACTGCGCCTTGGCGCCCCCTGAAACGTTGCTTCCCACTCCAGTATCCCTTATGTGCCTTTAAAATGACACCAAATGTGTCTGGTGACAGTCTTCTGCGTTCCATCGTGCCGCAATTATCTATCTGAACGGTTTTTTTAATTTCGAACTCTTTCACGACATAAGTGAACTTTAACGTTATGACTCTCACCTCATGTGAACCCTGGTGACATAATACAATCACCGGAACGTGTCATAAATTATTGAACTGGTTATAAGAATCAATGGATTTAGCCCTTCGTATATACCACATGTTTTTGCTTGCATAACAAGATATCCGTGATAATTCTTCCAAAAGTTACAAGGCTCGAAGACTGACTTTGACGGTTATTGGCAGCCTGTGTAGTAAAGATTTGTAAAAAGAAGTAAAGCTCTCTTTATAGGAAACAGGTACGTTTTTGCCCATATTAAGACTGAGCAGTGCACAGAGCCAGAGGTAATTGGGGCAATGATCCTCCACTTCCGGCTGGGCGAATTCGACGCTGTTCATCGACCAGCGCAGGATGAGGTGGAAATATCCGGCCGGGCTAAACTGGCTTTGTTTCAGCTGATTTATTTGTTGCAGACTGGAAATGGAAGCGGAACGCGTAACTAAAATTGAGGAAAAATTGCCTGTTATGAAACTGAAGAAATACTACACAAGGTCGGTGGATTTTAAGTTGTTTTGGGGAGTAAAATCACAACAGGGGCAAAATCAGTAGCACAGCCGTAGACTGCTTTGTTGAACAGTTTCATCTTGTGCCGCGAAAGGCTGGGTTAGAAAGGCGGAGCCTGTCTGTGGATTGGCTTGATTAGGACTGCCTCACGAATACATTCTGCGGCAAATCGGTGCGGCGCTTTAATGACATCCGCACTCGCATTCCCCAGGGGCTGACGTTGCAGTCGTGATACTGTTGGTGCCGAAAGTTAGCAACAGAGGCGGTATGAGGTCTTTTTTGGGTAGGTGCAAACGATAAAATCTTGTCTTTTATGTGAAATTTGATTGTTTTAGGAGAAATGTCGATCTCTTTTCCCGGACCCGCGGCTGGCTTCTAAGCACTCTGTCGACGGCCCTATCCCAGATAAACCTAACGCTGTCACCAAAGGCGTCGCCTCGTTATTTTTACTGGGTAGATATAGACCCTGGGCGAGCAATGACCGGGAGGGGAGGCGAGTTTTGATCATATTGACTGTCTTGGAAACGCTAACCACGATGCACATCCCCAGCACACACGTACGCAGGACCACGCGGGTAACAGGGATACAATAAGAAAAAAACCTTGATTGACTCCAAAATGTTTTGGAGGGACTCGTGAATCCTCCTGATTCACAAATTATGGGTCGTTCTCCCGTCCCTCCTCCCCCAGTTTTCGATGCCTATGTCTATTACTTTGACAAATCAGCACGATTGACTGCGAAGCTCAGAATGGGCGGAACTTTTTTGTTTTGCGATGGGGAAGAATATGTACTTCTTCTTAGAATATGTACTTCGCCGAAATATTTGTTTACCTAAAGCGGGACTCCCGGTGCGGTGACCTTTACCAATATGCCGACTGACTAGTGGAAGGTGTCACATTGGCATAGGTCACCGCGGTGTAAATTCTGTTTTGGTCAGTTAGACTGGGTGGGAACACTGGTTAAAATTGTTCTGATAGTATTTTCAGAGTGCAGAGAACTTTGCATCCAAAGGCCAACACCAAATATCAGCCTTATTTGGAACGTTGTACACATAGTGTTCACGTTGTATATCTGTGTTTCGATCCAACATTGCAGCTGGAACCTTTCCTACCGAACTGAATTTTGCCGCAGCCTCCAGCATTCCAAACAAGTCAATTCTTATCTCATGAGTGTCTTATATCCTTTTAAAAAATCGCCAAAGGCTTCGTTGTGCTTGCAATCAGCGGAAGACGAGAAAGCTGGTTAGTTTTGTTCATTTTTCCTCAATGAAACTGGTGTCTGACCTCGTACCCTCAAGTCGAATTGCATTTGAGAAATTGCAATCCAATAAGCATCTGAACGTCATGGCATACACTCGAAATTGTAAAATGTTATTCAAATGTAAAATTTGCGCTGGCTAACCCATATGCCGCTCCTTCCATTTTTTGTCCTAGCCTTGTGCCAATGTGCTGTTTGCTCTTAAGAACTACGCCAATAGTTTTTCTAGGAATAAAACATACGTGAGCTTGAGCAATGCACATATTACGATTTCATTGACCGGATGAGTAATGTATGAAGTAGAATATCTATTTCATAATGTCCATTATTTTTCGAATTATACTTTTCTCACGAAGGACATAGAACCGAGGCAGATGTCTCTATTTTTAAAGTAGATGTTGTTCCCTCTTAGCTTTGTTACCATACTGGCCAATGTTTTCCATGAACATTTTTTGTTGTTGTATCATCTTGACCTTTGGGGCCCGGAGATGGCCCCAGTCGTGTTACCGCAGTTTTGCATTTTGCATGTCACAGCTTTTTAGGCTATGAACATTCTCGAGTCCACGCAAAAACAAACAAAGCTGTTAACATTGCGTATGAAACCAGGCCTAAAGGCAGCTTTATCTTCGAGCATTGCAGTTGGCCGCGACAGCTTAAACTTAGTTCAAACATCCCTGAATCACAAACGTTATGTGAAGGGTGCATACAGCCCACGCTGACCCATGCCAACTGGAATGAATCCTCTTATCCGTTTGACACCGCTGTCTCGGCTGATTGGCAGGTATCTCTCGTACCAGACACCAGTGAGCGCTCCTTCTGCCGGACGCGCCTAGTGCGTGGCACCAACGCACCGGCGTTCGACGAGAGGTTCTCCTTTGACTTCTTGGCCGAGGACCGCGGCAAGAGGCTAATGGTATCCGTGTGGCACCGCCACGTGCGCAGGGGGTGAGTGGAGTTTTGTGGCCGTGTGGTGTGTGAGTTTTATAGCCACTTTGCTATCGTTTAATCCAAGAAAAACTATCCTCCAAAGTGGCGAGATTTAATAATACACGTGATATATGGTCTGTAACTGTTCAGGCGATTTGAAGTATTTTTAATTTATTGAGGATAAAGTTCTAGAAAATTGTCCTGCTTGTCTGGAATATAATAATTGAATAAGAAACAGGAAAATGTGTATATTTAACCCACCTCGTGATCGTATCATGGCCCACATTTGTCCCGTTACATTCGTTATTTGCTCCGTGATAACATTATACAGTAGGATGTCCTGTCACTGTTTGAAGGGATGTTTCAACTCTGGTCGTGGCTTCCAGCAAACGGAGCAGCCGACCATTGTTGCGTGATGATTTGGTCTGCACGGCTACATCTTTTGAAGCGTGATCCGAACGGAACTTGTACAACTTGGCAGGCGGAGTGAGCTGATGGGCTGCATGTCCTTCGGCGTGTCCAACATCCTGACAGTTGAGATAGCAGGCTGGTTCCGCTTGCTCAGCGAGCCGATCGGACGCGGCCGACACTTTGCCGTGAGACCAGCGTCCGCGCGACGCAAAACTTCCAGTAAGTGTCGCGTGTGCTTGGAAAGTTTAGAAGTGCTATTAGTGAGCCAGTTAGCCCGCAAATTTGCGACACGTCTCTCTTTAAAGGCCCGATAAAAACAGGAACTCCATTTTCTGTAGACCGTGCTGTATTTCTGGTTAGTATTTACTCAAATCCGAGCTTGTTGACTCTGTTCTGACTTTGCTTAGTGGGCTGTTAGAACTTATGTTTGAACCGATATACATTTCTCTGGCGGGGCGTTATCCAGCTGGCTGATGTGTTTTACGTAAAAATTTGGGGGTCTGGTGGCATCCGCAAAGGTGGTTGGTATCACCCTAATTTTGATATTAATTAGCGATATATATATATATATATATATATATATATATATATATATATAAATATATATATATATATATATATATATATATATATATATATATATATATAAATATATAAATAAATATATATATATATATATATATATATATATATGTATGCTTAAGATGAAGGAATGCCTGCAGTTGCATAGCGGCGGGTGGTGGCTTCAATGGGCTGCAGCTTCGGGCCCAAGGCATTTCACCTGAAGTTTTGGGATGCTGGTATATTACCGTGGTGCCCATGGTTCCCTTGTCAACCACTTAAATGGAATGACGACTGCATTTCCAATCCAGCCACACGGATAGGAGAGAGTGGTCTAAGACGCCCAGGGTCGGTAAGAAGCCTTTTCAGTTTTCCTTGAAAACTATGCACAGCAGGCTATTTTTAATGTTCTTGAGGGATAGCAGACAGCTTGTCCTTTTTTGGGACGAGGCGAGAGCGCGGTTGGGAGTTTCGCCTGGTTTTGGTGAGTAATTCTTTATTTGTGTGTCTCTTAACATAAGATATTGTGTCGAAGTGTTCAAAATGTTACTAGACATCCGTCAGTTTGTCACCTGTAGGTTCACCGCCTACCAATATGATATTTTTGGCGTCAGAATAGCGTTTGATCGGATGCACCGAAATTGTCTCTGGTAAATAGCGCGCCATTTATTTTCACCATTAGAAGGTGGTAAGACGCCCCATGCAGATGGCTGCTAAGATGCCCAGGGGCGGCGTTTTACACAACAGGTGAAGCGTCTTACACTATATACATGTCGATTAATTTTGGAATGTTTCACAGACAGTTGTATAATCATTTGACCATTTTTAGACACATTTCAGGACAGGGTCGGTCGGCTGCGTGATAGCCAGCTACGCTGACCACTCCACTACCGCGCCCCCTTGTCGTATAGCATCTAATTCCTAACGGATCATCCTAAATCTCTTGAACAATTTTGACGATGGAGGTGATGGGGGTGGGGGCCTGGCAGATAGTCCCAGCCACATAGGTATGCCATCGGACTCAGTCGGGACAAATACTTTGAATAAGATGATCTGATCTCCCAAAATCCTTTCCAGCAGGGTTATTTAATTTTTTCCAGCAGGTGCTGCGTCATTAAACATGATTATTTATTTAATCACCCACGGTTATAGCATACGCGGACCCGATATCGCCTATCGGTGGTGCAAATGATCAGGGGCGCAATCCGAAACTGGGGCGCCAATTTTGGGCGGATAAGCCTATCACATAGCCCCAAAATCGATAGCGGGAGGGGGTGCTGAAACCTATCGCTGGAGAGCCAGCATTCATTTCCTGGTTTAGGGAGGGGAGGTGGGAAACAACATTTTAGGAGGGCGCCGTCGGATGGGCACAGATGGGCATGCATGCCGTGCACTGACGCGGATAAAAAATAGGTGGCATACGCGTGTGACCTGTGTCGGTAGGACGGTAGGACACAGGTCATATGTGAGCAAAGTTCTGGAAAGCTTGTTTCAGAGCTCGAACACCAGTGATGGTAGCTCAGTTTCACGCAGCACAGTGACGGCAGCTTATTTCAAAGCTCAAACACAGTGCCTGTATGTTAAATATCAGTATGAATGCACTTTAAGCATGCGCATCCGTCTTATACTGTCTTTTCAGTTCGAGCACATGGTGTCTGTAGGCACTTTGTTTAAGCTCTGAAATGGGCTACCTCAAACTTTTCCGTACATGTTCCCAAGAATCGTTACAGTGTTCGGGCAATATACTTTGTCAAAATCTCCTACTGGTTTTCCTCAATTTGACTCTAGTCAGCAAAAAAAATATTGTTCGTTCACAACAGTTAAATGTTCTGCTGCTTTGCCGAGTGTCATCCGCACCTTTCAAACATTGGGGTTATGTTTTTTAACCAAATAGTTTGCTACAGTTTTCCCCATTGATTTTATTATTAGTTTCTAAAACGCCCATGGGGTGGGCGTCCTATCCACCCCAGTGTGTAAGACGCCATTTTGCAATGACTTACAAAACTTTTAAAGTTCTCTTACCTACTGCATTGCAAGAGATGATACTCTTCAATTTTGAAGAAAAATGATTGACCAAGGCATTGAATGGTAAATTTGAACAACACTGAAAGCCGTTTAGTAAAATCCCTCTTTAACCTTAAGGGTGGGCGTCTTGCACCACTCTCCTCTACATTTACGCTTCGTTATCATAATTTCGATACTTAGCTGCAAATTTGATTGGATACACTGACGGATCCAGGAAGGGGAGGGAGGGGGTGGTAGGAAGAGAGGCATTTGCAGCCCCTAGTCCTCCGATTGAGTTCAATTTTCTTCATAACCGCTGTTTTTCATGATTTTCGTCCCCGTTGCTCCCGCAAACCAGGTCTCTCACTGACTGCGTCTCCCTGCTGCGCCATGTGACAGCCGCGTTTACGTTTTCCAGAAGCGGCCGCCGAACATGACGTGCCATGGCAGGAGAGGACATGGGAGGAGCCTGAGGCGGTCCGGTCTCAGGTGACATACCGGCGACAATCGCCTGCCTTCCGCCCTGAGGAGGCGGCTGGCTCTGTTCCTACACCTGATACCTCCGTCCAGACAGCGCAGCTACCGCGACCAGTTCCAGCCCACTGCAGACAGCCAATGCAGTTACCCTGTCCTATTGGCCGAGCTGCACCGACATCGCCGGCTGAGCGCGCCCCATGGGACCCTCCCGCACACACAAGCCAGGTCCAGAAGCACCGGGCGTCGGCACCAAAACAGGACTGCAGAGGCCAGCTAGAGGTCCTCGAACGCGTCTGCTGGGGCCAGCGCGCTGCCGCCTGTGGTGTGCTGGGACAGAGGAGCTGCAAAAGTATCGCCACTGCTCAACCCAGCCGGCACCCGCCGCCGTGGACCCAGCAGGAGCGGACACCAGCCTCTGAGGGACCCTATCATCGCTTCGTTATCCAGCGAAGACACAAGGGGTTCGGCCTATCGCTCGCCTGGACATGCCCGCCCAGGTAAGCTCTCATGTTTCTACATATCACAGGCGCCGTGAAAAACATCCCGAGACTTTTATGCTGTATCATGTGACACATTTTGAATTCATTGACTGCCTAAGTTTCAACTACGACGCAAGCTTTGAGTCAATATCACAAGGTTTTTGATGTTTCTCTTGGATACCAACAGTCCGAATTCCCAATGCTGCGGTTGTAACCGCATTAGCTTGCGCGCATGCCGAGGATACTCCTCCCACAATTGGGCGCAACTGAGGGACGGCACCTGTCACCCCGGGGGATTGCAGGAGCTGCTCAGGAATAAGAAACGACGTCTGATCTGCAGCAGAGCATTTGCGGCACGCATTACCGATACAGGTATTTATGTTTGACTATATGACTACTGGTATGAGTGAAGTTTATTGCAAGCCATACGGGGAGGCGTGCCACCGACGTGCTTACAGCCAATGAAGTTATGCGCACCATAAACTACCATCAACACGTGGCCAGCACCATTTCCACAAAATTGTTACTGCTGCACGCGGATAATGATATTATTTGTTACGCCGACAGCCTTATTAGGAAATAACCGTTATGGAACTTCTGAATATTCTCGACATGAGATGAAGCAGGCCCCGATCAAGTAGTTTCGTAGCATTACGTCCTCAGGGGGACCGGCACCAATGATAAAATGCCGCACAATATCAAAATTACACTTCTGGAGCTTTAAAAAGAATATTCAAGACAGGGGTGCCGCGACAAATTCCTGCGCACGAAGGCCAGACTTCAAGGGAGCCTCCTATCTCTGACCACGAGGGGGTCTCTAAAGTTGTTCGTGCCCTCCACAATAGAGTGGACCAGATGTTCAGTTTTGATTTATATACCATTGTAGACAACCTTTTTGTGCTCTTAGATACAATTTTTTATTTAAAAAATGCTCCTAGAAGTATTTCAAGGGCCTCAACTATAAATGAAATACGTACCAATGATGCTAGGGACCTCCTCGCCATTAGAGGGACCTCTGCGTGCCATCAACTCCATCGGACAGGGCCTTCTTGACCTGTTCAATGGTCTGACTTCGAAATTTGGGAAAGGCCAGGTTCTTCTGGATGCCTACTTTTCCATGGCCTTGAATGTTGGTTTGACATAATTTTATAGCTTTTGTAAGATTGCAAAAACATAGCCGGACAGGGACATCCAGCAGGGTGCGACAGTGTCATCCGCCCCACCCCCTCCTCTCCACCGCTGTAGAAAGGGTGACACCCCCTCCTCGAGAACAGCGATGCATGTGTGTTTCCAACCTAAGGGATAAGGGAATTTTTGTGGAGATTGACGACCGCTTTATAGTCCAATGGACTGAAAGGTTTTACTATCAGAATAGAAATACACCAAGGATTGTGACATGGGACGTTTTTGGGCAAAAACTGTGCTCGAACCACGTGAAAATAAGCTCCGATAAGGCTTTGAGGCCCCTTTGAACATTGATGCCCTATTCAACTCCACAAATTGGAGTCCCTGGTTGCAGCCTTAGGAAACTATGCCTCCATGGATTTTGGGTCTCCATTGGGGTTTTTGTAGCACAGTGTGAGTCGGTGTCACCCCATCCAACCCCCGCTCCCTGGATCGAGAAGTAATCCCAGCCTTGGTCCTCCAAACGGATTGGAAATAGGTGCAGGTGTTGGAATATCCTCTGTGTTCACCTTCGCGCTATCCATTCACTCTCCTCAGGGTACCAAGCCATCAAGATCAATCGGCACTGTAATCTTTACGGGGATGCTATCAAAAGTTTGGCAGTTCGACTGGGTCGCGTCGTGAAACAGGTATCTAATTACACCCTCAGGCGACGGCCCGAGCCAGCTAGGTCGTTTCAATTAAACGGCTGAGTTATCAGATGGCTTTGTTTACGACCTGCGCAGCAGCTGAGTTGGCGTCGCATCGCTCGGGATGACGAGTCGTAAAAACACACCATAAAACTCACGGACTGCTTAGAGAAGCCTCCTCCTGTCGTCGAACTCGCAGCGTTGGTGCCAACGCTGTCTCGCTCATGCATGCAATCTTGCAGATCGCGCAGGGATTCGTCTGTCAGAAAATTGGCAGGCTCACGAGATTTGACGGAGGGGCGACCACATTTCGGGGATACGAATGGCAAAACCACCACTCCAGATGCTGATGTGACAATAATTATTGGGCCTTATCTGGGATGCCATTTTTATTGTATTGTTTAACAGGTTGTGCTTTCCTCAGCCCCATCCCGTCTGGAAACGAGAATACCCCTCTGCAGCGACTCGAAAGGAACATCACCGGCATTCATACATCCTTATGCCTTTGTATCTGTTTGGAATGCAATTAGATATATAATAGCGTTCTAGGTGACATTCAGATGACCTTATGGTGCCGGATAAGAAACGTTGTCGTTGTGATGTGACACATTTTGGGGGTTTGCATGCAGTGGACACCAAGTATGGAATGTTATAGGTTAGCTGGGTACTGTCAAATTTTAGTTTTTTAAGCTATGTCACATGCTTTAACATGGGCTTAAGTCTGGTCGAAAATTGCAGGGGGCGCCCCACCCCTCTTTCTAGGCCTCCCGGATCAGGCCCCAGCATCCGTGGTACCTGACCCGCTTCTATCAGCAGTCAGTGCTCAGCAGGTATTGTGGCGTCGTGTGTCACGAGGTGGACCGGGGCTACCATTTGAGAACGCAATGGCGGGTCGAAATTGATAAATAGGGGAAAATTATGTCCAATTGAAAAATCATTAAATGAGTAGTGGATTTCACCTTTTGAGGGATTTAAGAGTAAAAACGGTTTATTACCCATATCCCTCCTGGGGAGGTATGACCATCGGGCCGATTTCCGGCACGATCGGTCGACGGGCCCGCACCCTTCCCCCTTTGAGGGAGGGAGGGGGATGCATCCTTCACCGTCTGGGAGGCCTGGCACTCTGCAAACGGCTCGGGTCCTGGGCGGGCAGGTCGCCGCGGGCGCCGGCGGCAGAGGCAAGTGCTGGGGGCGGGTAACAACAAAGCAACGGAATGTGAGTACCCGGAATAACGAGCCGTTCAAAATTAGTGGTTCCCTCCAAATTTTCGACCAGACTTTAGGCGAAAAATTGTTTTCGGTGGAACTATGTGATTGAATTTGGCGTATGACGTGGAGTGAAACTAGACCTCGAAACATTTAATTTTGGTACTTGGCTATTACAGATATTACATAGGATGTTAAATGGGGAAAGTAACGGGGGGGATAGGTGTGTCTGATTGGGGACGATGTGATGTTGGGTGGCTGCGGATTTCCGAAACATGTTGAAAAATGTAGCTGGCGCAAGAGCGATGAACGTTTTATTGCGAGTGGTCCAACCAAATTTGTAGTATATTTTTCGATACAGTGAGATATGAGAACGAAGAATCCAACCTATCATAAACTAACATGCTAATTGCTAACCAAGGTCGTAACGTAGATTGTAATTCAGATTTTGATGTTATCAAGGCCGCTATGCAACTGATCGCTTTGGTTTTGTTTCTTTGAATGCCTAACACTCTGTCCAAAATAAAAATAAATTCCCACTTTGCTATCGAAGCTTTTAAAAGGGTGAGAGTAAAAAATGAGGATTGAGAACCGATGAAAGAATATCGGACGTAACGTTAAGCTTTGTCAGGGTGGGAGTGAAATCAGGATAGAGAACCGATGAAAGAATATCGGTTATAATGTTAATAAGCTTAATAACTTGTGCTATGAAACAGTTAGAGTAATCGATAAGAATCGAGTAATTTCCGAGTCCTTGCCGCCTCCAGTGTAGATATTGATTCGAGGATTAACGTCCTAGCGCGTTCTACGTTTATAACGTAAGATGCGTAAACGGACTAATATTTAATAACCTTTATAATAAACCAGCAACAGGAATGAACGTAACAGCATTTAAATTCGTCTTATTATTCCTCCGAATCACTACATGTATCGAACAGAATGCGAAACGCGTAGAGTGCACAAAAAGGAGGGAAATTACCGTCCTGAGGAAACGCGAGCCGGCTACGAGAAAGGCGACGGCATGTGGCTGACTGGTGCAGCGGCAGGTGGTAAGTAGTATATTTTTGGGGGCAGGGGGTAATGCAACATACCCTACAGGCGTGACCCTTATGATTTATGATAGTATCTGTTGATGAGTATGTATGCAATCGAGTCCGTATAAATTGACAGCGCATATTCTAGAAGATCCTCTGAGTATTTTGCTTTGCATAAGTCATCAAATAAATAAGAGGCTAATTATCGTTCTCAAGGAACAGGTAAAATTATTGATGATTAATTATAATTTGATTGGAAAAGGTAATGTTGATATAATATGCACGCATTGCAATTAGTAACGGTAATTCAGATGCACGATTTATGTTTAAAAAGGGCGTAAAAAGGGGCCCCAAGGAGGAAAATATGTGTTACACAATAACACGCACCAATGACACAAACCTCTCCACTAAAATTATGACAGGTGTTTGTTAAATTCTGTGATAGCGATGAACGTTTACCCAGTCGATTTCTTCCTGACTTTCTTTGCATTTCGTTAGACTCGATAATTACGTTAATTACGTTGAAAACAGTGCAAAGGAATAATGAGTAGATGATACAGTAAACCATTTATGTTGCATTAATAAACCAGAGCTGTCATTTTTTTGCTAATTGTTGTAACATTAGTATTACCAATTTGGATGTTTAAGCTTCCTGGTAATTGTTTTGAGACTACCCTCCAACAATTTTCGCCCAGGGCACTGCCAAGTAACAGAAACCTGGAAAACGCAGGGTGCACGAACCCATTTCCACACGCATAGGAAGACCGGCAAGTCCAGCAAGATTTTTTATTTCATGGGTTATTTCGTTGGCAAGATTCCGGTGAAATTGGGCTGCGCATAGGCGGGCTGAAGCTCGTGATCGCTGTCGACGTTTCAGGAATGTGAATGGTACGTTGAAATTATTAGCGCGAATATTGATATAATTAAAGTATGATGCCATTGATGAGAAAAATCTGTCTCCACTTGTATTTAAATGTTACATACCTCCCCCCTTATTATTGGAAATTCACAAGTCAAAATCAGTATTAAGTAAATTGAATGTATTCATATGTGAGAAAGATTAAAAAAGTGTAACGTTCAACGTATGTGAAAGTTAAAGTAATGTAAATCATCTTGGTTACCATTCAATAAAAATTGGGAAGATTAACATACATAAGTGAAAGTGGAACGGAGGCGATGGTCTTTTCGATATTAATAGGAAAGTCTCTAATATCGTGTCGAAAACTTATGATAATACCTTTGGTTAATTCTTTGTAACATACCCCTTCAGCATGCATGTTAGATGTATCGTCACCTGTAACCCCTTCTACATAGCTTTATTTGGTCATACAGACGCGACAGTGTCTCGGTGCCCTGTGACGTTACAGCGTCCGCCGGTGAGCCGGAGAGAATTTGCCGACGCAGCGTCGACGGCAGCGGCTGCGACGGCAGGCCGTGGCAGCGGTGACCATGAGCTGTAGCATGTTCGATGTACAGATGTATTACAGGGCGGCTCTGCATAAGTTGGATCATAAAGAGGTTTGAGGAAATTACACTGCACCACATATTATGATGTTTACCAATGCGTAATATTTTTTTGTGAGAATCGAACAGATGTATGAAAAAAACAGATCGATTGTGGCCTTTCTAGCAGCAATTGTGAAGTGAAAAATATTTTCCAGCTTCTTTGCCTGTTTTCCCATTTTCTTCATTTTAGAGTCATGAACATTTTTGTCAGGTACTTCCGTGCATGTTAAGATATTGAAGAATAATGAGAAAGATTAGCGGAGATAGATATACGTATCCATACGAAATGAGTAAGTTTAATTGCCTTTATATAGGATCCTTTAGCTGTCCTTTGTTTTATTTTGATACACAAAAATCTGAGACGTTAACAGGCACACGCGGCTTTACACGTTTTGCAATAGCATTTATCAGCCCTTTTCCAGCTTTGTGTTTCTGAATAATGACCGAAAATGGATAACTTGTTTTTTTTTGTAATATGACGGATCATGCCATATACATTTTGATGTCCGCTGATATTTTGCACATACAGTAAGGTAATAACTGATAGTAAAATATGTTTCTTCTCACTCTTTTAATTCGATTTCTCATCTTTAACGTAAATTGACACTTGAACTTCAGGCGTTTTCGTGCATATTAAATGGCGAATGCACATTGATGATGCGATTGATTGATTATCGTAAATGAGTGATGATTGTAAATGATATTGAAGTTTATTTTTCTGATATTTCATTCTATTCTATATTTTATTCTATTTTTTATTTCAGGCCTCTATCTGCTGCTTCGTATCCTTGCACGAAAATTCTGGGTATATACAGAGGCTTACACAGTGATGGTCATATCCGAGTAAATTATTATATTTTCAGAAGTCATCATTTGTTTATTTAAAGCTTATTTGTGTTTATATTTGTTTATTAAATATTTACAACATTATAGGGCAAAGGAAATGAAAGAATGTTGATGATAGGGTTAGAGGTGAATAATGGTTGTGGAATTTTAATTTACTTTCTACTCAGCTCGGGTCTTTACATACACCTGACGATTCGTAAATCCCCTCTATATTTATGATTAATTACCGCAGCGGAGGCTGGTATGGTATCTACTGTCAGTTTCTTTTAAACCACAAAGATTACATCGAGGCTTCGAACCATCGCCCCATTGAGCTAAATGTAAAATAATCAATAAGCTAAAGTAAATAATAATGTTAGGAGTATACAATACCAGTAAGGGTATGTGAAAGAGCGAGTAACCTATCAATGGATTGGGTTGCTCCCGCTAATGTCGATTGTTTTTTTTTGTTGTTGAAAATAGCGAATAACATCAGTATAGATAACTGGGAACTGGAATCTTACAATGGGTAATAGCCATTATATTAAATAGAGTTGATATTAAGAAAGTTCAAATATTAGGTTGCAGGCATACTTGCTCGTATATAGAAGTGATGACTATCATGAGGATATTAATTAAGAGTATAGTTGAACAGAAGAAGCGCTCGTGAGATGAAGATGAGCAAGCCCGCGTGGCGACTGATAAGATTAGGAGATTGAAATGGGGCAGAAATTGTGGACCAATCTTGGCGGCCCGCGAAGAACTCGATGACTAATTATATTATTGCTGTAAATTAATGGTGTCCCTATAATAAGAGGTCACCTAATTTACTCTAGGGATTGTTACCTGGAACTTCTCTAGAGGTGATAATTTGGACGTTATATATCGGAGGGTGGAGGAAATTTGTCTAGAATAGGGATTACAGCCATTTAAGGGGGATAGTAAGAATGGGCGAGCGAATGAAGTCATCATTCGCTCGATGATGATAATATTCTTCTATCATCCTTATCGAATGATAATGACCAAATTGTATGGATGTTAGTATAAGGACCGATAGACACCATGGCTGTGGGGTGGAGACGTACAAGTTATCATTTTACTCCCAAGATACCGCAGTGCCGATTTTTTTGCAGAGTATCCAGGGCTCCGCATTATCGAGTTCCGGCGAGTTGTTCAAAGATTGGTCCCGTTCAAAAATCTGGGCCCTCAAGTGTAGATGACCCTTCCATCTAGCTTGGGACGGGGAATGAAAAGGGGGATGGGTGACGACATCCTTGGCATGTCAATCCCTGGTGCGTTAGGGAGGGCGCAAGATACAGAGCGGAAGATAAGAGAAGATGCCCCCTTCCCAGGGATTCAGCTCAACCGGAGGGAGTTATTGATGATGACGATACGATGATGGTGATGATGAATGATAAGTAGGTGATGAAGAATGACGATATTACACCACACTTCCATTTTGGCTCGCGGGACGTAACTGGTGTGTACAACTCCCTCGGGATTTACCATGAGCGCAAATTTTATTGTTGTTTGGGGCTTATCGACGCACCAACTGCCAGGGTCATATGGCAAATTTTATTGTTGTTGCCACGGGCAGATTTTGAAGAAGATGATGAAGAAGTGGATGATGCCGGGGGATGACGATCTCGGTCCGACGACCTAGGAGCGGTGACGACCCCCTAGGGAAGGGGTTAGCGTCAGAAAGGGGACATATAGTTCATCTTAGAATGAACTATATGTTGGCGCTAACACCCAGGTTGATGTCGTAGTTATGTCATAGCCGTAGTTATGAAGTAGCCGTGGTTATGCCGAAGCAGAAGTCCGAAGGAATGAGAGAGCGATAGAGGAGGTTGGCTGGATGTAGACCTAGCCAACCCTATCAGGACAGACCCTGATAGTATCGGGATTAGCCCGATTTCCTCTCAGAATCATGTAGGGGAGACAATTGAGTAGCGGCGCGGCTACCCAGTTCCGGCAGGGTGGCGACCCTGTCGGCTGCCAGGATTAGCCTGACGAATCCCTTGGAAGCAGATGCGGCCTGGGACGCCCCCGCACTGTATGTTAACGCCTGAAAATTGGGAGCGGTCGGTGCACCAAGGTGCCGATCCGGGGAATGGCTGGCCCAGCGATCACCATCGCTGTTGGCTAAATGTTTTTCGGACTTATATTATTTTTGTTTATTAAGTTTGTGCCACGCACGATAGGGTAGAAATGATAGTCAAAGACGAGCAAGTATACCGGGCAGACATGTGTTCATTGCGATAATGGGCATGTATTGAGGATCGACAGGAGGCGACTTAGATATTTTATTGCCAGGTTCAAAAGAACACTTGAGTTTAGAGGGCTTTTGTGAATTCATTGATGGAACTGGACTTTGAGGGCTTCAATACAGATATTGATTGGCTCTGCACTTTGAGATATTGATACGAATTTAACGCCGAATATAAATGAAGGTTAGTTGCAAGCCATCCAGTAACAAGAAAGGGGGAAAATGTAGAGAGCAGCAATAATAAAAAGGGAGATGTAGACGGTCAGAGGTACCACTCCTATGTGGATTAGTTGGGAGGGAGCACCACAGATTCTAACATTAAAAATTATGATACTTTGAAACTAATTGAATCAAATGAATCAAACTGGAAACGACAACAACAATGAACATATTTACAATACAGCATCACTGAAAAATAGAATATAGGTTAGCAATAACCCATTTTGGCCACCACTTGGATTTTTATTTTTTTGCACTTAACTTACCCCTTTTATGCATGTCCGGCTCGTTATTTCGTGTGCTTTCATGCTCATTGTAATGTTTGTTGGTTCTCTGTGTGTGCAATCCAGTGTCTGTCCATGCTACCCATCTCCCGAAATATTTGCGACAAAGGGGGAGGTGTTCTTTCGGAACTTTATTAACTTCAAACATATGTTATATTATAATGAAAATTTATTAAAAATACTTCCATCGGCTCTTCCACCGAACCCTACGTCACATCGTCTCGAGCTTTCTTTGCGTCAGTACAGGGACGGATCCGGGATTTCCGGTTGGAGACGCTGTTTGGTCCGGGTGCCCCATTCGGTACTGAACGGGTCGCCAATTTGCATCGCAGAGGCGCCAGTACTTACATGGAGGGGGAGTGACATTTCAGGGGGCGCTGGGGCATGGTGTGTGTGGGGGTGGAGGGGGCGCTGGGTGGGTCGACGGGGGCACGTGCTTCCCTTACTCCCCCGCCTGGAGCTACCTATGCCCCAGTACTTACAGAAGAGATGGAATTTGCCATCGCACATTGCAAGCACCAGCTGAGATCTTCAAAAGCGGGCGTTGGGGTCTGTTCCAACGCTTTTTACATCCTCCTCAAACCCGCACTAGTTCGATTGATAATCCAAAACAAAACATTTTAGGTTAACAAACACCATGTGTTGTGGGTATTTTCTGATTGTGGCTTAAGTGTTGTTCTGCGTGTCATTCTAACTCAAATATTTGAACTAGGTATGCCAGTCTTTCATTAAATTTAGCCAGTTCCATATTTTCGCCGAGGCCGCCATATAGACGTATGAGCCGCTAGCAGTCGCGAACAGCTGATATCTCCTCCGAGCTCCTCCGGTGCTGCTTCGGCGGACGCAGTTTTTCGCACTTTCTCCAGCCTCTTCCAAGTTCCTCTCATCTCTTTCGGATGAGGCACCGGGACAGACCGCATGGCAACCCGGGTCGGTTGCGAATAACTCGATATATAAGCAGGGAATGGTTCGGCCTCTGAAAGCATGTTCAAATGCCCTTCCCGTGGCCATGACTAAGTGTGCTTTGCAATAGCTGTTTTTTTATGCTAGCGGGATATTAATCTGCACTTTCTTCCAGAATTAAAGAATTGTTACTATCGCGAACACTTTCCAATCAAAGCAATCACACTCCAGCTTCAAAGAAGACATCTTGATATTTACATCAGAAGCACTGAGCCCAGAAGGCACTCGCTATTTTTGGATACTGCTGATTTGCGCTGCGTTTCTGGACATCATTATTTGTCGGCGGATCAGTTTTCGCTCAGTAAAACAAAGAAACAACGTCAGAGTATTCGATGACGGGTGTAATCTGCCAGTAATTTGGGCCCACGCGAAGCGCGCAGCGTTAGGGGCGCCCTGATGAGGAGCCGTAACACACATCGGATACGCTGGTGACATCATTATACCGCGAACTGGCCATCTCAGGGCACGGCATTGCACTCAGTTGTGACGGTAATGGGCCTCCGACTCCCGGGGCATCCACCGACTGCCCTTGTTTGTTTGCGACTCGGCCGCAGAAACAGGAACGCGAGTTTCAAGACGCATCCATTGCTAGTGGATGGCTTCACCTGACACCATGCAGAGAGCGGGACGTCCTCAACAGCGATGCCCATTAATGTCGAAGTATGGATATTATTAATATGCCTACGTTTGGAACATTTGGAAGCTCTGTGGCACTCTCTGAAGTATCGTCTCCCCTCCCCACCTCTCTCCCATGATGCGTGTATCGACACCCCCGTGTTAGGATTTGGCGTCCACCTGGTAAGTTTTCCCGCAAACAAGTGGTGCGTCTGGTCTGAATGGTGCCCCCCCCCGACTATACCCCCTGTTGGAAATTCTGGATTTGCTTATGATTTGGAATGGGCACACAGAAGCACAGCGAGCTTGCGAAGACCCACGGACCCCAGATCTGATAGGGGGTGCATATTTTCTCTCCAGAAGCGTCGGGAGGGCCCGCCTCGCCGCCTCCCCGCCTCGCCGCGGTTTTTACGCGACAGCCCGCGTGACTGTGTCTGCTGAATGCTCGGCCGCCGTTGTCTCTGAACCCGACCATTACCGCAGCAGGCCAACAATTAACCGGGGGAGGTACAGCTGAGGGGCGCGCGCAGCCTGCCACCCGAGCAAAAATGCATCTCAGCCCGCCCGCATTCCAGGCAGGCAGACCCTGCTTTCGACACGCTACCCACAGTCTAGAGCGTCTAGGTCGATGCGGAGCTTGTGGGTTCACGTTTGTGTTTTAGAAAAGCCAGCTCTTTTATGTCACAAACCAGATAAGTTGTTACGGGAGCGCAAAAGTTGTGTCGGATTCACCTTGGCAATTGTGTCGTCTTCTGTCGTCCTGTTGACCTGAAACGAAACTGGAGTTTCATAATGTTTGTTTGTGGGCGCTGGCGGCTAAATTGCATCCAGTTTGTCGTGAAGGTGACTTCTTATTGAATTGAGTTTCAGGCTGGGCTCCGGTTCTGAAAAATAGTGCGGCGTAATGTGACCCATGCTCTGGTGCTTTGGTAAGCCTCTGTTCTGGATGAATATCCCAGCCAGATGCCCGTGGAGATGACGATGCATTTGCAAAGGGTCGTTTGCTGACCGAGCCCTCGCGAAACGATTATTGTTGAGCTAAGAGGTGGGGGATTTCCTGATGCAGTTGTTTCAATACACACGACATCTTAATTTCCCACCACTGGTAGTACGTACATCATAGGCGGATCCAGGGTGGCAAGGGGGTACTTGCTCCTCCCTCCGATTGGTCCTCGGCGCCCCTCGAATTAGTCACGGTGCCCCTTAAAAGGTTGCTTTCCTCCCCTCCCTCAGGATGCGAATATTGGCTCCCCCACAATAGGATTTGGCACCCACCTGGTAGGGTTTGTCGTCCAAAAGTGGTGCCCCTTGGTTGGGATGGCGCCCCCCCCGACCATATCGTAAGATATTTTTGTTCTGATCGGTTGGATGTGGAAACAAATGTGTTTTCTGGATTTATTTTTATTTTATTAGGGCCACTCCCAACAGGCACACTTGCCCAATTACAGGGGGTATTGGCGTAGGAGTTTAAGGATCCTCTCCATCGGGTCAGATCGGACACGGAAGGCGGTTTCCCGCCGAGGGGATTGAACCCACGTTAATCCATGCTGGAGTTATTGCTAGTTAATCCATGCATGCTAATTTCTAGAGCTAGGTTGTTCATGAATAGTCTTTTTTGGAATTTCACAAGATGGTCCATTCCCTTTAAAGTCAGACCTCGGCATCTTAACTTTTTTAGTCTATAAATAGCTAATTTGCTAAATCTTTGGGCCATTCCACTGATCGCTTGTACGTTAATTTCTCAGATTCGCTGGTCCCCTAACGCTAATCCGTTAACCCAGTGACGTATTCAAAGGGGCTCAATCCTCCCCTCGAAATGGCAGAGTGCCTGTAGCAAATGCATAGCCGGAGGCTTTTCCGAGGCAATTACGGAGGAGGCACGAGCCCCCTAGCCCCCCCTCCAATTAAGTCCTGGATTCGCCACTGCGTTAACCTAAATGGTTATTCGGTCAATTAAATGGAGTGTACTACATTGTCGAAATTCCAAATAGTAGTATTTATTGATAACGTACCTATGTGTGGAAATCCGGAACCCGCATTTTGATTTCACGTCCAATTGCCCGGAACAAAAATATTAACTTTTTCGTACAGTTTAAGCCGCTATCAAAACAGAATGTGCCTTACTTGAAGTTGAGCTAAACACCGCATAGAATAACGAGGCTGGCCGCTAGGGTGTCGCTCGCAGCATTTCAGCGTTGTGACATCGATGCCATTGTTCATATTTATCATGTTACCTGCGTGGCAGTTCGCAGGTAGGATTTAAATCAATTAAATTACCGCAGCCAGAAGGAAAGTGACTCCTTCATGGCTTGAATTAACACGCGCATTGACGGGGGTCTGAGCCACCTTCGCTTTGACGAGTGGGGGCGAGTACCCGCCCCCCCTAAGATCTCGAGAACCAGGGTAGGTAGCGAAAAACGGTAAACGGCGTTTGGTAGCCCATCCACTTCCCCATCGAAAATATTCGAACCATTTTTTGTCAGGTCACATTTGAGGTCACGAGAGCTCAAAACATGCCGTCATAGGGATAACATGTAAATTCAGTTTTTCGGCCATTTCATCTGAACAAGTAGAGATGAGCAAAACTACTTAAACTATATGAATCCTCGCAGCAAGCCGAATCGAATGATATATAATTTGATCTTGCTAGGTCAAACCAAGGATTTGACCTGACGTGAGGTCAGGTCAGGGTCAAATTATATAAAATGCATATCATTAGAACCGCAAAGCCAAGGCGAGTCTAATGCAGCTAAAATAAACGCTCTATCACCATCCGTTACTGAGTTATTCAGTAAAAAAAATTCCCATGTATTTCCAATGGAGAGGTCATGCTTCGTACCTGACCTTAGGTCATCGATATCAAAAATATCGGAATAAATTTTAGAGAACGCGGTGGGCCCATTGTGTGATGAGTTTCAACCGGATAAGTTCGCCCCGCTCCGACTTATGCTATCCTAAAAAATTTTGAGGTCAGGTCACTTGACCTGTACTGGTGACCTGACCTGAGATGATCTAGCCTCAAAATTTTCACAAAAGTTGTAAAAATGATGAGGGAAAATGTATGCCAAGTACGGTGGCGCTACGCGCCGCCGTTTTTCTGCTATCTCCGAAAAACCCGAGGGGGGCGGGTACCCCCGTCAATTCGCGTGTTAAGGCCCTAAGGCCCTTAGTTTTTAACTTTAAAGTGTGGGAAAATTAGATACAGACATCTTTGGATGAAATGATATCTGCCAATAGTGGCTTCTCGGCGCGCTCTGCAAAACTGTTGTCTCAGTTAAAACCCATTATTAGAATGGGAGACTACCCAAAAAACCCTAGTACCCAACAGTCTGCTAACCTTTTTTAGTGAATCTGTGGCAAGTAAATTTCCAAGGAATGATAATCCTACCTAAGATACAAACTTAAATCTTCCTTTAAGGACACCAACACAGGTAAATCCACGCAATTAATATCACTACAGTTGCTCCACCTATAGCGACCAATGCGTTTTGTGCGCCTGCTTTGACCTAACTGAGGGCTTTTACTGGATGATATATCTTATGATATGATGGATTGCATAAGCTGTATGATGCTTGATTAACGATGTTAAATACTAAATACCGGACGCAACTGTTGTGCTACAGATGACCTTTAGTAGGCGTCTGAGTCACGGGACAGGCCTGCCTCGGGCTTCTGGCCGTGCGCCCACAGGCCGCCCGCCTGCAGGCGTCATGACGCACGTGAGGGCGCAAATAATTGTCAGGTTTAGGATTCTATTTAGGAAATATTAGTCTTTACTTATTGGGAAGCACCGGAAGAAGAAAATCAGGGTCAACGGATAGCAGATTTACAATTTTGGTCTTTCGCTAATCCGCTAATGTTTTATTCTCGAATCGTTAGTTTTTCCTTGGTCCACTAATAAGAGCATAAAGCGATAATAAGATCTTATGAGCGGGATACCCACCTCTGCTAACAGCGTGTTTTCCCTGTCTCAGCGTGCTATTCCTGCCTTTCGCATTAATAGGTTCGTTTTGTTTCAGCGTGGGATTTCTCTCCGCTGTCGCGTGGCTTTATTTCTGTTTCAGTGCAGTTTTCCTCCCATTGACCTGTGGTGTTCATATTGTTTTAGTTCGGTATTTTTACTCGCTGCCTCAGGGTTTTCATAACGTTTCAGCGTAGTTATTCCTCCCATTGCAGCGTGAGGTTATGTTTCAGTGTGGTGTTCCTCCCTGTTTCAGTGTGGTAATTCTCCCCATTTCAATGTGATTCCCCTCCCCATTTCAGTGTGATTCCCCTCCCCGTTTCAGTGTGGTGTTTCTCTCCATTTCAGTGTGGTGTTTCTCTCTGTTTATTTATTTATTTCACATTCAAAGGCAATTCCATCAAACGATGGCTATTCTTCCCCCGGGTCGAGTTAACCCGCGCCCCACCGGGGGTCCGGCGCCACCTTCGCCCCACGGGGGGGCATCGATGGCCCCCTCTAACTCCGAAAATATAGGCGTTAGCGCAAATCTGCAAAGTGCATTAGAAAGCTCGCGTGAATTCAGTAAGAAATTACTTCGCATGTTTTAGTGCTCAGGTCAATGGTTTGCCCTCCAGAGGTCAAATTAGGTCAAGATCCGCTATTTTCACTCAAATATGCAATGATTAAGCAAACTGGTAATAACTCTTATGTCATTAGAGCTATTGAGGCCTGGTAAAGTACAATTGATAGGAAATTGCCAGTACTTTTTCCGCTATGTGGAAGGTAAAGACCTCCCGCCAGTGGTTTGACCTCCAGAGGTCACCTCGTGACCTAATATGACCTGAGGTCACGAAAGGTCAAAAAGTGACCTTGCCGTATATCAAATGAAAGCCAGTGACAAGACAAACACGATGGTGTTTGTTTTACCGCTCTAGCTTATGTCAAAAGTTATTGTCAAAATACTGTTTTTGACCTCTGGTGACCTTGGATGACCTTGGAAAAGTCAAAGGGTAAATATGACCCCTGGGATCCGTGAAAGGGTGTCCAAAAACGCTGTTCTGAGCAGTCTGAGTATTTGCAATCATTTTTGTGGCTTTTATATCATGAAACAGGTTTTCCCCATGCTTTTCCAATGGGAGAGGTCGCCTCGTGACCTGACCTCAGGGCACGAAATCGAAAAATCCCGGATATACACCTTGTAGACCCTGGAGGGGTCATGAAGTGTAGGAAGTTTCAAATCGATCGACTTTGAAATGTAGCTCTTACAGAGCTCTAAATTTGAAGTGAGGTGACCTTGGTTGACCTCGTCTGGTGACCTGACCTTGGGTGACCCGGGGTAAAAAATTTCAGGGATGATGGAAAAATGATGCAGTGAGAGGTAGAGCCCTCAACCGCGGTGCTGCGCCTCGTCGTTTTTCTGCTATCCTGGAAAAACCTTAGGGGGGCGAAGGTTAAATGAAAACAAAACGATGGAAACAAACCAGACACAACTAGACGCTCACCCTTGCATGCACACACTTTTCCAGACTGTTGGTTAAGCATCATTCAGCTGCTGCTCCCGTAGATACACTTTTAACCGTGTCTTAAACGCAGTGATGTTTGTGGCATCGCGGACATTGGTAGGGGAGGTCATTGTAAGATCTCAGTGTAGTGTGTCTCCCCGTTTCAGTGTGATTCTTCTCCCCGTTTCAGTGCGTTTCTGTGATTCTTCTCCCCGTTTCTCCTCGCCGTTTCAGTGCGATTCTCCTCCCCATTGCAGTGTGATTCTCCTCCCCGTTTCAGTGTGATTCTCCTCCCCGTTTCAGTGCGATTCTCCTCCCTGTTTCAGTGTGATTCTCCTCCCCGTTTCAGTGTGATTCTCCTCCCTGTTTCAGTGTGATTCTCCTCCCCGTTTCAGTGTGATTCTCCTCCCCGTTTCAGTGTGATTCTCCTCTCCGTTTCAGTGCAATTCTCCTCCCCGTTTCAGTGTGATTCTCCTCCCCGTTTCAGTGTGATTCTCCTCCCCGTTTCAGTGTGATTCTCCTCCCCGTTTCAGTGTGATTCTCCTCCCCGTTTCAGTGTGATTCTCCTCCCCGTTTCAGTGTGATTCTCCTCCCCGTTTCAGTGTGATTCTCCTCCCCGTTTCAGTGTGATTCTCCTCCCCGTTTCAGTGCGATTATCCTCCCCGTTTCAGTGCGATTCTCCTCCCCGTTTCAGTGCGATTATCCTCCCCGCTTCAGTGCGATTCTCCTCCCCGTTTCAGTGCGATTATCCTCCCCATTTCAGTGCGATTCTCCTCCCCGTTTCAGTGCGATTATCCTCCCCGTTTCAGTGCGATTATCCTCCCCGTTTCAGTGCGATTATCCTCCCCGTTTCAGTGTGATTCTCCTCTCCGTTTCAGTGCGATTATCCTCCCCGTTTCAGTGCGATTGTCCTCCCCGTTTCAGTGCGATTCTCCTCCCCGTTTCAGTGCGATTCTCCTCCCCGTTTCAGTGTGATTCTCCTCCCCGTTTCAGTGTGATTCTCCTCCCCGTTTCAGTGTGATTCTCCTCCCCGTTTCAGTGCGATTATCCTCCCCGTTTCAGTGCGATTCTCCTCCCCGTTTCAGTGCCATTATCCTCCCCGTTTCAGTGCGATTTTCCTCCCCGTTTCAGTGCGATTATCCTCCCCGTTTCAGTGCGATTCTCCTCCCCGTTTCAGTGCGATTCTCCTCCCCATTGCAGTGTGATTATCCTCCCCGTTTCAGTGCGATTCTCCTCCCCGTTTCAGTGTGATTCTCCTCCCCGTTTCAGTGCCATTATCCTCCCCGTTTCAGTGCCATTATCCTCCCCGTTTCAGTGCGATTCTCCTCCCCGTTTCAGTGCGATTCTCCTCCCCGTTTCAGTGCGATTCTCCTCCCCGTTTCAGTGCGATTCTCCTCCCCGTTTCAGTGCGATTATCCTCCCCGTTTCAGTGCGATTCTCCTCCCCATTGCAGTGTGATTCTCCTCCCCGTTTCAGTGTGATTCTCCTCCCCGTTTCAGTGCGATTATCCTCCCTGTTTCAGTGTGATTCTCCTCCTCGTTTCAGTGTGATTCTCCTCCCCGTTTCAGTGCGATTATCCTCCCCATTTCAGTGCGATTATCCTCCCCGTTTCAATGCGATTCTCCTCCCCGTTTTAGTGTGATTCTCCTCCCCGTTTCAGTGTGATTCTCCTCCCCGTTTCAGTGTGGTGTTCGTGGAGCCGGGTCAGAGCGCCGCCGCTGCCGGTCTCCGTTCTGGCGACTACGTGGTCAGAATGGGAGCCGAAAATGTGGTGCTCATGGACCAGGCCGCTGGACTGCAGCTCATACAGTAAGTCCAGACATCTGAGGCGAGTGGAAACTAGCGCACCTGCTTCCCATCACCGCGGGAAAAAAGACGACAGATGGAGAATCCACATATTCATCAGGGCTACATAGGACGAGATCACAAGTCTAACACAAGTCTCACAAGAGATCCAAAGTGGGTAGCTAAGGACATTATACCACTCAGTAGATGTTTTGGAAGTCTTGGCCGAGAGGGGAGCATGGCTCAGTAATTCGCCAAGCCACGCCTTTGCCGCGTATTCGGCTGGCTGTCATTAGAAGTGCCGCTGAGTTGTGGCCACCCTAATGGAGGCTGAGAAGAGAGCGCATGACAAACTAGCAGCCATCCAAATGCCATGCCTGATTAATTTCCCGGCACGTGCAACATTGATGGCCTCGCTTCGCCAGTGACTAAAATTAATTAGCGGACTAGGGAAAAATTACCGCGCTAGCAAATTGTAAAATATTGGATCAGCGCATAGTAGAGTGCTAGAATTATAAGCTCTCAAGCCCTCCACTTGCACTTTTCTACTTGCATTCTTTCTTCTAATTTGAGTTAAATGGAAACACACAGCTCCAAATATAGGCGCACAGGATGCCATGACCGCCGATATGGGGACTATGTACTTGAATTAAATTTTTAAATTTCTATGCGTATCGATTTTGAAGTTGATAACTACATTTTTATCATTTAAATTGGTTTTATTGACGCAAACTTTGCATATAAAGTACCTTTATTTTGCGTCGAAGGTTTTTTAGGCGGATTTTATTGAAAAGGGCCAGAGCACACTGCTGCAGATTTGATAGATTAGCAGGCTAAACTGTCAAACGTTAGCGTTATCAAACTAGTGAAACTGGCAAATGTATGTTTAAGCAATCAGCTGATAAAACTGGTGGATAAGCGAAGGTGACTTAACAATTTTTTTGGATGCCAAAGCCTGACCAGTTAATAATTGTATTATGACGCCCCGAGGAAACGTTTTGAGCATACTTGGGGCCCTATATTATTGTTCTCACGATCATGGCTAGAGCCGTGAATACACGGCTCATCAAATTTCTCCGTGTGTAACGGGAAATAATAACCGAAGAGAACCGAATTTTACGAAGAACACTCCCAATCAAGGTTGCAGCAATATTTAAAGACAAAAACTATTTTGAGCTTTTGGTCGTCATAATGCGTTTTGTGCTCTTGCGTTTTGCTGTTAGCGCAGCAGTCCAATACGGTGCCTAAAAGTCTGCATGTCAGTTGCGGAGGTATTGTTATAATTCGATTAAAAAAATCTCCTGAAATTACATCAAACTCTAGGTGCTTGCTTAACAATTTCCAGCATAGCCTCACCGAGTGTGAGATTAAACTAGGTTCCGAGCGCAAACTTTACCAGGGAGCTCTTGCCTGAAATGTCATTGGCTAAGTTAGCCTCATGTAAAATTCCTGCGACTTGTTTAATTCAGCATCCATCTCACCACGGCCAATTTCAGGCCGCTATTTCAATTAAGCTGTACACAAAACCGATAATGGCGGCTCCGTCATGACGGTATTAAACCATGCCGGGTCATTCTGAGGATTTGAGCGGCCTTTGAACTCAGTACTATATTACGGCGGTGCTATTTTCTACCAAGAATATAATTAGTTTCTCGCTACTTGTCGCCCCAGGGTCTCAGTTGATAGAGCGTTAGGCTCCGGCCCGGTACTCAGAATACCGTGCAGTGGCAGTACGTGGGTGAATGCTTGGGATCGATTCCCCTGAGACGTTCTGGTGCTCAATAGTTGACCGGCTATGTGGGATGGCAACTGACTGGCGAGATGGTGACCTGAGCACGGTGGTCGTCTCTGTGCTTTGTGGGACGTTCAAATTAGCTTTCGAACTGTGAAATTGCTCGCTCGGACGGTGAGTTCTCTGAAACAAGTCCATTGATGACTTTAGTGATACTTAATTCCCAAAAACCGAAATCTCAATAATATAATGAAATTTGTCTAGGAAAATAACTTGGTGCTCTGCGCAAGGTTTTTGTCGTTTTTCCTTTGCAGGCTTTCGCCATTTTGGCTGTAACATGCCGGTGTTTTTTCCAATCATGGCACACGAAAGTTGCGGTTCTGCCCTCTAGTGGAATTGGACGCACAAAGGTAGCGGTTGAGCCCGCCGTGATGACGCCTTATTGGACCAGGAGGGTCAAAACTCGTTGTTTTGGTCCCGTCTGCATTTCCCGTCTGCTCGTCACATCTCCGCAGTTAAGTTTGGAATCAATAGAGCTTAACAAGTTAGGAACTATGAATAGCACTGTTAATATAAGTATCAAGCATGAGCAGGACAAGAAATGTGGGTAGGTCAAAGTGCAACAGTATCTCATGCGAATTTTTAACAGTTCTCGTATAACTATATTTCGATGGTCTCTTCAAACACTTATTACTTCTCTAGCAACATCATATATAGGCTAGAACATGCTTGCCTGTGACCTTTACATGAACGAAGATTAAAAGTTCCTGAGTTCAAAACAGGCGTAGTTTAAGGTCCCAATGGCTTTTTGGGGTTCTGATTTTGTTTCGTTTTCTGTAAATCTTCCCCATTTTCACACTTTCTATGTCCAGTGTACATGGTAAAGCCATCTCTTGATGAACCATATTTGATCAAACCGCATACCCGGGGGGCAAAGTGCCAAAAGCTGTCCGGCGTGTTGTAAAAGGTTGCTGCACAGAAATGAAATCACTGAAGATTCAGGATCATGACCTTGGGTGGACAACCGATACAGCTCCTACTCGTTGTCCGCAGGAGGTGCATTTGTCAAAGGATGCACGCGCAAGATCGGCCCTTGCCTCTTGGACTTAAACGGCTTATAAATAAGCTAAAAAGACCGTTGGTGGCAAAAACATAATTTAATTTTCAAGCTCAAAGTACACCGCTTCTACACATGTCAGTTTCTGTATTCTGGTTTGATCCTATCACGTCATTTTTGGCACGTGCAGCTCAGCGAAAGAGGTGTGCGTCAACACCCCTTCTGGCTCAAAACCTGTATCTCTGTATGGGTTAAACGAACAGTGGTGAAACTTTGCATACATGTCGCTTAACATGTTCGGTATAACTGCTCCAAAAATGGTTTAGACACCTAGAAGAGTTATTGAGATATGACGTCATATCTGAGCGCATGCAAATGCGCTATTTTCAAGCCAATTGGGGAACTTTGTCCGAGAACTTTGTTCTTGCTTCAGTGCTGGTAATAACTGATTGGATAAGCAAATAGTTACAAATGGTATCTTTCTGATTGAAATCAACCATTGTTCTCCATATTATATAGGAAATTGCGCAATGGGTGTTCTGCCCAATAATCCAGCACGTGCAAAATCGCCTGAGGGACATCGTTACACCCATTTCAGTTAAACTCAAGTAGATTAAACTCAGTTCAGTTAACAAACACAAAATTTTGCAGATGTAATGCTGCACATGTTTGATATATTAACACAAAGTTTTGTGAGACTATAATGACTATTACAAAAGTTATGGCCATTCATCAAAACACACGTATATGTGTGGTCCAATGCAAAATGTAGCGCACTGCAGTACCCTTATTGGTAGTGATGTTTGGGAGAAATTTGGTCCGCCTGTAGTTATCATGCGCCGCATTACAGCTCACGTCTGAAAACTGAGGAAGTATGCTGTGCGCCTAAGCATATGTTCCCTGGTATGAACGGTAGTGCAGGGTTCCCCCGTGTTTGCCCGGTCTCTTCCATTGTAGCACCAAACCTTAGGAGTTGAGATCAAAAGATCAGTACCCACATTTGACCTTTCATAGCCCACGTGCAAAGATATATTACATGCAAATACCAGACTTCTGTCGCTAACTAAGGTCGACTTTGAACTTTTTTCCAAAAAAGATTACCGAAAGAAAAAGCGCGGGAAGCTTGCAAATGGCGAAACAATAAAAAACACGAGAAAGACGCCAGCGGACAATGCCGACATTAAACATCTTGTCAGTTAGGAAGTAAGACGTTAGGCTTAGAAATGTTGAAATATATATTATTTTCTAGGTCATTTCCAATGGGGTTGTTAATGAGGCACCGCAAAAAAGTGAATCCACGTGCGCAGGGTTGATGTATTGTATACAAGTCTTACACGAGTAGCTCGAGGTTAGAATGGATTTGAAGCGATGGAATGGTGTGTTTGCTGGTAGACTTTGAGTCCTGAATAGATATTACATTGTGGGACCTGATTAAAATATCATGATCTATCATATTTTAGCTGCGTTTTTTGTAGGAAGAGTCTTGGAACCAAGATGCATAGCCTTAACAAATAACGTTTATGTTCTAGCAGCTCTGATGACCGCAAAAATGCGACAAAAATCACTATTACCCGAGAAACGCTAGACAGTTGTTCAGCACGTCAGCAAAAAAGGACTCGCAGTTACTTGAGTACAGAATAGGCATGGCGCATCATTTTTCAGACAATTTATGTTACGTTGAGTGGGAGATAAGATCAAATTTCACAAAGATTCGCCACGGTGAAGGTTTTCGAACAATCTGCGATGGCGCATTATCAGGACATTGTCGGTCAGAGAAAGAAGTGGCGTCCTGGATATCAGAATCGGTATTTTCACGAAAAGAGCTGTCATTATGCTGACAGGAAGCGTCTCTCTGATAATAAAAAGCAAGTAGATACGCAAGTAAGCTAATCTGAGCCTCCTGAGTTGATAGCGTTATTTCCAGAGTAGCTCTGGGGCCCTCAGCTGAGCTGGGCCCGCCGAAGCTGATGAGGACCCCTGAGCTGGTATGGGGCTCCTGAGCTAATTAAGTGCTTCCTGACTTGATCTGGTACCCCTGAGCTGGTCGGGACCACTGAGCGTCATGTTCTGAGCACTGAGCGTTATTATCTGGTCCCCTGAGCTGATATGGTTCTCCCTGAGCTGATCTAGGCCCTTGCTCTGGTCTAGGGGATAGGAGCTGATCTGGGCCCCCGAGCTGATAGATGTGGTGCCCCTGAAGATATTTTGCCGCCTGAGCTGAAATAATGCACCCTGAGTTGATCTCCTGAGCCCTTATTGTGCCTCCTGAACTCATATTATGCCCTCTGAGCTAGTCGGGTACCGCCTGAGCTAATCAGGTGCCCTTTAAGCTGATCTGAGCCTCCTGGGTTGATAAAATATCCTGAGAAGGTCTGGGTCCCTGAGCTGGTATGGGGCTCCTGAGCTGATGCGTAGGCTCCTGAGCTGATCGTGACTCAGCTGATGGTAAGAGCCTCCTGACTTGATCTGGTACCCCGAGCTAATCTGGGCAATGTCTTGGTCGTTCTGGTGCCTCCTGAACAATAATTGTTCCTCCTGAGCCCATATGATGCCCTCCGAGCTATTCTGATCCCTCTAGAGCTAATATGGTGCTCTTTGAGCTAGTCTGGTACCCTTTGAGCTCACCTGAAAAAGCGCAATTTCCTATATAATATGGAGAACAATGGTTGATTTCAATCAGGAAGATACCATTTGGAACTATTTGCTTATCCAATCAGTCATTACCAGCACTGAAGCAATAAGCTAACATCTCGGACAAAGTTCCCCAATTGGCTTGAAAACAGTGCATTTGCATGCGCTCAGATATGACGTCACATCTCAATAACTCTTCTAGGTGTCTAAACCATTTTTGGAGCAATTATACCGAGCATGTTAAGCGACATGTATGAAAAGTTTCACGGCTGTTCGTTTAACCCATACAGAGATACAGGTTTTGAGCCAGAAGGGGTGTTGACGTACACCTCTTTCGCTGAGCTGCACGTGCCAAAAATGACGTGATAGGACCAAACGAGAATACAGAAACTGACATGTGTAGAAGCAGCGTATTTTGAGCTTGAAAATTAAATTATGTTTTTGCCATAAACGGTCTTTTTAGCTTCATTATAAGCCGTTTAAATCCAAGAGGCAAGGGTCGATTTTGCGCGTGCATCCTTTGACAAATGCACGTCCTGCGGACAACGAGTAGGCGCTGTATCGGTTGTCCACCCAAGGTCATGATTCTGAATCTTCAGGGATTTCATTTCTGTGCCACAACCTTTTACAACACGCCGGACAGCTTTTGGCACTTTGCCCCCCGGGTAGCAGGTGAGGTTACGCTCGTCCCCGCGCTGCTGCTGGGAAAGGTACTTCGTGAGGGGGTACTCCGGGCCGCAATAGATGCACTGATCCGCCGTTGGAGCTTGTACTGGCCGCCTGAAATAACGAGGCGGTCGACAGGTGCAACGCGGTCCTGCGCCCATAAAGGGAACAATGCGTACGGCGCAGATGGTGCTTATGCCCCCTGCACAGATTCAAACCCGGCTGCAACGGACTCTGCCGCCAGATGGCTGGAGTCGGAGTTTGATGCAAGACCTCTGGTCGCTGGCGAAATCAGGGGAGGGGGCCGTGGGCGACGTCCTATTTCTCAGCAAACATTTTTCACATAGTGATAGCCAGGATGCCGCAGCGGACCTTTCCCCAAGGGGAAAATGACAACGGGGAGGCGCTGAGAAGCAAAACTAAAGCGTAATGGCTCTCCGTGATTGCGTTATCGAAGTGATTCTGCTGCATTAAATTTGCTAACATTTATTCATTGAAGTCTATATTAATTTTTTAATTGAACTGAAAATTAATTCTAAGGGGAAAACCGAGCTGCTGCCGAGTGGGAAATTATTGGGGGAGGTGCCGCTGGCTCACCAATTGGGACAACACATCACCCCGTCTGCTCCTCGCTTTCGAACCCCTTAGCCTCGACTGCCTTTGATTGCAAACTAATGTTTTCCTGTGCTACGGTTCACCTGAACAAATTTCTAGCACACCATCGAAGAGAATGTTGTTATAAGTCGTCTTTAAGCCCGGTGTTGTCCTTGGACCCTTTCCTCTCTCCCTTCATCATCCTTGTTTTAGGGCACGTCTATTTCTTCAGTCATGTTGCATTCATCACAGTAAACGCGTTTAGATGAAAAGGTAACAAAGAGACATTGGGCAGCAAAGATGAAGAAGTAACAAAGAGGCATTGGACGATACAATCATCGAAATAACTGCCGTTCGTAAACATCGTTGTTTGCTATGAAATAACGCTAAAAACGCGATAAAATGCCGTTTACAATGTGTTATATGAAAAACTACCAGATGACGTCGGGGAAGAAGCCTCGGGCCTTTGCGATGTACCAACTGATGAGGTCATATTGCGTCACCTTACCAGATGACGTCAGACGAGTATCTATGTTTGCACAGTTCAGTAACCGAGTTGCATTGGAGAGCTCCAATTTATTTCGGTATAACAACTCTATCGCTAATAGCTCAAATATTTCTATCACTGCCTGTTTTGAGTCCGTACGGGGGAATATATGACATCGAAGCCTACACTGTTAAAAAGGTAGATGATGTTACTAATTTGCCAGGGGCCGCTGCACAGACAGAATGAGAGGGCGGCATGATTGTGGCCGATACGGAGGCTGGAGAGAAACACCTCCTTCTTCCTGAAACTTCCCTCGCTGGAGAGCCATGGACCCACTTTTGGGTTTAGCTGTCTTAGCTTGCTGTCGCTCGGGTCGCTACGCCAACGTTGGTACGAAATGTTGTAGAAGGGTACTCAATGATATTTGGATAAAATGGGAAATGTGCTTATTCCGTTCTTCTCGCTTTCGAAAAAATTTAATGCAACGTTAAAAACTAATTCCACCATGGGCTACCTACTTCGTAAGCCAGCAGATGAAAACAACACGGTTATATTTTAAAATAAAATACGTAAAAATGAGCTGAAGCCATTACATATCCCACGTAGTATCTAATGTTTGTCAGCCACTGAAGAGCTCTGCTCCAGTCGTAGGAAAATGGACAGAAGGCCATGATCCGCAATATTTCATATGTTCCACCATTAGCACCATGTCTTTGCGCAATGACAATTGATATAAAAATTTCCCTTTGCCTTCAGCCCACTCGCAATGACAACTGGCATTGAATTACCATTTCCCCACCTCACTCCGATATTCCGAACGCTTCTAAGAGTGTAGTTTTATTTATGCACGCTGGCTTTCGGTCTATTTCATATTGCCGCTTCAATTTGTTCAGGTGCTGTTTCTCTCTCTCTCTCTCTCTCTCTCTCTCTCTCTCTCTCTCTCTCATATATATATATATATATATATATATATATATATATATATATATATATATATGAGGTTATCACAGACATAATGGGATATAGGTGAACACACAAAAAGTTATTTAAGTTATATTTAATTTACATAATTAAAGATAACTTAAATAACTTTCTGTGTGTTCACCTATATCACACATATATATATATATATATATATATATATATATATATATATATATATATATATATATATATATTTATATATAATATATATATAATCACCAATTTCGGGAGTGTAACATCTCCGTTCTACCTCTATATATATATATATATATATATATATATATATATATATGTATATATGAGGTTATCACAGATATAATGGGATATAGGTGAACACACAGAAAGTTATTTAAGTTATATTTAATTTACATAATTAAAGATAACTTAAATAACTTTCTGTGTGTTCACCTATATCACACACCTATATATATATATATACATATATATATATATATATATATATATATATATATATATATATATATATATATATATATAATCACCAATTTCGGGAGTGTAACATCTCCGTTCTACCTCAAAAAGGCAAGTGGCTTAAAGCAAAAGAGCTAGCTTTTGCCTATGACACTTCTAAACCATTGAGCACCGACATTTTGTTACCTTATTTGGAAGCATTCGCGGAACAGATATAGTTATTTTAAGATTTCAGGACATCGCTTGAGTTTAGCCTAATATGCCTATGACAATCTGGCATTCCGACGTTTTAAATAGATAGTCTGACAGGCGGTGGAGGCAGTGGCGTAGCCAGGATTCGGTCAAGGGGGTCCGATGACCGCCGGCCCTCCCCGCTACCGGGGGGCCCCTAGGTCGGGGGCCCAACTAAGGGTCGAATTTTACGTTTGGCTCTCATACTTATGCGTAAAAGTGTAATTAAAGGATTTTCCAGAAAATTATATCCGGTAGTATGTATCCTCATTTACTGAGCAAACCTCCAATGCCCAAGTGACGTTAATTATATTTTTCTAAATCCACTATTCAATTGGCATTCTCTTTCTCCTTCTTCTGACACACCGACATCGAAAAGATAATAAAACTGCGTTTGCATATTTCTTCTCTCTCTACTCACTCTATAGACATATTCTAAGTACCCCCAACGTTATGGAGGTCAGTGGTCAAATTCATAGATGTACTGCGTATGTACATACTTCATGCTGTGCAAGTGAAGTTCAGCTCATTTAATTTACCTTTAACGACGGAGCAACTGCTAAGCTTATTCGGCCTCACCAACCCTCACCCTGTTGGGGGAGATTTGGGGATCACTTCCTCTTATTCAGAAGCTCTACCGATGCTTGATTCCAGGAACTATGGCTCAGAAGACAGGAACGCTATGCAATGAGCCACGAATCTCATTACATGTGCTTTTAATGTTAAATGAAAATAAAGATCAAAGGAATATAGACGGTTTTATGGACTAGTTTTAAGCTCTGAGGCAGAACAAAGTGTCAGGGGAACACGATATGATTATCTGTACCTGGATAGGGAATGCGGAACCTTCATAATGGACAGGGTGCGGTGGTGTAGCGGTTAGCACGCTTGCTTTCTTGGAGACCGACCCGGGTTCAAGGCCCAGCAGATTTCCTGGACAAGGAGCCATATGGGTCCCCAGAACCCCTTTCAAAAGTGAAATAGTTGGTGACACCATGTGACCCTGGTAGTTAGTGCGTCGATGATAATCCCCAAAAATATTATACACTTTAATGGGATTGGAACTGAAATAGCCAGGTGATAGACCATACCAAAATACCACTGGATCGATATTTCATTATTCCCAGAACTTACCGCTCAGGGAGAGTAATGTGTCATGAGAAGTAGCTCGTCTTTTATAAAAGCCGGTGCATGACATAGACACATATATACCAGGAATATCCCAAAAATTGTAGCACATAAGAATGTTGCTTTGTACGAAGCATCTATGAGGGGCAGGTGACTGGAAGCGCTTCAGCGGACTTACTTTTCATTGAAGGCGCCGTTTCTTTGTTGCCAAGAAGCGTTCCAGAACGGCATCTGAGGTGGGAACCTGTTCCGGATGGATATTCATAATAGCCAGACCACTCAAGCGTGCCTCACCCATCGTGGATCGCAGCCATGTCTTGACCCGCTTGAGAACGGAGAAGGAACGCTCAACTGATGCAGTTGTCACTGGCTGGCATAGCGCGATGCGAAGGAGACTCCAAACCAGCGGGAAGCACGTCTTGCTGCACTTCTTCAGGGCACTGGACAGGGTGTTTGGAGTGTCTGCATTTGGGGTAGAGCACCAGATGTTTCTCCAGCATTTCAGCTCTCCTTCGGCTGCTTTTATGCTGAAAGGCGGCAGGAGCGGTTGGTAGAGTTCCAATGCTTCCTGGAAGAAGCTATCATCCGCATCGAAGAATTCAGGTGAGCCTGGGTCCAACTTGCTCAGATTCAAGGCTTTCTGAGCCTGCGCGGCGAATCTTGTCTCCATCTGTCCGAGAGCATCATCCAGGAGTGGAATATACAGTGAAGTTCTGTAATACGTCTCCGGATCAGGAGCTGGGTGGTTCTCTCGGCCACTTTGCTTTCGTGCCGTTCTTGGAACTTCCATCTGGCTTTCTGGCATGACCTCTCGACGCATGTCTCCAGTAGAGTCGTACACTTGGCGGAATTCTTTTTCCGCATTATGGCTCTTGTCTTTCAGGCTCTTTGTTGCAGCTTGTATAAGCTTTAGCGCGCATGGCACATCCTGGCGCTGCTCTTGCAGACGTACTGCCAGAGGTCGCGTGACGCTCATGACGTCGGCAGCACTTAGCAGGCTCACCATGAACGTCGTTTCCGTTACGGATCGCAGATGAGGCCCAGCTTTGCTGGAGGTGTTGGTGTCAGACCATCTCGCCATCTGCTCAAGCGTGAGTACGGTTGCCGGGTATAACTCGATGAATACGTCTAAGGTCTCGTGACGTTCCACCCATCTTGTCGCACACAAGCCCTTGAGACGCTTCCGCTTCGCCTCTGGACACTTTATGCTACGGCCGCTTGGAACACCTGCCGCCTTTTAGGACTGCTATTGATGAAGTCCACAACGTTTCGCATACACGCGTACATGTTCCGAATTGATGCCAAACTTGAAGCGTTCACTAGCGCCAAGTTCAAGGAGTGGCTACAACAGTGCACATATGCAGCTCGTGGATTTTTTTCAAGACGACTAAAGCAGCTCCTTTGAGCTGGGAGCTCATGGTTGCAGCCCCGTCATAACCTTGCCCGATGCAGTCACTAATGTCGAGGCCGATGCCCTCCATAAAATCTAAGATAGTTTTCCCCAACACGCTTCCAGTGAGTTTTGTTCCATGACACAATCAGTATCCATGCTGGCGAAGTCCAGCTCAAAAGCTTCTTCGTGAACATCGAAAAACCCCAGGAACTGCTCCTGAACTTCCGCCTCAGATGTGACGTATCGAACAAACAGACAGTTGCTCACGACACTCAATGTCGGAAGTCTCATCTGCCAGAACAGCGAAGCATGGAAGATCTGGACTACTGCTCTGAACGTTACCTACAGCTGCAGAGACCATTATGTCCCTGATGCACTCAATAATCTCGTTCTGAATTGTTGGACTTGTGTGCAAGGCGTTCTTGGGCGCATTTTTTAGATGATCTTGTAGATCAGCGTCTGCCCCAGCCCTGAAACGCAGCAGCGCTCGAAAGTTCCCCTCGCTCTTCTTGACATTCTCCACTCGTCCCCAGTCTTCGTGTCCTCGCAATGGTATGTTTTGCTTCCCACATACCGTTATAAGCTCGATTATGGGAAGAAGATGCCTCCGCAAATTATTCTGCTCTTGAAGGGCTTGCACATCCAGTTGAAACTAAACTTCCCGCCGCCAGTCCTTTTGGGTACTGTGAAAACTCCCTGCAGCTTCCATTGCTCTGACATGATAGTCACGCCCACTATGGACATCCAGCACCCCGCTGCTGTTTTGTGATACCAAGTTCTTGAATCTGGTCAGCGGTTTCGTCACCAGTGTTCCAGCTGTCTGACTGCACCGGTCAGAACCGACTTCTTTGGGCGAGAAAAGTGCGCAGAACCGACAGAAAAGACCAGAAATGGACTCTGAGTAGGCAATTCATGGGTGTTTTTCTACAGGGGTCGAAAAACTTACCATTTTGGCATTCTTAATGGTGACAGTCCAAGGTGGACAAGGTGACACAAATTAACTGATATGTTTCCTCCAGACGAATAGCGGAACAAATAGCCACATTTACCCATGTAATCTAAGCTCGCAATGTTTTTCAACAACTAAGATGGTCCAGGAGTATCCCTTGGTATCCTCCTAACTCAAAACGTGCCACATTTTGCAGCCTGGGCTGGTGACACATTTATGGTTTGGCATTTTCAATGGTGACAACCTGAACATTTTTTTGGCCCCTGTTTTTCTATGTGGAAAGCTGTCAGCCGACGCACTTTTTCTTGCCCACTCTCAGTGTGTGTAGATCCTGGCCATTGGAAGTTGCGAGGCGGTGTCCACTGGTTTTCTATGATATACCGCTTGTCCTGGTCTGAACAACCAGTCAGGAAGAGCCCGATATCGTATGAACTGTGAAGAACTTTGGATGTCGTCCGGATTTGATCGCTCCTGCTGGCGTACGACCCACTGCTGGATGAAGGGCCTACGCATGCTGCTGCGTCTGTTGAGGCATTCTCTGAAAGGCTGACGTCACAACCCGAGGTTCTGGTGCGCCCGGGTGGAGGATCCATGCCTGCTTCAGGGTGTGTTGAGGCATTCGCTGAGGGACTGACATCACAGCCAAAGGTCACGGTGCGCCCGGGTAGAGGATCAGTGCCTGTTGCAGGGTATGTTGAGGCACCCACTGAGAGGCTGACGTCAAGACCCGAGGTCACGGTGTCGTCGGGTGAAGGACGTGGATGAGAAGCCGCTGCGTCTGTGAAGCAGGTAAGGAAGCAAGTGTGAGGATGTCAGAAAACGTTGCAAAATGAAGGATTCGGATTAAAAAAGAGCAAAAGAACGACTTTATGGCAAATGTAGGGTTCTCAGACTTACAGAAGATTGAACAAAAAATTAAGTTTTTTTTCATTCTCTGGACAACGCCACTGCCAGCACAGGGAACAAAGGGCCAAGGTGAGGCAAAGTCAGAAGCACTTCCTCCAGTTTGGTTAATAATTCAACTCTCACCTCTACCGAAAAAATATGTTATTTTGACGTCTTCTTCTGAGGGTGTTGCGAGATGTTTCTTCTACCTCTTTTCTGTACTCCGAAAACTGGTGGGAATGACTTCGGTGATGTTAAACAAGGCAGTCCTCCTTCCTGTGTGTCAACTGCTGCAAGACCCATGACGGTACATGAACCAACGTTGCTTTCCAACGAACGGTTCCAGTCAGAGACAGCAGTGTCTGCGCTGTCGGGTGGAGTGTCCACGCCTGCTGCCACATATGTTGCGGCACCCACTGATGGGTCGACGGCACAAACCGAGGTCGCAGCACCGCTGGGTGGAGTGTCCACGCCTGCTGCCACATTGTTGCGGCACCCGCTGATGGGTCGACGGCACAAACCGAGGTCGCGGCACCGCCGGGTGGAGGATATGGACGGGAAGCCGCCGCGTCTGTGGAACAGGTAAGGAAATATGGTTTTTGATGGTCATAAAAAATGAATTGTTAACGATGAAGAGCGAGAGCACGAAAAAGAGGGACACAATTATTTGAATGGGAACAATAAAATACAATAGAATATAGTTATTTTGGAACACAAAATTATTTTCCGGGACATAAGTATATTCCCTAGATCTTGGGAGTGACAAAAATGTGCCACATTTCACAAGCAAATTGTACCCGCACACCAAGAAGAATGATCATGGTCCGGAGAGAATCCAAGAGAAAATATTTCCAACATGCTGAGGATAAAGGTTGACTGCATTAAGACCATCGATGCGTCTAAAGAGACTATGCAACAAAACCAATGTCATTTAATCATTTCGAAACATCAATGTCAATTCATTAAATAGGAGTAAAGACGAAAGGGCTTTGACGTACAGCACAGGCGCCAAAAACTGGTTCTAAACATACCATGTGACTGACTCGCACTGTCCCCAGCTTCAGCGACAGCTGTCTCGCCGGGGAATCGAGGATTCTTGGCAGGAGTTGGGCACAGCATTCTGAAGGGATATTATAGGTCATGCAAAATAAATGTGGTTTACAGGAGTCCGGCTCATTATCATTCTGTGTGTTCGAGTGTAATCATATGGATTGCCTCCAGTGAGCTAATTGGATAACAAATTGCATTGTCAAGCGTCTTCATGAGCAGTCCAATTTTTTAATGAACAAAATTCACACAGGCTTAATGTTAGAACTGGGAAACAAGCTTTCTTTTTTGGTTCCCCTTCAGGAATTTTATTCTTAAATATCATGACATCATCAAACAATAGCTGCAAAACATAAAATAGAAGCAATATCAAACCGAACAAATTTTCCCAAATAAAAATGTATTCAAGTATCTACTGAGGCAATCTTACTTTGACAGCCAAACTTTAGGTACAGTTCACACTTTGACCACAGGCTTGTTACGCATTTCGAATTTAGTATCGCATGGTCGAAAAAAATTCTGAAATAAAATAATAAGCTTTAAAAAATCATCAATGGTGGTGAAAGTTGTCTTTTCAGACAATCAATGACAAATTTGATACAAGGAAACTAAAGCAGATTTTAGCACTCAACCTGCTGTTCAGTTTCAGGAGGAAGACCGAATCTATGAATTTGAGGTGCGATTTTGTTAAAAGGTCCCAAAATAGAGAAATTGGCTTGACTAAGGCCAAGGAATGTTCGAGGAATGAAAGAATAAATAGGTAATTCCACATTTTTGGAGTCAACCTCTTGGCTTCCTTTAGTCACAAAATCTGGTATCCTTAGCTCTAATACTTATCGTTTCCTATATGGAGTGTTTAAACAAGCAGATAAGTTAGGTCAAGCTAACATTGAGGCCAAGTAGCCTGGCAACTTGGGCTGCTTCTCCATTTCCTCATCTTTCCGTCTTTTGAGCCTCCTCTTCTGAGCACCAGAAAGTTCACGCAATCGTGGCATGCTTGCACTATTTAACACCTGTCATGCATGGTGAAGCCTGAAAACGCAAATTCTTATTTTGTGTTCAATCAAAGGAAGCTTCATAAGTTCAAGAGAAACAATGATGACCGCAAAGAAAACAAAAGAAAGCAGTTGGAATTTCATTTTAAAAAATCCAGCAGAAGATGGAACTCATGTACTGATTGAATCATTCACACATATGTTAAACATATCTGCAAGAGTACATGTTAGAGGACCTAGTAATAGAAAGGTCAAGGTACGGGATTTAGCTAACATAGGTAAGTTGTTTTAAATTTTACCTCAAGTTTTAACTGTGGCCACCTCCTGCTCATAAGTAACACATAGGACATACGCATAAAAGTAAGGCAATAATCTACTGTCCAATATAAACCCAGCAAGTACCCAAGCCAGCCTAACTTTCCACTTATTTCAACGCATTGATCACCCCCCCCCAGGTCAATGTTCGGTACTCCAGAGTCATCTGTAATGATGCTCGGAAAGCCCGTGAGACCAAGCTCGGGGGGGCTCCCGAGACCAAGCTCAGGAGGCCCCCCGAGATCAATGTTTGGTACTCCGGAGCCCTCAATACCGATGCTCGGGGCCCCCTGAGACCAAGCTCGGGGGCTCTCGAGACCAAGCTTGGGGGCCCCCGAGATCAATGCGTGGTACTTCGGAGCCCTCCATATCGATGTTCGGGGCCCCTGGGACCAAGCTCGAAAGGCCCGTGAGACCAAGCACGGAGGCCCCTGAGCCCAAGCTCGGGGGCTCCCCAGACCAAGCTCAGGGGGCCCCTGAGATCAATGTTTGGTACTCCGGAGCTTTCAATACTGATGCTCGGGGGCCCCTGAGATCAAGCTAGAAACACGTGATATTAAGCTCGGGGCCCCTAAGATCAAGCTCAGGGGCCCTCAGACCAAGCTCGGAGGGCCTCTGAGACCTCGCTCGGGGCCCAAAGATTAAGGTTTGGTACTCTGGAGCCCTCGATACCGATAATTTGAGGCCACGTAGACCAAGCTTGAAAGGCCCGTGAGACCAAGCTCGGGGAGCCTGTGACCAAGCATGGATGGCCCGAGACCAAGCTTGGAGGCCCCGAGACCAAGCTCAGCCCCCTCCGAGATCAATGTTCCGTATTTCGGAGCCCTCGATGCCGATGTTCGGGGGCCCCCTGAGACCAAGCTCGAAAGGCAAATGAAACCAAGCTGGGTAGCCCATGAGACCAAACTCGGGAAGGGGAGGGGCTGAGACCAAGCTCGAGGGGGCCCCCTGAGACCAAGCTCGAGGGGGCCCCCTGAGACCAAGCTTGGGGCCCCCAGATCAGTCTTCGGTACTCTGGAGGCCTCGATGCCGATGATCGGGGCCCCCTGAGACCAAGCTCAAAAACCCGTGAGATCAAGCTCGGGACCCCTGAAACCAAGCTCGGGGGGCCCCTGAGGCCAGGCTCAGGGGTCCCCGAGATCAATGTTTGGTACCCCGGAGCCCTCGATACCGATGTTCGAGGACCCCCGAGACCGAGCTCGAAAGGTCCGTGAGATCAAGGTCCGTGGCCCCTGAGACCCGGTTCGGGGGCCCCTGAGACCAGGCTCGGGGGCCCCCGACACCAAGCGCAGGGGTCCCTAGATCAATGTTCGGCACTCCGGAGGCCTCGATGCCGATGATCGGGGCCCCCTGAGACCAAGCTCGAAAAACCCGTGAGATCAAGCTTGGGACCCATGAAACCAAGCTCGGGGGCCCCTGAGCGCTCAGGGGCCCCCGAACTCAATGTTTGGTACCCCGGAGCCCTCGATACCGATGTTCGAGGGCCCCTGAGACCGAGCTTGAAAGGTCCGTGAGATCCGTGGCCCCTGAGACCCGGTTCGGGGGCCCCCTGAGACCAGGCTCGGGGGCCCCCAATACCAAGCTCAGCGGGCCCCTAGATCAATGTTCGGCACTCCGGAGGTCTCGATACCGATGCTCGGGGACCCCTGAAACCAAGCTCGGGGGAATCTGAGGCCAGGCTCAGGGGGCACCTGAGGCCAGGCTCAGGGGGCACCTGAGGCCAGGCTCAGGGGGGCCCCTGAGACCAATGCCCGAGTTTTGCAGTGCATAAGGTCAGCCCAAGGGGGGGGTCCGCGGACCCCAAGGACCCCCCCTTGGCTACGCCACTGGGTGGAGGTAGGTTTACCTGTGCGCAATGGCGGGTCCAGGGTCCCGAACTGGGGCTTGAAGGCCGGCCAGGCAATTTAGAAGCGGGCAGTTAGTTCTGACGTTTTAATTCGAAACATGCTTTTTTCTCAAGGAAACAGACATTCACAGAATAGCAAAAGAACGTTCTTTTGAGACCATATCGGCCAGCATGGCCACATTAGTCAGTCCACTTAAACTTCCCTTGGTTGTGCTACACCCTCGCAAACTCATTTCTCCACATGGATCAACCGGTTGGTAGTTGCACTGGCCACCTCTTGTACCTGCACCCGGCTCGGCATCGTCTGCCGAGGGGCACTCTAAAACCACTCGTCAGCAGTCTAATTCTATCCGTGCTGCAGTACTGTGTAAGTGTGTACGGCAGCTGCATCGCTCTGCGTAAGTCTTAAGTGCAGAAAGTGATAGACTTCGGTGCTTGTGCGGTTACGGGTGGTTACATCAGTAACGCAGCACGTGACATGGGATGGATTCCCGGACGAGAGCTTAGAATCTACCGCTCTCTATCCGGCGAGCCGGCTGGTCTGAGGCACCAATCGATAGCGAGCGCGAGAATTTAGATACCGTACGACTCGCTGGGACGGAAACTTGTGCCTTCCGTGCATACGAGCTAAGACTGGGAATAGTTGTATAACAGCATGTTCCATGCTGCAGCAACCTCCAATAGTTTGATACCGGATATTGGGCATGGCCCTCTCGTCAGCTTCAAACGATCTCCGAGGAAACTTACGCAACGGACGGATGTGGGAGAATTGAGTTCCGTCCGATACACGACTTTGAATGTTCTTAAGCCGTGAGAGAATGAATGTGCAGATGAGTGAAGTTGTATGTTGCCCCTCGTATTTTTTTATCTGGACTCCCTAAAAGCCATAGAAGTGGATGAGTGCTGTGACGGGGAAAATCGATTCATAAAGGGGTCAATTAACGTTGCTTCTTTCAAGGGCAGAGTAAAAGCCAAGGTCAGATACTGAACCTGAACAACTACTTCAAGCCGAGTTCAGCCCGTGAAGATGTAAGTGTCCAGATAATCAAATAAAGAAAGAATACACGATGGCATACACAGAGCAGTAAAAGAGGGAGTTCGTGTAGAGTACAAATGGCAAGAGAATGCATGGGCTGCAAGCAAGCAATGGGTGTGCCAAATTTTGCGTAGGAGTGCACCTGCACCATCGCCACGAAATTTTTACTAGGCAAGAGGAGGGGTAGGAATCCCAGACTGGCGATGGCCGGGAGGGGTGTGGGGGATTGAAAGCAAAGTTTTAAGATATTGGGTGTCTTTCAAAACGCCAGCAATGCACTTACGCCTGAACCCAAGAGGTTGTGCGTCTAACCCCACCAAGAACCCAGCAATGCACTTCACTAAGACTAGAACTGGAAATATCTAGGTAAGTTCACGCAGACAATAGCGATTAAATGCAAAAAAGGTCAAATCCTGTATTTTTTGGGTGGGATGCCCCTCTGGTTCACCAACTAGGTGGGACGGGTCCCCCATCCTAGCACTTTCCACGGCCACTTTCCTAGCACCCTCCCCCAAAGCACACCAAGTTACGCCCTGGACACACCCAGTCTACGAGGCAATATTACGACGGCGATCTCAGCGAACTTTCTCCCTCCGTGCCGGCTGGTTGATACCCCAGTCACGTGACCCGGTGGTCGGCAGGCGGCAGGGGGACGTGCTGGAGATGGAGATTTACCGGCCTGCCGACGGCGCTCCGCCCAGCATGCTGGACGTACTGCGCTAGACCTAAGACCTCTCCCAGTCCGGAAATAGCCGGAGGCGGCGGCGGCGGTCACCGCTCATCGGATTACTGCTGCCGGAATCAATGGCAGACGCACCGCTCAAGCCGCTCGGCGGTGGCTGGAGCACACCTCAGAGGGATGACTGTCCATCGAGCTGAAGGGCAGAGACCAACGGAGGACGTACCGTCATTGAGAGCGAGTGCGCTGACCACTCAGGTCACGTGATCAGACGACGACGTGCTGATGCGCGGAGAGTTGTATCGTGCTGTGTGTGACTTTGATGGAAGCCCTGTACAGGTGGCGGTTCATACGACCCCATGTGATATCTTGTTTGTTGGAATATTACAAGCTTGTTTTTGTCAGTTCCTAACCATTAAATCTCTGTCGTATGCCGTATTTAATAGACAGGATCAGGTAGCTTCATATTAGCATGCCCTGTGCTGGTACCTATAGGCAACTGTGTTGATAGACCCTTGCTTTTGTATTAAGATTTGCAATTTATCATGAGTGTGATCACTATGTATTTACTGACGCCCCCCCGGAAGAAGCGTTCTGGTACTTGTGCGTGCGCAGTTAACTCAACTTCGTATTGATTTTGAATATTTTTAGTCGTTTTTCATTATTTAACCACATTTCTGACTATGCTAAATGAAGCAGAATATCCATTCTTAACTTATCAACAAGCCAGTTTTACTCTGGGTAGTGACCGATGTGACATAAGTTTACTGCGCCAAGATAATTATTCAGTAGCATACAGCGCCCTCTCTTAGCATTGCCAACCTCTCCCCGCTAAACTCATCTTCAAAGTCTCGTGATGAATCGTAGCTGATGCTTGATTACCCCAGCAGTTGACACTGATTACCGCTTCCCCATTCTGACACTCTCTTAATACGTCTCCTCGCGGGTCCATCTCGAATCGATTGAGAACACCGTTCAAAAGCGGTCTCAAAATAGAAATATAAAGCCGGTGACAGCGCGGATTCATTCTTTAGAAGCCCAGCTATATGCATAAATGATCTTCGTCCATTTCCATCCTTGATATCGTCATCATGCTCTTCAATTGGTCGATTTACACGAATTGATGCCTGATGACTGCTAGGGCTCAGTCACGTCCCTGAAACCGCATTTGCTCCACATTGTCTGCGCTGCGAATACAATTACGCTAAGTATGTAGCGTAATTATGTATTCGCTATTATGTATTATGTATATTATGTATTGTGTATTATTATATTATGTAACAATCCGGCTATGGCCCCACCCCCTAAGGCCAAATAGAGGGGGAACCCTCTTTTGCCCCTTTCTCCGAAAACAGTGTTTCATAACTAATCAATTGGGAGAGGACGTGTCAGTCAGTAAAAATATTTTTTGCGTTTTTGCCCGTTCGGCGTTCGGAAAGTTTTGAGGGCGAAAAAATGCATGCACTGCATCCTGTCGGCCGCTGCCTTCGCCCGTTTGAGGATTTTTGCCCGCCGACATGGGTTTGCTCCCTCCCTGAACCAACCACCTGGATTTGCCCCTGAGCAGCGTTGCTAGCATCTGGTACATACCCAGCGAAACGGAGGCTCTCTGTTTCACCGTTCAATGACTGCGTGTCTCTCCTGAGATAAGAGACTAGTCGCGTTTTGCGCGGATCAAACGCTGAACGGACCGGCTAGCGCACGTGACCTAGTGACATACGGAAGGGTCGACGGTGGCGAGAACAGAGGGTTAATCCACGCCTGACCAACGCCAAACGCGAGGGCATTGTTCGCGGCCAAATGGTTAGTGATTCAGGGCGTAATGAGATGCAGAGCCTGTCCGGGCGTATGTGGATATTTCTGTAAAGGTGTTATACAATGTGCTTCTGGCAATGCCTTTGATCGTGGAGATGGGAACGGTGCTCTATCCGGGAAAGCATTGAATGTGCTTTGTAATTATCTAGGCAAGGTGGCGTGAAGTTTGTAGCTTTCCGTCAGTGGTGTTTTTTTAGAGATGGCTCCTTGTATTCAGGATGGTACTGTCCTCATGCATGCATTTTTTCCTGCTGCTTTTGCTCAATATTTGCGTCCACCATTGTACTTCTCCGCCTCTGGGCAGAACTAGTCAATATGAGTTGTGTCGTAAGTTGGAATAGGATGATTACATCACGTTCATTGTATACTTGGGCGTCAATGCCAAAGCTCATTTTCCATCATCAACTTGTATTCCCAATTGCTACTTAGTGTGTTAAAAACATCACAGCTCGTCTTGAAAATAAATCGGAGTACGTTCTGCAATTAGCTTTACCAGTGTTCATGCCGGAAAGAAATGCGGATCGACCAGTCGCGCCGGTCCAGAGCGATTGGGACAAATAACGCACTGTCACCGTGTAAGCGCTCGGCGGGTGACGCGGCCGCTGCTAATGGGTCCAACGCAAACACCGCGTCTTCCATTCTTCGCTTCTACTCTGGGTGAGTGCGTGTGGACACAGTGAGGGCAGTTCTGGAAATCCTCATCGAAGTCAAGGATGACATTCGGCTTTCGTTTTAAATGATTGACAGGTGAGCTGTCCATAAGTTTCACATTTTCTTACTTCTGTTTTCAAGGAAAATGACAATCATGCTGGCTCATAGTTTCCTCTTCATCATGTTCATAATGACCACTAGTAGTGTTACAATCGATATTGCAGTTATTTGCGAAACTGCTGGCGGGACTATTTGTCACAACAGTCGACACTCACGGAAAACCGCCAGACCCGGCAGGTATACACGGATACAGGGGGCAGGTGCCACCCTATCGACCCTCAGCGCCCATCTGAAAGGTCGATGGTGACCCCTGAAATGTCGCTTCCCCCCAGGATGCGAAAATCGGCGCCCACCTGATGGGTTTTGCCGATCAAAAAATGGCGCCCCCCAGGAAGGCCCCCAGACTGGCAATCCTGGATCCGCCTATGCCGGCAGGTACTCACTGCATAATTGAACCGTTACAGGATCGTTATCCACAGCAGGAAGTGTGTCTGCAGACAAATCCTCCAGTTCCCGCGAGCGTCGCGACAAGAAGCGGTCGATTCCGGTAGTGAGGTCGTAGTTTCCCGCTCTGGTCTCTCGGCACTTCCGGCGCGCTTAACCATAAACAACCAAACTTAGATGCCAGCCCGGTAAGCGCAGTAAAAAATAAAGCGAGGGGGACCAAACATCCCGCTCTGACAAGGATTGATCCACTCTAACCATCAGGGCGCGATGCTCCCTTAAACTCGGGCCGCAAAAATTACGAATTTAACAAATTTGATGGAAATGAGGATATTGTGGATGAAAAGTGAGTGGTGCAGCCCCAGTAACCCACCAAGCCAACGGAGACATCACCACCGGGGAGACAGTGGACGGTCCTCGGGTTCGGAAAGTGGGGGTCCGCTCTTCTCCCCGATTTTGACTGATAAAGGATTCCTATAAAAATTGCACTGAAGCCGTTAAGAATGTCAAATTTTGGGATCATAGTCTTTCCCTGTCATAATTTTACCGAACCGGGGGAATTGTTTGAAGGGCAAAAATGTTGTAGTCCTCATCTGACTGGCGGGACAAACGGAAGATTCTACTTCAAATTCATTTCATCACCCGGTCTAGTCCCCCCTTTTCTTCCCCCACGCCCAAAAATCCATGGCGACGCCAACACCTATGTTTGACTTCACGGAAAGGTAAATAACACCACACGTTGCTCTTCCTCTAACTGGAGCCTGAATTTCCAGCTCAGTTTCCTGCACGGGTGATGTCGATAGTGTCGTCGGCTGCCGATGGTGAGAGCCAGCGTGAGGAGAGCGACAGCGCCAGGGGTCCCGGGAGACCTGGCGGTACCGAAACGCCGCGACCTAACCGCCCAGCCCAACGACCATGGTCACGCCCCGCGGCGTTTTACGAGCACCATCCTTCGGAGTTACGTCGACGCTTGCATAGGCCGTTGGGGTCAGTGCTTAAAGCCGTGGCCAGGAATTCTGCTAGGGAGAGGCAAGGGGTAAGGAATATTTAGATACCTGATACACGTCCGATCTGTCAACCAATTTAAGACGTTTTCTATATTATGCTGGCCGAAAACTTCAGTATCACGGATATTAATAAGTATCCATTCCATTTTCAGTGTCACCACGTGTTCGCTTCATTGCCATTTGTCTCCCTCCGAGCGGGCGGTGGCTCGCTTGGTCCCGTGCTTAAATAAGGTATGTCCATGGACGCGCTAAATGTTCCAGAACATGAGACTATCAAGCTCGCACCACTCGGACGTGAGGTCACGCACCAGCAGGGAACAAGTATGCACTTAATGAAAGAACGACTTTAGAGTCTGCACGTGGGACTGAAGGGACTGCAGATACCATTTCCATCCAAACTTATAACATCAACGAATTTACACGGGTAATTAAAAGTTTACCCCCATTGGGGGGGAGCACGGACATCTCAGCAGGAAAGTCGAAAAACAAACTCCTGCTCGGGAGCCGGTTTGGGATGTTTCGAAACCGTTCACGCCGTTCAAATCTGCGGAGAACTACACTTCCGCCCGACGCCAGAAAAAATGAGTGACGCTCTATAACAATGAATGACGTTGAGAAGCAGTGTGTCATAAAACGACAATTTGGGTTTAGGCTTTTTCCCATAGAGGCCTACTAGAACAATAATATACAATACCTCCAAGGTCTTCCCAGTTATTCTTACGCAAGTGATGCGAACGACAAATCTTGTTTTGATCGTTCATTTCGACAGCAGACCACACGCTGCGGCTGCCATACCGACTAACTTCCCCCAGGGTCAAGGATATCGAGGTAAGCAGGTCACTTCTGTGGCTGTCTCAGGGTCGCTTGACAAATCCGCTCTTGTAGGGGATGAAAACGTATGTAAAGTCATATTTGTACTGCGTATACTTCCCAAGCAAGCGTCCAGACATGGTGAATGTCCATTCAGAGAGGGCGTTGCAAGTTCAAGGAGCTTTCACTGAGCATTCATTGGCAATCCAGGGCATTGCAAAACACATTTTAACAGTTAGGCTCGGGTGAAAATAAAATTCATCACGGCCGGAATGCTGAAGCAAACGCAAAACAAGTACCACAACACACTGCACGGAGATTCCAGTGGAGTTTTACACGCCAAGTGCGAACACAACACTTGTAGAGTGATTCCAGATGAGTTTTACACGCAAAGTGTGGCATTTCTTTCCACGAAACAAAGCGAAATTCAGATCTAACACGGTACGTTCAATGTCATGTAATTGAATCGAGTGCAATCAGTAGAAACAGTTGTTTCCACAATGCCCCATGTCTTATCTATTTTTTCATCGCTAGCATAGGTACATTCAGCATAGCGTAACAATTTGTATGAGACGTACTACAAAAAAGACCACAGCCATTCGTACATTTTATCCTCCTAAAAACTGCTTACCCTGTTTCTCTTAAAGGGAATGTGGCACCTTGGTCGAATCCAGGAATTTAGTGTAATTAGGCGAACTTTTAGTCAAAACTAATGAAACCACTCATGATTTCTCTGAAAAATGTACAATAAGCTCAATATTTGGTTTTTACAAATGCTCCTCTAGAAAAAGAAATAAATATCAGGCTGTGGATGATGTCACGATCTGGCAACTACTACCATACTTGAAACGTTTCAAGAGCTTCGATTGGCTGATGCTCATCGTGACGTCAGCATATGTCGTCACACCAGTAGCTCACAACAATGGCCGCCGGCGACGGGGGCTGAGGGGGACTGGTGTCAGGTAGGTTTTAACTTTTTTCTACGGAAATATCGAGTTCCAAGACAAATGAAATATGGAGTACCGGCTTCTCCGACCTGCTTTACAACTTGGCTATCTCAGTTAAAATCACGTTGTGAAGGTGCCACATTCCCTTTAATTAATTGAGCCATCTGGTAGCAAAAGTTCAATTGAACACAAAGGAATAATTAGCGATGGCACAAAATACCATCGTACGGGTAATAAGGTGGCTCCAGTATGCTCACAACGGGCCAACTAGTTGAGACTAGGTCTGCGCCTCAAGCTCACAGCACAAGGGGACAAGTTGGACTTACTCCTCGAGTTAAAATGTAACAAACACCAGCCACTTACGCGACGGCATCACCCCATAAAAACTGGGCACGGAAACCCCTTACGCGGCGGTTATGCATTCCAGTATAAAAAGTTGGGTTTACAAACAACTGTAAACCATTTCCCGGTGAAAAACGCTGATCCCCATAATATTGGCTCGTGTTTACCCCGGGCTTCGGCTGATGAAATAGCCCATCTAAAACGGCAACCTCGAGCCAGACCTTAAACCCCACATGAAAGAAGGTCCCATGCATGAGCGTGACCCACAAATACAATGTTTCAAAGCTCATCTAAATACCCTCCAAACCATCACCGCGACATTGTTGGCAAGCTCTTCATCATTCCCAGTGTCCCCGCGTTCTTTTGAAGTCATGCTGCAGTATCCAAGCCACCACTGCATGGCGTCGACGCCAGCCTTCTTCCGGCAGTCTTAGCACTTGGTGATCTGGAAGAAAACCCAGTTTTCCAGGAAGGAGGGCACCCACGCCTGTGAGCGGGTACGCGTCGTCTTGACCGGCAGGTCGTCCACCACTTTCTCGAAGGCCGCCAGGCCGACCTCAGAGTTGACTCCTGTGACCTAACACAGGGCGGCAGCAGCGTTAAACGTCGCGGTGGCACGACCAATGTGATTGTTTTTTAGCAGGCATCCAATGCTTCAAACGCAGTCATGGGTGGAGATGGTACTCGTTGTCCTTTCTCTGACTGTTTAAGAGGCACTGCAAGTAAATCTTTATAGGTTCAAGACAGGCAATTCTGATACATAACATTTTGCATTGTTACGGTTAGGACAGCTTCCCCTTAGAAATGTTCCTTTTCAAAAATAATCAGAAAGATGTATCATACTAATTTCGGTCATATACCATGATGACAATCAAGTAAAGAGCATCTCTGAGTGTTGAGAAATAAAACTTCAATTCAATACCACGGGCCCTGAGCATTCAATCTAGTTGTTCAGAAGGTATAATATTAGTTGGCTTGAGAGTTCCTTTAGGGAACTTTCAGCTGCTAAAAATAAAGCGCAACAGCGACCCAAAATGCCAATGAGATTCGGAGAAGACAAAGAAAGACAGTCCATCTCTAACGCTATGCCCTGTCAGGGAAAGGCGACAGGCACAGAGTAATGACCTGCAACACAAGATGATGACTGATATCCCTGGCAAATACTGCCCACGGGAAAGCGCAAAAACCTCCACCCCAAAAAAACATTATCATTCGTACCATCCAGTCAGGAACATCCTAGACGTTTCAGTCAGGATGGTACAAAGGAAGATCTTGCCAGGGCGCCAGTGCGTCACAAAACCAAGGCTCAAAGCTGTCCTTCAAAAAGACAAAGAACTTAGGAGACTGTCGCCACTTTCAAACAGAAATTACTCGTTTGCTCAGAGTAAGCGAGCCTACTCAGGGTGGGCACTGGGGGATAAAGCGATTACACATAAATGAACCAAGAAAACACCATGGACCAGACAATAGATGTATGATTTGGAAGCATATAACAAATGAGAGCACATAGCACGAGTAGTTTCTTTTACATTTGGAATTGTGTCACACACAAAAACCTCATTTTTATAAATGTTGACCAAGTTGTTGCAAGTTTGGATTTGGAGCCGGAGTCTCACTAAATTCATCAATGGACTTGTCACGGAGACCCCCACCCCACCATCCGAACGAGCAACTCCCACAAAAAGGGGCCATTTAGAAGCCAAAGTTTAACGTTCCACAAATCACAGGGACAGCCGCCCCGGTCAGGCCACCTTCTCACCAGTTAGTTGCCAGTCGACCTATGTCGCGTATAAATATTGAGCGCCGGGGCGTCGCAGGGGAACCGATCCCAAGCCCGTGCATGCACTGCCACTGCATGTTCCTGAGCAGCGGACCAGAGCCCAACGCTCTACCAACTGAGCTACCGGGGCGGCTCAGATAGGACAATGGAAAGAAAGAACAAAGATAGAAACATTCAACGGAGCGCATAGTATACAGCATGTCTTCACACCCGATCTAATGCTTGAATTAAGAACATGGACAAGGTTCTCGGCTGAGAACCTTCTGACAAGCTCGTTGAATAAGCGCACCCAGTGACAATACAGGCCGCGCCCCACAGAGTTTGTTTAAGCCTCTTTGGCGGATGGGATGTGCCACCGCTCTACCAGCCAGCTCGCCGCTTTGACGCCGCAGTACCTGGAGAAGGAAGCTCAGCGGCAGGTGAGCGGGTCCGCTTTACCACAGAGAACTTGGCCGATGCAGCAGAACCCAATCCGATTACAAGTTGATTTGCCGTATAATTAGGTAAACATTTCGATGAAGACGATATAGTGAGCTAAACGTGACCTAAACACCCACAAAGGAAAACTTGTGATGCACCAGAATATTGTTAAAAAAAATTGCCCACGGGCAAGGCACATTCGGGTCACTAAAGCAAATAAGCCGTCTGAAGGTGAAACCACGTGTGTCCCATGTTTAACATATGGAACATACGTCGTTTGACCTTTGGACGGCAGATATTACCTCGGCGTGTTGGAAGGGTATCACTTAGTAAAACATACATATGGGGGCAGAGATTTACACGCAAGGCACTTAGCTACGGTTACGCGTGACACTGAAGGGTTCAACTACCACTGCGGTTGAGCGCTTTTGTTCAAGGTCAGAGTTTTTTTTATAATGTTTGTCTCTTGTGGAAACACCCAGTGCGCAGCTTGACACTGGGTGCTGAGCCTGAGACATATTTACTGCCCGTACTAGAACGACGTGTTTTGTATATTTGGGGTGATGATGAGGTGAGAGCGACTGAAGATGAGAGCATGAGTGAATATAACTCCCTCCGTTGCCCCCGGGCCAGCAAGCGAGGTGAAAACCTGTTGTTCACCAGCCCCCGGGAGCAACGAAGGGAACGGGGATTTTCTCGTCTGGTTGTCGATCCAAATGATGTCGATGTCAGAAAAAAGATAAAGTCAAGTCTATACTCACCCTTTTAGACTCTCCCGGTTTCTATTCTGAAAAGAAGATGATGAGGTGCGAGTGACTGAAGATGAGAGCATGAAGTGAGGCATGAATTGATATGTGTGTCAGGTGTGGGAGCACCACAAAGTGACTCGACATTGGGTGCTGAACCACAGACATGTTTAATATACGTTGGTTATAACGCGTTACGATTCCAGAGAGATGCAAAGGCGCCAGGACCTCCCCGGCGCAACCCGCCCGACCGAAACCTGACAGACCCAAAGGGAGTCAAAATCTGTAGGTGTTGGAACATCTGCTGTCTCTAATGGATATCGGTATAGCACAGGTAATTCAAAGCTCCCCCATCCCCCAGGCCGCCGCCAAACAGATCACAGCCAAGGAGGCCCCGGCACCTCCGCGAGAACATAAATGATACCTGCAAGATTAAGTGGGAAACATTGACTAAATTTAAGCATACGCTGACTAAATACGTGGTTGATATTTCTAAACATGTTCTAGTCGTTCAAGAACAGTATATATTTTGGAGAGCACGGAAGCCATACAATTTATTTTTGCACTCGTTGTGTATTTAGTATTGTTCTACTCATTCAAATGAACTATAAGCTTACTAAATTTAATATTCTACTGACTTTGACCGATGAAATGTTGTTTCAACATTTTCTTGATAATTAGTTTACTTCTTGGGATTTCCTCAACAGATTGAAATTTATCGGAAAATATACTATTCCACAATTTCGGGGCCAAGCAAGGGGGTCGTGAAAAGGCGGTAATTCCTATTTGAGAATGGTTGATCCAGTAGGGGGTTCTTCTAACCTCACGATATCCCGGTTCCCTGAGCGAAAACAATTTTTTTATGGCTTCAGGAAGCTGACCAATAAGGAATTTATGAACTATAATTAACATTTGTGTTTTCGCGAGTTCAGACACTTTGTGGATCGAGTACTTTTTGAAAACTGGTTCTGAGCTTCCAGGGAGGTATATTCTTTCAATGAGTCGAACGGCTTTTTTTTGGAGGATGTTAATTTTGTAAAGTTGAGATGAGTAATTCACACCCCAGATGAGACAGCAATAGTTAAGGTAAGGTTGGATTAATGCATGGTAAAGGAGAAGTGCTATACGATCTGAAATAAAGTATCGAATCCTACAAATAATGCCAATGTTTCGACTTATTATTTTAGAAATATGATTTATATGCCCAGAAAACTTTAGTTGCTTATCGAAAATCATCCCGAGATACTTAATCTCCTCTTTTTCTTCAATTGCATTCTGGCCTATTTTTATGTTTAAGTGAAATTTTTTTGGATAAGGAGAGTAATGCTGCGTGAAGGTTTTTCAAGGTTGAGAGACAAATAGTTTGCACAGAACCAGTCTGAAAGCCGCAAGAGAGTTTCATTGACGTTCGATTTAAGTATTTCTGGATCTTTGTGTTTGAAGAGCAGGGCCGTATCATCAGCATAGGAGAGATATAGTGCATTTTCACCGATAAGCGGAAGATCATTAACATATAAAATGAACAGCAGGGGCCCAAGTATAGACCCCTGCGGGACTCCCATATTAACTTTTCTATATTCTGACGTTTTGTTTTCTACTTGAACACATTGTTTCCTATTGGATAGATATGAAGAGAGAATTTCTAAATATTTACCTTTTATTCCATATTTTTTGCTTTTCCCAGAAGAATGTTATAATCCACGGTGTCAAATGCTTTTCTTAAATCCAAAAATACCCCCAGTACAAGTTCCCCTTCCTCGAAGGCCTTAGTAACAAAGTCTTGGAGCAGAAGTATAGGCATAAATGTTGAACGATTTTTTGGAATCCGAATTGGTTATTGTGTATGAGTTGATTTATTTCAAGATGTTCCATAATTCGGCAGTGAAGAAGTTTTTCAAGAATTTTTGATATTGCGGGAAGAATACTAATGGGTCTATAGTTGGTAACAACATGCCGATCGCCAGTCTTAAAGATAGGCTTGATAACTGCTATTTTTAAGGCATCGGGAAATATTCCTGTGGTAAGACATGCATTAAATAGTTTCACTAGATGCTGTACTATGCTTCTATATGTATTCTTTAGAATTTTGCTATTAATGCCATCACAACCAGCTCCCACATTTTTCATATTTTCAATTAATCTACTTACTTCTTCTTCATCTGTAAGCCTAAGTTCCATTTCATTTTCACAATCATTTACTAGATCTAGGGGATTGGTGGGGGAAGGTGTGTTTTTTCTTGGAGTTTTGTTCCAATAGTACTGAAAAAATTATTAAAGGCGTCTGCTTTACCTTCACTATCCTGTATGTTCACTCCGTTTGTGGTATGAATTGTTTCCGGGATATCATTACCATTACTTGGCTATTTCTTAACTCATTTATGATTTTCCAAGTTTGTTTCGAGTCAGTCTTACATTTCTCAAATTCCGTCTCATAGTAGTGTTTCTTAGCTTTACGGATAATTCCAATCAGAACATTTTTGTATTTATTGTATTGTTGCTTATCTGCCTCACATTTTGATTTTAAAGATTTAATGTAGAGTTGGTTTTTAACATTTATTGAGGATAAAATCCCAGGTGAAATCCACGGTTTTCTTGGTTCCGTTTTCCTGTTACGGCAAGTTTGACGTGAGAGCTTTTCAATACCTTTATTGTAGCTATTTATGATGGTTGTGGCGAGAAAGTTTGGGTCAGTTTCATTTTCAATACAAACCAGTTCAGCGCTTAAGAAAGAATTAAGTTCATTTATTCTACGGTAATCAAAGCAAGTTAATTTTGGAATTGATTTCTTTACTTTAACTTCATTGTTGGTGTTCAGCATTACAGGGAAATGATCTGCAATGTCAGATAATAGAACACCAGACTTTTCCACGATTTCTAGGCTATTTGAAAATATATTGTCGAGTAGACTGTCCGAGTTCGCCTGGTGTCGCGTTGTTTTAGAAATCGTTGGGAGAAATCAAAGGAACACATGGATAAAAAGAAACTGCGAGCCCAAGAGTCAGTTTCGATGGAAAGTAGATCGAAGTTAAAGTCACCAGTTATATATATAGTCTTATTAAGTTGTTGTAGCCATTCGAGACAAATATTCAACTCTTCCATAAATTTTGATTTATCTGTGCTTGGTGCTTTGTATATTTGGCAGACGACGAACGACTTGTCTTGAGTTTTCGCACTGACACATACTACTTCAGCAGTTGAGAATGACGGGCAATGTAACTGGGTAGGCAATAAATCCTCTTTTACGTAAATGCCCGCACCCCTCCCCTTTTGCCGACACGATGAGAAAAATAAGCTTTATATGAGGGAATTATAAATAAATTTTCAAGCTCTTTGTTAATCCAAGTTTCAGAAATTGCTATCACATGAAAGGGAATACCTATCTCTTTAAGTAAATCACAAAGCTCATTATGCTTGTTCAAAAGCGATCTGATATTTAGATGAAAAATACACAAATTGAGCTGGTTTGATGCAAACTGACCGCTCAATCTCGAGGGTGAGTAATAAGAACAAGTGGTTCTTATTCTATCAAAATCATAGTGAGCTCCTAAATTGTCGTCCACTGTCAGGGAAGCAAAGGGATCAATCGTCCTATCTTGGAATGCCAGCCCATAATTATTCATTCAATTAACCAGGATCTAATAAACAGTGCCTAAAAGACCTAAAGCGAATCAGATACGCCACCTAGGAATAAGAAAATCACTTATTCGAAGACGATTTCGTTTCAAACCAGAGTCCAGAGAACGGTACGGACAAGAAGATCCAGAATCTAAATCTCAGTACATGTCTAATTACTGGAAAGTTCTGTTATTATTTTAGTTTTTAATTAATGCATGCAAATTAATAATAAAGATCTGCTATACATTTCATACTTGTTTTAATATGATAAACAAATGATGAGAAGAGATAATTCGCAAGGCTGAGGGTTGCATAATTTCATAATTAGCTAAATTAATTTTTAATGCTAACAATGACAGGCAGGAACCGTGCCGCGGTGTGCCGCGGAAATCAGCAGCTCCCGCCAGTCAAGGGTCAGTCAATGGATCAGTCAAGCAGGGTAGTCAGTCAAGGACTGTTAGTGGGTGGAAATGTATTATTCTAGGGTAATGATGGCAATGCTACATTCAAAAAGGTGTTTACAATGACAGGCAGGAACAGTGCCGCGGAATGCCGCGGAAATCAGCAGCTCCCGCCAGTCAAGGACCAGCTAGTCAAGGACGTTAGTGGGTGGAAAGGTATTATTGTATAGTAATTATTGCAATGCTACATTGAAAAAAGGTGCTTAACAATGACAGGCAGGAACAGTGCCGCAGAGTGCCGCGGAAATCAGCAGCTCCCGCCAGTCAAGGACTGTCAGTGGGTGGAAAGGTACTATGGTAATTATGGCAATGCTACATGCCAGAAGGTGAATGATGAAGATCCATGGGTGTTAAGAGGAAAAAGGTGTAAGTTCCCCAGAGAAGAGAGAAGGCTGCCAAGATCAGTGGTCTTGTAACTGGTGAGTATAACAACAGGTATCAATATGTAACTTGTTAAGCAAATAAGTACCGAAAATTAACATTAACGTACAATAACTACCTACATTTTCCAATCATCATTAATTTGAACAGTAGGTCATTGCAGCAGACAGTGGCAGCCCAAGATCTGACATCAGAAAATAGCAGTGATACAGTCTCATTAAAGTTATTTCAGGCTATTGAAGGCATCAAATAAACAGTCAAGCCAGGGCAGGTAGGTAGCAGACAGGTCTCAGGGCAGCAGACAGATGTCACAATACAACACAGATCTGCACAAGTCAAGGCTGACACATCAGTGACAGGCAGCACAAGATAACTGGGATGGTCTATTAGGACCATAACAATCCAGCCATCCTCCCCAGAGCAAGTGCATACCTGCAAACAACTTGTGGGCAACTGACAGCATACCTGAGTAACAAGTTGACAGCACACATGTTCATTTTTTTAAACTCCTCTGGTGTCTCAGGGTTAAAACGAATGTTTCTGCCACATTCAACACACATAACATCCTTCACCAGTCACTCGACAGTGATGCATTCCAGTCCAATAGCATATAGCAGACTGGACACATCACTGCCCAGAGGAGTTTTTTCATGTCACCAGAGATGTGCAACTTGTTTCACTGATAAGTGACTATTTGTTTCACCCCCTGGTGTCACAGGTTTAAAGCGAATGTTTTTGCCACATTCAACACTCATACCATCCTTCACCATTCACTCGACAGTGATGCATGTCAGTCCAATAGCATTTAGCAGACTGAACACATCACTGCCCGGAGTTTTTCACAAATGTCATTATATTCACAGGACATTGATGCAGCAATAGATATATCCATTCAGCCACCAATGTTCCAAAACTCAATTCTCATGGTAGTATTGACAGTCCAAATATAACTGGTGCAGCTGTGGCGCAGTACGATCGTGCAGCCCCCATGAGGTCACTGAACAACCACTCTACCTCCCGGCCTGATCACCATCTCTAGTAGATCCTGATCTTAGCACCCTAGAGTATGTTTGCTTGCTCAGACCTTCAGAGACATCTGACGGAGTTTCCTCCACATACCTCAACTCATTAGATACAGCGCCATCTTTAGAGCCAGAAACCGGGCTGCCACTGCCTTGAGGCTGCCTGGGGCCAACATTACCTGTCACTGACACAGCTGGATCCAGCAGATACTGAGATCCAGCAGATACGTTAGTTGTAGCATTGCCACATGACTCAGTAGGGGTAGCATTTTCTGGGTGTCTGGATTCCCTTTCTGACTTTTTTGCCTGACCCCACCACTGACACCCCAAGCCCTCTCCTTTCTCCCTGCAGAACCTACAAGTTCAATGATATGTTGTGGTTTGGAACCTGGAGGAATCACCACATACATGTACTCAACTGACTTCGGCCCTGATCTGCCCATTTCTAGTATGATAGCTACCTACAATGCTTTGAGACTTGAGATCAGAGAGGGCTCTGAGAACATCAGCCCTTGGGGATGTTACACTTTCATGAATGATAAGAGGGTTCCCACCAGTTCTACCTTGTTCAAATCTGGCTTCAAAGATTGCATTCCTTGTGTCCATGTTATTGAATTTAATGATGGTCCTGTTCTTGTCATACAGACGATGACAGGCCTTAATCTCCTCATTTTTTACATCAACTCCTAGCTTATCCTTGTAACTTTGAGAGCAACCTTCCTAGTTTGCTGAGGGGTCTCACCCTTCTCAGGCTTGGGCACACAGTCCCCACTGAGCACCAGACAGTCGAGCCTGCCATGCTGCTCGTTTTTTCCACTAGGTGGAAGAGCTCACGAATATGGTCCTTCATTAAATCGTTCTCAGTTTTTAGCCCTACTAACTTCTCCTGAGTCACTACTCTCTCCTCCTTCAATTGACTTAGCTCTAATCTCAAGCTGGCAGTCTCCAACTCAATCAGTTGCATCACCTCTGATTTTTCCATTCTCTGGACTCCGGCAATCTATGCTATTTCAAAGTAAACGAATAGCACACGTCCTACCTCTAGCCTGGACAAAAATTCGAGCTAAATCCCAAAAAATATAAGATCGCAGCTACTCCAGTATGCCCAACGTGCAGGTAGACAATCGTGGCGCACTTACTTAACTTTATGAACAGTTTAATTGAGTAGAAAATCCAGAATTACACAAGTAGTGCAACTCTAAATCACTAACCAATATTATATATGAACTTTATCACCATTAAACCACCTCAAGCCAACGTAACTGATGAAAATCGAAGAGCGCCACTAAACACGTCCACCCACCTGGCAACCTGTTGGATGCGTTTGTTTCGCCCGAAGGCAACCCCTGGCACTGATGTTGTTATATATAGGGATTGTGGTTACAGGTGGCAATGGCTTTATAAAATATGGGATCTGGTTGCTGTATATTGTTTTCGGTATGATTCCGAATCTTTATATAATTTTCGGTATGATTGTAAATCTATCTAGAAAAGGCTTCGGAAGCCATATCCAATTATGGCTCGTTAGGGGGGAACCGAAATCATGCCTTATTTCTGATAAGTGCAAACACAAAGTACGGGAAGAAACTACAATCAACACATTTTAACGTTTATCCGTTGAAATCAAACATTTATAGCTGACTCATTACACCTGCGCTAAACGCATTTTCCCCGCAAAAAGCATGCAGGCAAAACATACAAAATAACATCATTTTCTCCTTTCTCTGATTTCGACCTCCTCCACCTAAGCAGAAAGATCCACGAAACATCTGAAAAACATCCACCTCTACATAAACGATCTGCCGATTCAGCGACGATGCAATTGCACGTGCAAAACGTACCTGGCATGGTCCACATGACTGCAGTTGAAGAGAGGTAAAAAATCCCCCCCACCCCCAGGCGCGCAAGCTGCAAATTTGTGCTCGGTCAGGTTGTGAGCTAGTTCGTGCATATGTAGGCTGATACTTTTTGTTGTTCGCACATGCTTATTTCACACCGCGTCATTCTTTGTAAAAATATAATATTCAATATAATATTTCTTGAAATCAGATAAGAGCAGAACAACAAGAACACGCTGTACGATTTGACCAGTTATTTCCTTTTTCTTACACGTCTCATAAAACTGCTTACAAGACTAAGATATCTGAAAACCTACACAACTGAGGTTTTTACTACTCAATCTCAAATACGGTTGTGTTTTATTCAAACTTGACCAGGGATGCGGAGCCGGAGACGGAGCCGGTCGGAGCCGACCATTCTGCCCGGAGCCGGAGCCGGAGCCGCCGAAACACTTTTGATCGGAGCCGGAGCCGTCAGAAAGGGTCCGGCTCCGGCTCCCAAAGGGCTTTAAAATTACCAAAAATCAAACGTGAAATGGTCACATTTTACCTCGTGAGATGTTGTCGCATGGAAACACCTGTATTCACCAGAAAATTACATTTTCTCAATATGTTATGTATATCGAGATTAATGAAATATTCCAACTAGGGTGTTCCGTAGACGGTCTCACGCTCGGGCAGGCAATGCGCCCCGGCCATTTAGCATGGGCAGACATTGGCAACAAATGAAAACATTGGCGGACACTGGCGGATCCATGATGGGGGAGCAAAAAAAAGGCATTTGCCCCCAAACTGCCCAATTTTTGGCGATTTTCTTTAAAAAATCAAGTTTTTACGATTTACCGCATACCGTCGGCCTGCATCCGCCCCTGTTGACAGACGCAGGGGGGATGCCATTCCGGTCATGCCCCTCCAAAGCCCTGGAAGCGAGGGCAGACTATCTTTTGGCCCCCAAAGGCCGAAGAAATTGTTTGAAAAAGGTGTTTACACTAGGTCTGTCGAGCAATAAAATCTTTGCTCCCACCTCTCCCCCTCCAGGAGAGCTACCATGTACTCGGAGAAGTAGTTTATACTAGGTCTGTCGAGAACCCAGGGCAAAAGGCGCAGAAAACAGCATCCCCGTCACTCGATGCGGCACTAGCCGACTTCAAAAACTTGGGTCGCCTAAACAAGGCGACCGTATGCGACAGCTTAGATAGATATCCAGCCATCATCCAGCCGGCTAGCCTGGTAATGGCCGCGCTACCAGTTACTCAGGTGTCCGTGGAGAGGTTATTCTCCGCGATGAAGCTACTACTTACTGATCTCAGGTCCAGACTAAGAGCAGACATATTGGAGGCAATGTTGCTGCTCGGCTCCAACCGCGATTGGGTGGTGTAGTGAGCGAACCAGCTGCTGGGCCCTGGGCAGTAGGGTTGTTCGGTTCCGATTTTTCTCGAAAAGGAATTATGCCATCAGCCTATCTGATGTGTTTTTGATGTTGAACACTGTTATCTTAGGGTCGTTCAAACAATTTTTTTCTTTTCAGACTCGAACCCACTTTTTGCCATTATATATTCAATTCTGATTTCAATGAGCCACATTTCAAGCGTCTACGACAGCGGGAAAGATCGCCTCAAAACGGTTCAAGATTTCATGTTTCGGGCGCGATTGGCCGCCCGGCGTTGCAGTTTCCCCTTGTTAAATTGGGATATAAGTGGTGCATAACCTACCAGTAAAGACAGCGTGGCATGTGCGTGCGTATAAGAGCGGTAGATGGGATTTAACATGGAGGCATTTACTTGTCAGATGTATATGTAGCGCAATACAAATACATGTTATTCCACAAAAGACCTGAAATTGAATGATTCAGCACCCTTGTACTCTAAATCCCGACAGAACATGAATGCCTTCCGGAGGCGAACCTTTCTCTAGTAACTATCGCTGGAGAACGTCGCGAGGCAGGTTCTTCTCCATATTCTCCTGCGAACTATTTAAGAGCTCTGGTACTGATAAAAGAAGATCCTGTTTCATATTTTTATCCTTTAGGTGGCTCACGAAATCTTTCACCAGCTTCACACCACGTTCTGTGGGACCGTTCACGACAGTAAGTTCTGGAATACCTTGAAACAGGGGAAGCTATACCAGCTTCTCAACGGAGCCTTTCTGGTCAGAATATTTCAGATTCAGGAAATCGAATACCAGCCAGCTGTCAGGAGTAACAAGCTGGCTGAGGCTTAGTACCGACCATTTACAGAGCTCTTCATAGCCTCTATCGGAAACTTAAGCCTGCCCTAGTCAAATGTGAATCGTTTGCTGTTTTGGCCAATTGTTGTGCGACTGGCTCCTTACCTCCACGATGGTGGTTCTCACCAGCGCGACAGAATATAACTTTCTGTGCACAGATACCACAGCTGATGACAAATTGACTTCAGCACATTCAGGGCGATTTTTATATTAACTTAATGAAAGCACTGCATTGCATTTTATGGATAGCTTTGAGGCTCATAGAAGGCTCTAAAGCTGACTATCCGCGACGGAGGTACCCAAATGCATGGTTTAGAACCACTTATAAGGAAAGCCGCTAATTATTTCGGAGTCTGCGTGGCCCAGTTGGTTAGCGCTTGCGCTCGGCTTGGCCAATGACATTCATTATGTGCTGGGCGTCGTGGGTTCGAGCCCACCCAGAGGCAGAATCTGGCGCCCTGCTCTAGCCCGAGCTAATTCTTTCCCTCTCTCCTCTGATGCCATATGACCTGAGCAGTTGATGCGTTGTTAAACTCCAAAAATTATAATATTCTGTCTTTAAGTATCTTCTGGAATGATGAACGGAATCTGACACAGTAGTAGCACGCACTTCATGCCATAAATGTCCTATATTCCATAATATGGCTCGCTCGTGAGCTCCGGGTCTTCTAAACAGACAGTTGTTGGAGACAACCTCTCCTGACAGTCACACGTAAACCAGCTTGCGCAATTCGAGATAATACTCTGGTATTGTGTAGAGGCACTGAAGTCAATGTGCAAACGCAACTGTTATTTGTGACCAGAAAGTTATAATCTGCTTCGCAAATAAGAATCACAATGCTGAAGGTAAAAAGGCAAAGATACAGTACCTGGCCTAAACAGCAAAACCATCCACCTTTCAGTTAGGTAGGCTAAAGTTTCCGACAGAGGCTATGAAGAGCTCGGCTCGATACTAAGCCTCCCCCAATTTCTCATTCCTGAAAGCTGGATGGTATTCGAGCGCCTGAATCTGAAAGATTCTGACATGAAATGGCTCCGTTGAGAAGCTGGTGACTGGCGTAGCTTCCCCTGTTTCAAGGTATTCCAGAACTTACTATCGTGAATGGTCCCACAGAACGTGATGTGAAGCTGGTGGAAGATTTCGTGAGCCACCTAAAGGGTAAAATTATGAAACAGGATCTTCTTTTATCAGTACCAGAGCTCTTAAATAGTTCGCAGGAGAATAGGAAGAAGCATCTGCCTCACGACGTTCTCCAGCGATAGTTACTAGAGAAAGGTTCGCCTCCGGAAGGCATTCCTGTTCCGTCGGGATTTAGAGTACTAGGGTGCTGAATCATTTAATTTCAGGTCTTTTGTGGAATAACATTGTAGTGTCTGCAGCTCAAGCCTCCAACTCTTCCAGTCCCATCTCCAGCAGAACCAAGGAGCAACTTGCTCTGCTGTATTCACATGGTGAAATCTAGGCCAAGACTGACTGAACAAAAGAGGCAAACATCTGACAACAGCTTACAGTGAAAGGGTGGCGCCACAATCGCAAAAAGGCGCCAAATATGAAAGTCACAAAAGCGCCACAATTGAATCTGGCGCCAAGTGCTACTCAAGCTCTAAATTGAAGGAACAACACTAAATTATAATCCTTCAGAACACTACATTCTCCCTCCCTTCAAAATATAGAATGAACGGAGGCAACATAACATCTTCCATGACCAGCAATGCAACTAGAATGAAATACAAAGGAACTATGCATGATGGCCAGCAATGCTAGCTGGGACAAAAGCAAACAATGCCAGCTAATCAATGCAAATAATTATCAACCATACCAGCAAGAACAAACATGAATGAATGCCAACATGGCAGCACATAGGATCACTCTTCAATGAGTCTCTTTGGTTTCTGGATGGACCTCTTAGACCTACGCAGTCTAGAGCTCTCAACACACTGAGGCGTCCCACTCAAAGAACCCGCCTGGTCCTGCGGCACCGACGCAGCATCACCAGGCGACAGGTCCCGCGCTTCACAAGTTGGTGGTGTGGATGATGAACCACTACCACCAGACTTGGGTACCTCCTGCTGTGATGTTTGTGATGTCCGGCCACCAGAGAAAGGCGCCTGGCGCCTGTCCTCGCAGGTCGCCGCATCCAGCAGAGGAGAGGAGACTAGCAGATCTCTGTTGCCGCCCCCAAGCCGACCTGCACCAGCTGGCTCAGCGCACCTCGAATCAGCTCCTGTAGGGAATGCGCCATGAGCGAGAGCACGAGTCATGCGCTCCACATGAACGAGGGTTCCGTCTGACAGCTCATATGTAACTGGTCCGCGACAGTCCTTGATCTGCAGTGGCTCAGAAAACCTGGATTGGCCTTTACGGGGAACTGGCATCAGCCTGTACCGAACCCAATCTCCTGGCTTGAACGTGACTTCTTTAGCCCCAAATTTCTGATCCCAATACTTCTTTTGCTTCCCTTGTTTCTTTTCGACATGTTTTCTCACCTCTGGTCCTCCTTGGTTCACCAACTGACTCTGACCCGCCGATACTCGCAGTGGTGTCCGGAGTTTCCTCCCCCGCAGCAGCTCAGCTGGGCTCCGGCCTGTGGTGGCGTGAGGTGTCGTCCGGTAGGACATTAGGAACTGGCGAACACACAACATCCAATCACGACTCTGCTGGCTTGCTGACTGAAGCACTCCTTTCAACGCTCGGTTGAATCGTTCCACAGCCCCAGCCCCCTTGGGTGATAGGGTGTTACTTTAATGTGTTTGATGCCCACATCGCACAGATACTCTGCGAAGTGGTGCGAGGTGAAAGCTGTGCCGTTATCCGAGACGAGCTCCTCAGGATAACCCTCCCGACACGCTACTGACTCGATGAAGTCTATCACAGCCTGTGTAGATGGGTGTGAGCAGAAACCAACTTCAGGCCACTTAGAGTGATAATCAATCATCACAACAGCAAATCTTCTATGGAGTCCTCCTCCCTCAAGTGGCCCTATAAAGTCAATGCCCACCTTACTCCAAGGGGCATCAGGGTAGGGCACTGGGTTCAAGGGTGCATTGCGAGTCTTAGACGACTTATCGCATGCATCACACACAGTGCATTCACGAACAGTCGCCTCCACTTCCGCGTCCATATGGGGCCACCAGAATAGTTCTCTCAGGCGCTGCTTGGTTCGGACCATGCCTTGATGACCATCATGGGTCTGGGTTAACAGCCGGAGTCGCAGGGCTGCAGGCACGACTAGCCGCTCGCCCCTGAAAATGAGACCTTCCACCACTGTTAGCTCCTGCCGGAACCTGTAGAACGGCCGGAGTTCTGGCCTGCACCCTGAAAACCGAGCCGGCCAACCTGCGGTCACCTGATCAGTGAGAAGACACATGGTTGGGTCATCTCCCAGACCTGCGCGGATGTCTTCACGTGTTACTGCCGTCTTGCGCTCCACGCGGTCGGTGACAGCTGCCACCATCAGCTGTTCGTCGTCCGAAGGGACTGAAACAGAAGCTGGGAGACGAGACAGCCCATCCGCAACGTTCTTGACGCCACTCACATACTCGACGGTGAATGTGTAGGCCATCAGTCGGACGGCCCAACGAGACAGTCTCATACCTGCACGGCCAATGCCCTTGGAGGTCAGCAGAGACTGTAGAGCTTGGTGGTCGGTCCGCAGTTTGAAGTGCTGACCAAACAGGTACCGGTGCCAGTGTTCCACTGCCCAGCGCGCGGCCAGCGCTTCCCACTCTGTCACACTGTACTTGCGCTGTGCTGCGGACAGGGTCGCCGAGGCAAACGACACCACACGCTCACCCTCTTGGTGCACCTGACTTAGCACAGCACCCAAACCAACATCTGAAGCGTCTATTGTCACGACAGTAGGCAACTCGGGATCATACATGGCTAGGACAGAGCTCTCAGTGATCTTAGTCACCACTTGCCTGAAGATCTGTTCCAGCTGCTCTGTCCATTGGAGGTGCTCCTGCTTAAGAGCAGCTCGCAAAGGATCCACCAGAGTTGAATACCCTGGTACAAAGCTGGAGTAGAACCCGAACAGGCCCAGAGCAGAGTGGAGCTCCTTCTGTGAGGTAAGACTCTTCATGTCCTTCATGCCGCCCACCCGCTCCTGACTTACGGCTACCCCTGCTTGGCTTACCGTAAAGCCAAGGAAGTCCAACGAAGTTGCGCGAAAGGTACACTTCTCCTCGTTGAGAGTCACCTGATGCGCTTTCAGCCTTGTCAGAACCTGCTGCAGATGGTGGTCATGCTCACCTGCTGTCTTGCCAAAGATGATAATATCATCAAGATAGACTTGGACCCCGGACAGCCCATTCAGGATCTGCTCCATTACCTTCTGAAAGGCTGCTGGGATGGATGACAGACCAAAACAACACCTTGTGTATCTCCACAGGCCGTTGTGTGCGATGAATGCAGTGAGGTTCCTGGAATCTCTGTGCAAGCCTAGCTGATTGAACGCACTCTTCATATCCAGCGTCGTAAACATGGTAGCACCTCGCAGTCTGTCCAACATGTCCTGCATATCAGGGATGGGGTGTTTGCTTGGGATCACATTCTTGTTGACCTCTTTTAGATCAAGACACACTCTGATCCCACCTGTGCGTCTCCTGGTCACCACCATTGGTTAGATCCACGGAGAAGAGTCGATCCGCTCAATCACGCCCTTCCTCACCAGGTCCTCCAGGTGCTCCTCGACTTCAGTCCGGACAGCATGCGGTAGCGGCCTCAGCTTCTGCTGGACTGGAGTCACACTCTCCCTGATGTTGACCTTGTGGACAAAGCCACGGATCTCTGGCAACACAGCTGTGGACAGGTCAGACACAGCGCACACGATGCTGCCATTCTTCACAGTGATCATCAGTCCTTGCTGAAGGTCCCTCCCCAGCAGCGGAACTGTACCTCCATTCATAACGTACAGATCTGCTTTTGCAGATTTGCTTTCTGTAGTGATGGTAGCATGCACAAAACCATGCACATCAAGCATATGCCCCCATATCCATGCAGCTTGATATCACAGCTTTGCAATGGCAAATGAGCTAGGCAAGCCTTGTAAATGTGCAGCGGAAGCAGGCTGACTGGAGAACCTGTATCAGCCATCATCTCGAGAAGCTGTCCTTCTACCCTCACTTGGATCATGAGACTAGGTGCATCCGAGTTTGATTGCACAGTAGAGACTTCAACAGTGGACACTCTGGCACTACCTCTCTTGCATGCCCTAGCAAAGTGGCCAAGCTTATGGCATAGGCTGCAAGCCTTGCCCCTGGCAGGGCATCTCTGGTCCCCTGAACTGTGTCCCTTGAGGCCACATGAAAAGCAGGTCCTCACCTCTGAAGCTTTATTTTGACTGTTCTTCTTTGAAGGCCTTGGCTTGTACGTAGCAGCTACTTCCTTGCAGACAGCTTGCGAGAAGTCAGAAACTGGCTGGCTGCTCACAGTGTGATGTCGCTCCGTTGCCAGATCTGCTGCCACTGCTAGATCCTCGAGACGAGAAAGGGTTAGGTTCTGCTCTGAACACAACCTCTCCCGTAGACGAGCTGAATAGCAACCCTCTAGGAATTGATCCCTTATCATCTCGTCCTCCAGGACCCCGAAGCCACACCTCTGACTCCGCTCCCGCAAGTTTGCCAGGTAAGTGCGAACACACGTCTGACTCCCTTGCACACAACGTCTGAATTGAATCCTCTCCGTGATGAAGTCACTCTTAGTTACAAAGAGTCTTTCAAAGACTGCACGGGTCTGCTGAGGCAGCGTTACCACCTCCCTTGCCTCCCCATCCTCTGGCTTGGGTTGGGCTACCCCCGAAGCTGGGCACTCAGCTCTGTATAGCCTACGGGCTTCCTGCCCCACACAATGGAGAAGCAGAGCTTGCTGTCTCTCCTGAGACCACTCAGACCACCCAATAGCCATGGCATAGACCTCAAAGTCCGCATACCAAGCTGGCCAGGGTACCCGAGGTTTCCCTGCCACTGGCAGAAAGGCTGATGGTGGCTGGATGCCGTCCATACCGACGTACCTTAAGGCTGAATGCAGAGTCCAAATTCCTGGTCGCCAAAAAAGTTGATGTAGTGTCTGCAGCTCAAGCCTCCAACTCTTCCAGTCCCATCTCCAACAGAACCAAGGAGCAACTTGCTCTGCTGTATTCACATGGTGAAATCTAGGCCAAGACTGACTGAACAAAAGAGGCAAACATCTGACAACAGCTTACAGTGAAAGGGTGGCGCCACAATCGCAAAAAAGGCGCCAAATATGAAAGTCACAAAAGCGCCACAATTGAATCTGGCGCCAAGTGCTACTCAAGCTCTAAATTGAAGGAACAACACTAAATTATAATCCTTCAGAACACTACAAACATGTGTTTGTATTGCGCTGCAAATACATCTGACAAGTAGATGCCTGCATGTTAAATCCTATCTACCGCTCTTATACGCACGCTCATGCCAGGCTGTCTTTACTGGTAGGTTATGCACCCCTTTCATCCCAATTTAACAAGGGGAGACTGCAACGCCGGGTGGCCAATTGCGCCCGAAACATGAAATCTTTAACCGTTTTGGGGCGATCTTTCCCGCTGTCGTAGACGCTTGGAATGTGGCTTATTGAAATCAGAATTGAATATATAATGGGAAAAAGTGGGTTCGAATCTGAAAAGTAAAACAATGTTTTTTGAACGACCCTGCTCTTAGCTCATCGAAGTTTTTCTTTGCGGGCTGTCCAAGCTTTACTTGATCGTTGTATCTTTAATTTTTTATGTGGGTTTGCGGGCATATCTGACCCATATTTCTGTTTGCCATAACAGTGCAGTGCAGTTTGCCACACGACTGCACTGCAGTGTAGGTTGGTCCAGTTTTGAGGTTCACTGGCCTTTGGCATCTGGTCAAGAGCGTTCGTTCACCCAGTCGCCATTTTTCATTCGTACAAATACATAGTCACTTTGTGTCTGATGGACTTTCACATCCTTGAGAACGTTTCGATCACATTTTGGATATAAGTACATTGCCGGAGCCGAAGCCGGTCGGAGCCGACTATTTTGCCCGGAGCCGGAGCCGTTAGGACACTTAAACCCGGAGCCGGAGCCGAAATCATAACCCCGGACCGGAGCCGGAGCCGGAGCCGTCCAAAATTGTCTCGGCTCCGCATCCCTGATCTTGACAATGATCCGGGAAATCGGTAATCCCATCTTCTTTGCCGTGTGTCTGGTACAGTAAATCCAGGCCTAGTGTTTATCCGTATATTTTAGGTATTTCCCGTCCGTAGCATACCCGAAAAATCACTGCATAGCGGCACATGTATGTACTCCATCCCAGGCCTGCTATTTAAGTCCACGATGGCCCGGAAGATTGATGGCGTGACAACAGATCTGGCTGTAATTTCCGGGGCCGGATTTATCACTTCCCGCCCGGGGGTGCCACGGGATAATCTGAGACAACGCCCCCTCCCTCCCTAAGAGAGCGCCCAGAGACACTGACATTCAGCAAAGGTCGCCTGGCTTTTGAAGTAAAATTTAAGTTCCCCCACTCTCGGCCTCCCAAGCGCGACAATAAAGTTTCATAAGCTGGAGAGTTGCCACAATTCCCGCCCAGGTGCCGCAGCTATGGTCGCACCTGGCGTGAGCGCTATGAGAAGCCTGCCAGGTCTCCCATTAACACATTCAGACAGGGGCGTGGATTTCCTAAAATCATTGGGGGTGCCCAAATTTGAAAGAATACCAATGAACATCACGCAAAAACAGATAGCATGATATCATCTTTGTTCTGGCCCTCACACAGCCTGTTGAAGTAAATAAAACCGGTTCTAAGTCCTGAAAATGATTAACAATTAAATTTAAGGGGATTTTTAACACTAGTTCAGCGTTTCATTTGGGGGTGTCTGGGCGCCCACAAAAAAAATATAAATCCACGCTCCCAGCATTCAGACACACCCAAGTGAAATGGCAACTGGAAAAACAGCCCCCTGACAAATTTAATGAACCAATTTTGCAGCATGAATGAGCCTGAACATGTTCTTACTTGCTTGTAAGCATCCAATTTATGTAGGTACAGCAACGACTAAAAAATCACAAAATGCCAAACTTGTATTGACATCCAATACAATTACTCTTAGTGCTGACATGAAATGTCAAAAGTTTTGTTAACTTTTACAGGCCAGGAGGGGGATAAGGTTTCGCCGGCAACTCCAATACTATTTTACGTTATTTTCTTACTCCTCCCGAGCTGAACTCCGGCTTCCTCGTCTACAAAGCATCGAGCTCTAGCCCAGTCACCAGACCCCCGGCTGGACCGCTGGATCCGATCGGAATCCCAGCACTTGTCTTTACTTGAGACTTTACATCACACTGCCAAAGAAGGCTCTAAGGGTTAGGGGGGGGGGTTAAGAGCTGGTGAGAAGCCGGTGCCGGGGGCGTGGCGTCACCGAAACACAACTATGTACCTGCCTTAAAGAGCGCTCTCGGGGCACTCCGAAAAGCTACAGTAGCTAACATTTGCTAAGTCCACGATGGCAGGAGCAAAAAAAACAAAAAAGCGAAGAAGCTAGATCGATGTCGTATTCGCAATACCGTATATTATTGCGGATTGATAACACGACAAGTTGAATTGCGAGGAACATAATTAAGTAGATATTTCTTCGACATCTATCTAGGGTGATGCCACGCCTAGCTCACTGTACACAATTGGCATCTATTCCGGCTGATGCCATGCGCTGCTCTCTGCGCACGTCCCCAGCCAGAACTGACCGACCCCAAGTCATAGCACGGCGGTTCTCCACCAATCTGGTGCGGGCGGCTCCCGACCACAGCCAATCAGGGAGCACCACAGCTGGGCGCACCAAACTGCCGCTGACTACGAGCCTGTCCTGTGTCCCATTGCAGCCGGGCGGCAGGGGATGCAACAGAAGAGATCTAACATTTCCGAGGGTGCGAACATCATCCGTGGTTCACCAACTGGGGGACGCACCCAGCCCCCTCCAAAGTTAGTTGGCAGTAATATACTGTTACGGCGTACAAATGCGACTGCCCCATAGGGCTTACGTGTTAAATTGCTCTTTTTCAACCACGTGCTAGCCACAGCCTATGGCTGTTGGAGAAAATATAACGTCGTCATTGGAAGGCTTATTCCCTGCCCTTTCCACTTTCCATTTATCATTTTTACGTCAGATTTACAGAAATGCCTAAACAAATCGATTTCCGAGAACCATGCAAATCTAAGCCGCAAATTTTCCGGCGTACACCCCGTACGCCGGCGGTCGTGTAACGCAGCGGTTGGAGCGACGGTCTAGAAATCAGACGATGGTGAGTTCGAATCCCAGTCTTGGCTTCAGCTTTTAACCACTCGGGTGGAGTACTGCGAGTGATATGGTTGTTTTTACTCAATCAAGTGAGTGCTTAGAACTCGTGAGCATTCAGATGTTTCACTACATGACCAAAGATAGAGATGCCACTTTGTTACCCACTTCCCAAATTGGAAGAAGCGGACAATATGGAAAACCAATGGGTCAAAGCAAGGAATGTCAGTAGTTATGTAAAAATAATAATAATTGTCCGGCTTAATGAGGCACCAACCACCAATAGAGGAGGCAGCATGGTTCCCTGCTTCGTTTTGGGTTATAATTCCCTCTCTGACCCGCCCCTGCTGATTTTGTATTATTTGGGGCGCCTGGACACCATTTTGGCTGTTAGCGAAACCGTTTCAAACAACACCGGCAAATATAACAATGATAATAAAACGTCATAGGCGGATCCCGGGGGCGGGCAAGGGCGGCACGTGTTCCCCCTGATCGACCCTCTGCACCCCCTGAAATGATCACGGCACCCCCTTAAAGGTCGATGGCGCCCCACTGAAATGTCGCTTCCCACCCCTCCCCCAGGATGCGAAAATCGGCACCACCGACAGGATTTTGCACCCATCTGATAGGTTTTTCCCGTTAAAAGTGGCAAACCCGGACCGGATGGCGCCCCCCCGGAAGGTGCCCCTCCCCCGATCGGCAATCCTAGATCGGTCTATGTAAAACGCCAACAGGGAAAAGGGAAAATTCTGAACTTGTCTCTGGTCAAATACCAATGGATGTAAACGGCATCTCTGTCCGAACTACTCTCTTAAATATAACAAACGCACGGACGAACTCTGGCCATTTTAGGACCAATACCTGTCCTCAATCTACCGTGTCTGCGTAAAACTGCGTAGATAGTGATAATCTGCAATTTTTACACGACGGTACTTTTTTTAATTTCCACGTTTGCGGGGAAAACATGATTTTTTAGGTGCCTGACACAAAGTGTAATATGTTTTTCATTAAGATGAAACGGGAATTGTTCTATGGAGTCTGGCGATAACGTCGCTTTTGCACACAGCGGCAAGAAACTCAACACGAAAAGGAAGCAAACTTAGTCTTACACCAACATCCAATCATCAAATTCGAAATATACTTGACAAAAATCTGAAGGACATTGGAAAAACTCCCTGCATCCATCTGGGGTCTGGATCAACCCTCCCTGGATCCGCCTACGTCAACCAGAATGAAAAAGTTCAAGCACCTGCAATTTTTCACCATGCAAACATCAGCATTCAAAAGATACTATCTGAATGCAATATCTACTGATAACTCATTGATAGCTTCCGTGCAGTGGTGGATACGAGGCAGAGGGCTAAGGCCTCAAGCCCCCATGTTTAAGTGCCTATAGCTAATACATAGGCGGAGACTGATGATTAATTGAGTTTTAGGGCACTTCAGCCGCAGAGGCTATATGTGCCTGTCTGTAACGCATTACATAATTCCGTCATTCCAAGATTGCTTTTATTAGCTAGACTGGCATATACAGAGAGTGCATAAGCGGAGACTGATCTGAGGCGTTGTGGGTGGTGGTCGAGTCCGCTAGGCCCCCCCCGACCTCAAAATGAAGTCCTGGATCCGCCACTGATTCCGCGCAAGTGTATTGCCAAATGTCACAATGAGGTCTTCCTAGCATACACAATAATTATCCAAATAGCTTCAATATTTGATGAACCACCCCACACCGCCAACTGCTCCAGTAATGACTATAATTACATCACACTCTTAAACAATAATCATAAAGTGAACAAACAAAATACGGCTCAAGTACCAAACTAAATAGTTTTGGCTTTCTTGCATTTCAACTACATTTTATCGTTTCATGAGGACATTTTTTTAGTTTTTAATGACGTTTTTCGTTTTCTCTTTTTGCGTAGTGTAGCTTGCCCAATACATTTCAATGGTGCGAACTTGTTTGCAGTGACTAAAAAATGAAAACAACTTATTAAAAAGTGCGCAGTTTAGTCAGTACTTGAAATTCTAAAGGAAAAGAAAAACCTCAGACCAAGATCAAAGTTAAAACCCACCCAGTATACTCCCAGAGACACTGCTGAAGTAAATGAGGAAAAAAGGCCGCGAAGGGACAGCGTTTTGCCACGACAGTGCTATGCGACAGTGCTGCACTTTGCCTCGGAAAATCGGTGCAAAGCACAGATGAGACGTGGCATGGGGGGGAGTGGGGAGAACTGGGACATTAAACAAGCGGCAAGTTTAAACAATTATATAAATTTAGTTAGGCGTTTCTGGTAGATTGTATAAGCATCACATAGTAGATTAAACATTTGGTTATGGTTGTATGTGTCTTTTAGGGCGTAAACAGAGTAGAATTGTGCAAAATTAAGTTTTTGTGGAGTCTATGGTTAGTGAGAACTGGGACAGCTGCAGGAGGACTGGGACAATGGGTGTTCGAAGTGGGCACATAGGGGAGAGATGGGATAACTGAAGAAACATGTCTAAATCTTATAAGCGTAGCATCTATACGACACATTTTGAAAATAAGCTGTCGAGGCTATGATTGATTGTCTGCGCGATATATTTGGAAAACATATTCTTTATTATACACACATTTGAAAAACCTTTTTTGTTGTTGCGGTGAAGTATCACACGGGACATTGTTATATGGATCTGTTAATTATCCAGGTTTGCATGTAGGATAGGGTAGGTACATAGTATATACGTGTTGGCTAGGGGCAGCCAGGAATTTCCCAAGGGAAGGCGAACCCGTACAGGGGGCCCGGCCTCTTCGAAAGAAGCCCGAATAGCTGTGGGGGCCCGATTGTGCAAATTATAATTTTTTAATAAGAAACGTACACATGAAAATGTATCGGCGAGCAAGAAAAATGTCAACCTCCGTTTTGGGGGTAAACAATTAGAAGAACTGTAGTTGCCCCCAAATTATGAACTGGCTCTAAAATCGCTCAGGTGCACTCATCATTGGACTGGATCTCCACAAAT